>JAHXMU010000056.1:735387-858085 GCA_019455685.1 Philornis downsi | reverse complement strand
ATGTTAATCGTATTCGCTACACCTTTCCTCATTACCATTACCATGTTTTGATGTAGCAAGTTCGCAAGCAAGTTGGTTATTTTCAGCCAGACCTGCGTGTGGAACCTGATCATTTTGTGTGCTTGCTGTTCCATTTATTTTAGTTTCCATCAAGTTTATAGTTTTAGTTAAAAGTGATATTTCAGCAACGGAAACATTTAAGTAATTTTAAAGCCTGAGTTAGTCCAATCAAGACTTAGGTTTAATGCATGTATACTGCAAGGTTATAACCATTGGTTCTAAGTAGCTCTGTCAGTATGCCATCGGCTTCTGCCGATTTGTTGTCCTTAAACTTAGATGTGGGTGGGTGTTCACATCTGAATTTGGCTTGGAAAGAATGACCCCCAGTGATTATAGCATGAGTTTATGTAAAAGCCGGCTGAAATTTCTTTACCGGCATAGTTTTCGGTTCGTTAACGAGTTGTTGATCAAAAACATAGAACATGTAAATGAATATTTATGAATTTTGTTTTGTCATTGTTCTTGTCATAGAACCTTCATACAGCCCTCATTTTAAAATATTTCTTCTCTATTTTCAGTTTCATTTCAACTGAACATAAATGTTTTGTTTTCCTCCTCGGAAACGGCTTTGTAATCGACATGATTACTGTGTTTGTTATTTTTGTTGGTGGCGGTGTAAATTTAACATATTTTGGTTGTTAAATACATTTTAATTCAATTTTTTTTCCTAGTAATTTCCATATTTTATATGCTCTTTGTGGTATTTTCACTTTTGGGCTTTGTTGTTCTGTTGGTTTGGTGCCGAATTAAGTTAAACCAATTGTTATTCTTTTGTATTTGTCATTAATGAAGCATTTTTCTCTTATTATGCAAATTTAATTTAATTTTTTTCTTTTGAAGAATAAAATGCTTAAGTTTATTGTTTTTTTTTCACTTCCATTGCAACCATTTCACTGAATTCTTGTGTGACTTGAAATTGTAGCGATTACTATTTTGAATGCGTTTGCTTATTTCTTGCAATTGATGCAACTCGATTTCAATTTTGCTCAACTATTTTCTCTTCCATCAGCATCTTTTTGCGTCTGTTGTTTTCTAGTGATTGATGATGTTGGGATCATGCATTTTAAAATAGCTTGACCTAGATTGTTTACAGATTTGATTATGTGTTTAGATTGCAATTTTCAGTTTAAAATTTATTACAATTTTTATGTTTCTTCTGGTTGAAGAAAAATTTGTAAACTAAATAAATATAATAAACTAAAAGATACGAATCATTTCATTCCAAAGCTTCTCCAATGTAGACGAAATTCAGTTAAATGTAATACTAATACTAGATCTGAGAAGTAAGACCGCATATTTTCGTTCATCCACCCAAATCAAATCTATTTCTCTTGCATTTCCATAACGTTTTGGGTAATTAAGGCACCTCATCAGATCATAATATTAGGGCAGCTAACAATCATTAGGCTGGCATGAAACTTGATTCTTGAATTTCAAATATTATTCACATACATACAATGTATCAATCAGCATGTCATTTAAATTACTCAACTAAAGGACATATCATTTTAGCTGCCAGCAGATGCTCTATTCTTCTCCAATGTAGACGAAATCCAGTTAAGTATAATACTAATACTAGGTCTGTAAAGTAAGACCGCATTTTTTTCATCCAGCCAAATCTATTTCATCACTTTTAAAATATTCTCCCCGGGCTTAATACACTTATATGTATTAATATTTTTTCCAATCCTTGAAGCAAGCCTTATACTTATCTTCTGGTATGACCTTCAGAAAGCGCTCCGATTCGCATTGATTCCATTCAATCGTTTTAAAACTGCGTCCCCGCGCCGCATTTTTGAGTTAAACGGTGCTGAATCAGCCGAAAACAGTGGCTGTGCACCGACATTTATTGAATTTTTTTGCAAACAAAACGTGCGAAGATTCAAGGCAGTGTGAGATGGCGAGTTATAATGGTGCAAATACTGACAATATTTGCCAATAAATCTGGCCACCTTTTTCCGGATAGCTTTACGCAAATGATGCATAATACACAGATAATATGAGAGCGATCTCAAAACTAGCAAATTTGACGTGTAGATGGTGCCAGTAGTTAAAAAAAAAAATAAATTTAGTGAAAAAGTGGCAACTTTATAAAACACATGGTTTAAATTTCAAGGCGCCACGTTGTTCAGTAGTTTTATTTGAGCTATCAAAAGTAGACAATTTTATTGAATTTGTAAACATAGAAAAAATTGGTCACCGTTATGTAATTCAATATTTCTATTTGAATGATATCAGTCCAAACAATATTAAAGCCAAGCTAGATTCTACTCTGGGGGAATCTGCTCCTTCGTTTACGATTGTAACACATTGAGTAACAGAGTTTAAACGGGGTCGTACGAACTGACAAGGCGAACACCGGAATGGTCGATTAATTGAGTTGTCCACGCCAGAGACGATTAAGATAATCCACAAAATGGCGTAGGATGATCGTCGGCTGAAGGTGCGTAAGCCAGCTGAAATGATAGGCATTTCAAAAAGTTTTATACATCGTATATTGGCCGAAGATTTTAAGATGAGAATGCTGTGCTTAAGATGGGTGCCGCGCTTGATTTCAATAGAGCAAAAACTGCGTCCTGAAGATGTTTCTGCAGAACAGTATAGTTTGGCAATGTTTCACCACAATTAAGTCGAATTTTTGCTTCCGATTTATAATCATTGATAAGACATGGGTCTATAACTTCCCACTTGAAATAAACGAACAGTCAAAACAATGGACTGGAGTGGAAGAATCTTGTCCAAAGAAGGCGAAGACGGTTTCATCTGCTGGCAAGGTCATGGCGTCTGTTTTTTGGTATGCGCTTTGAATTATATTTATTGACTCTATTCAAAAAGGAAATACTGGCGAATCACCGGCGAATATTATGCTAATTTATTACAGCGTTTAGATAATGAAATTGTGGAAAAAGGCTGCATTTGTCGAAAAACAAAGTGTTGTTTCATCAGGACAATGCTCCAGTTTACACACCCACTATTGCGATGGCCAAAATTAATAAATTAAGTTCGAATTGCTTCATAGCTCCCTGGGACTATTTTTTATTTCCAAACTGGAAAAAATGGCTCGGTGGTAAAACATTCGCCAACAATGAAGAGATGCAGTCTGTGG
Organism: Philornis downsi; assembly: GCA_019455685.1. Taxonomy (NCBI): domain Eukaryota; kingdom Metazoa; phylum Arthropoda; class Insecta; order Diptera; family Muscidae; genus Philornis; species Philornis downsi. The sequence continues at coordinate 854,919 of JAHXMU010000056.1, read as the reverse complement.
TTGATGGCTATTTTAAGGGTTTTGACAGTTTTTACTATAAACAAAGTATAGAAGCTATTGAATATCGCTGGAAAAAAGTGTATCGGGCTAAAAAAGAGATTATGTTAAAAATTAAGAAAATGTTTCCCAACTTTTTTGTGTCTTCTTTGTTAGGTCGTCTAGTTTTGTACTCTTTGCTGACAATTTGGTTTGGAACAAACTTACAATATCATTATAATCGAATAAAGTTGTGATGTTTGAGTGACTGTAAAATGCGATTACCAGGTTGTAAATCTGTCAGATTTGGTCTGAAGATTTAATTTGGAACTTGGGTTCCTCGAGAGAAATTGGAGGTTTTGTGGAAGAACTTAGGTTCGTGGCGGGATGTGTAAATTTACGAGGGTGTTTCGCACTGGAGAAGATGAAAAAACAACGGTTAAAGTTGTCCGTATATTGAGGGCGGCTGGCGGAAAAAAGAAAGCAATTATATCGCTGAATTCAGTCATGAGACCTATGTGCCCCGCTGGGTTGCCATACGGGCGTAACAAAAATAGGGGTTTTTATTGTTTCAGGTTGCTTGAAGGAGCCGTTACACAAGCAAATAAAAAGTAAATTTTTACAAATTGCAATATTTACAAATTGTTTGTCGCAAGCAATTTAGTGTAATTCAACTTAACTTAATGTAATTTGATATAATGCAATCTTAATTCGAAACAATACATTTTAATTGAATGCAACTCAATTTAATTTTCCGAAAATAATGTATAATTCATAATTTAATTTACTTTATAAAATGCATTTTTCAATTCATGTGAAGAATTAACTACGATTAACAGTGACTTAGGTACAATCCTTTCCGCCTTGTTTCACCTTTGGCGCGATATTCACTCGATTCTAGAAGTCCCCAACTTTTAATTCTAAGGAAATGGGCAAAATACAAAGGTAGGCGCTTGAAATGTTATCAATTAGAAATGGTGTAATTTTATCAATTTTAATTTTTTATTTCAAATCTTCAATATATACAAAAACATTTCAAATTTGAAGCAACGAATCTGTGCGTAAAGGCTTCACACACTGCACGTATGTGACCTCATGATGCTTTGTCCCATTTTTATTTGATGTTTGGCCTTCAGAATGGATTATATGCAAAAAAATGCATAAAGTTTAAGTCCAGCGAATATTGTGGCCATTATTGTGGGAAAATAAACACAGGACCTTTTTCTTGCAAAAAACTTTAGGTTATACGAGCTTTATAGGATTTTGCTGAGTTTTGTTAAAATGCCCAAGAGTTTCTCACGAAAAATTTACGTGGCCAAGGTAATAAAGCAGTACTTGAAATCTTTTCATGGTGGATTTGTTGATTTACCTTTATGACCCTTTCAATGAAAACGAATGTTGATCGTTCTGTGTCTGTTAACGCGGAACAAAACATCACTGATGCAGGCGCTTTTCGCAGAACACTTCACTGGTCTAAATCAATGTTTGATTTGCGCTGTAACCATACACAAACATTTTGTTCCTCTACATACTGCTGAGCACTACATTTTTTGCCAGCAGAAAAGATGTCCTCCAAGATGCAAATGTTCCAACACCTTTGGTCTTGGCCAACTGGCTTTTATGCAAATGCTAAATCTTGCGTTTTTTGTATTTTATCGCTCTTCAATCGTACATCATTTTTTTAATATGCCTCCTATGCTACGAGCAGACACATTGAAAATTTTGGCCAATTAAACTGCGTTTTGTAGTGAATTACATTGAATTTTGATTTCACTTTTCGATGTTCAAATACATAACGTATTTAGATGCTACTAGTGTCATTGTAACGTAACGTGCGATAGTCTGATACGCAAACATTTTGTTCAGGCGTAAATGACGTAAATCATTAACAATGCCTGGTCGCGATTTTTCATTCAAATAATGTCTTATCCTTTTAGTGGTTTCAAAACCGCCGATCTGGCAAGGTTGTCAGCTGTTAAATACCTGGTCAGCGAAGTGTTATTTATTTATATTTTTTATTCTTGGTTTTGCCATCGTTTAATAATCGAAGAACGCGTGAAAATAGTTAAAACTTACTACAAAATAAGAGATTCACACGTGGCATCTTTTCGTGCATTGTGAGGTGATTACAGTCGTCATAATCGACCTACTGTGCAAGGAATTGGTAAGATTATAAAGAAATTTGAAGAGATTGGAAGCGTTACAGCTGTGGTCGGGCCTGTGCATCATCGCAATATACGCAATGGCGAAAATATCGCTTCTGTTAGTGAAAGTGTGGCGGATAATTTGAATTTCAATTCAGAGTGCTATGGCCTGTTTGGTCTGCAATTGAAGACTATGAACTGGACGATATGTGAGTTCAACAAAACGGTGTCACGAGCCACACTACATGACCGATTTTGGCTTCATTGCATGAGAAGTTTCCAGAAAGTGTAATTTCACGTTTTGGCGGCGTCAATTGGCCACCGAGATCCCAAGATTAATCCCAAGATCATGGGATTTGACGCCGTTAGACTTTTTCCTTGTGGGACTACGTCAAAGACCGTGTTTATGCGTATAATACTCAAACTTTGGAGCATTTGGAAACCAACATTCGTTAAGTTGATACCGCACGAAATGTGCGGAAAAATGATCGAAGATTATCTTGAAAGGATACACTGCTGCAATCAGTCTAGAGGCGATCATTTGAAAGTCATTGTATTTCGTACATAATGGCAAGGTCTACGCATTATAATGATATGAAAGTTTCATCGAAATCATAGCTTTATGCGTGTTTTATTTAACGTTATGTTTGAAATCGAAGATTGGATAATCCGGTATTTTGGCAGTATTTAAGCAAATGCGTAGAGAAAAACGTAAGCAGCAGGGGAAACACATCCCTTGTTTTTTAGCATCTTTGTCACCATGATTCACCATTTTGCTTTTTAATTTTTTTTTTCTTTTTGTTTTCAGAAAACCCAATAATATTCCAAAATCAAATAGCATGATTTATTCAAAGGAAGTGTACAGGAAGACTTGCAAAAAATATCTCCTATTTTTCACACATAAATCTCAAAGGGAAATTTGAATAAAATTGATATTCGCTAAATAGAACTGGTGCACTTTTGTACAGTTTTGCCTGTTTATACAATATAAATTATTAATTTGTTAATTTCATGAACGCTTTTGTGTTTGAAGCATGTTGGTGAATAACGCTCGTCAGCATTTTTCATGTTCGTACTCTTTCAATTCATTCTATGCAGGCGGATGATTTTAAGCTCTGATCAACAACGTCGAGGGGGATGTCGTTCATAGGGAGATTTGTAAATGGCTATATCGGGATTTGAACCTACGATTATATGCCTTATGGTTGGATGTATTAAACAATGTCAGGTGGTTCATTCATATAAAACTAAGCTTAGGTAGGATGTACTAAGCAAAAATTTCTGCTAACTCAAAATATACATGTACAAGGAATCTGAACAATCTTATTCACAATTTGAGGTCACAATATGCTTTTTACATAGTTTCAGGAACCAACATTTTTCGTCACTATAAGTGGAGCCTATCGAAAGGAAATTATCCGAAGTGCTAAAAAGGTACATTATTTAATTTTCTTTATGTAATACTTCAAAGACTTTACTCGATGCTGGAAGAAAACATATTTGAAATCCTCAAGTCCAAATTGCATAAAAACTATGAATTTGCTTTCTAGTGTTACCTACAGTTGGCTTATTGGCTTATGAAATAGAAACACGAAAATCAACAAATAAACCAATTTATCTTTTTTCTTAAATTATGAAAAAGCACATACATTTCCACTTTTGATTTTCTTTGCCACATGTCTTCACATTTTATGTCTCGTATCTCGTATCTGTTCCAAATCTGAATTTCAATACCGCAATCAGTGTAAACGAAATGACACAATACCCCCGGTGGACATGCAACGTGGCCGTTGGCCTGGCTCTCCAACCATGCTCCGACTTGGCAGGCACACAAGTGCTTGGCGGCATGCAAATTTTGTGCAACACTTTTAACGAGCGACAAGAAGGCAGTCATCATATCATATGCTTTTGCAAAAGTCAGCTTAAACCTTACGAGTTGTTGCAGTTGCAGCAAACCAACAAGTTTTCTTTTGTTGTCTTCAACTTCTTCTTCTTCTTTCCCTTTTCTTCTCTGCATTTGCTGTGATGTGGCAAAAAATAAGAAAAACTGGTTCTAAACGCTTTTTTTGCCCAACTGCACCGCACACAGAAAAATCCAAATTGACAACTTTTTAAGCTTTCAGGGCAATCGGAGAGATATAAAACGAAAAACCTTGCCACAAGACGATGGTAGTGATCTACACTGGCAGAAAAATGTTTTATTGGTTGTTGAAGATGGTATCATCAAATAAATATGTCAAAAATTGTATATACCTATACAAGGTGGTGCACGAATCGTGCTACAAACACAAAACTGCGCCGAAGACTATGCGTTTTAACAGCATTTGGTTCCAGCCATATGGAGCAACCAACGGAGCTCTAACGAAAATTCTTCAACAAATTAATATCCAGAAACTCCTCTTTCCACTGGCCCCCAAGGTCACTTGGCCTAACTGCACCAGACTTCTTTTTATAGGGTTATGTCAGGCAAGAGTTGAACAAAACTAAACCAAGGACTGACCGAACAGAAGCAGTCCATTAAAACAATAATTGAGGCGATCCCGATTTCAACCCTTTAGGCAGCACTGAATAATTTTCTGATCAGGTATCGCAAATGCGTGAAAGATCACGGAGGTCATTTACGGTCTATCATCTTCAATAAAAAAAGATGATATTGTAGCACACTTTTCACTACTATTGCAGCTGTCACCTGTGCTCTCTTTCTCTTTTACTATGATTTCAAATATATTACAGTGTTTTAAAACGAAAAATGTGTTCTTACAAAACTTAAAAAATAAGTAAATATAGTAGTTTTTCGAATCCCACTACCAAATTTGGCTTAAATGTGTGAAAGCATTTGTAGTTTAATACAAAAAAATTTCAAGAAATTCAACGATGTCACTCAGTGAAAAAAATTTGTTTAAAATATTAAACCTCAAAAATCGCATACAAGCCCACTGTGCTCATTTTTTTTCGTATTTTTTATTAGATAGCAGACCAAGAAATAAAAAATTAAAAAAAAATTTTGTTCTATTTGGACTAATATTGAAAAAGTTATGAGTATTTATATGAACACAGTTTCCTTATAATGCGATTATTTTAAACTTCAATATCTCTGTAACCAGTAGCCCTAAAAATCTGAAAATTTACTGAGGCATGCTGTTGAAAAGGGACATAAACATAGTAAAAAATGAAACAAATCAAAAAAAAATTCTTCATGCTGTCCGATTTGACTTGGAATGCCCCATATATATATATATATATATAAATAAAAAAAAAAAAAATATATATATATATATATATATATATTCCTCAGCATCGATTCATTCACAAAGGGGTCTGAAGATGGACTTGTCACGAAGTCCGATATTCGTCAACCTAGTAGTGGGTGATTACTGAGTTGACTGTTACTTCAAGGAATTACTCAAAAACATTTTTAATTTGTTTACTTCAATTCATGATTCAAATTTGGCAAATTTCACTTCTGATTTGGATTAGGAAATGAAACTGCAAATTCTTTAACCAAAATCGGTGTTTCAATACTTTTTTACAGAGAAACAGAAACAATGTGGGTTTCTAAGTCCGTTTTAGGTAAGAACCGAATCAATGAGCGAATTGAATGATAGTTTGAAATTGTGAATCTGAAACAAAATTTAAAACGTATGTTGTGCCAAAAAAATTTTGAATATTGATCATTCAAAAAGGCCGCTTAAAGGGATTGTTGAAATTCTTTTTGTCGCTAAGTTGACGCAGCCGTCCTCCATATTGATGCTGAGTTTGTGCGCTGTCTGTCATTTACTTTATTTACAATGGTCGATTTTGGCAGTTCATCTTGAGTGTGTTTTATAATTTTTACAACGAACTTCAACGAGTTTCTTTCAAATTTTGCGTTGCAAATGTAATTTCGGTATACGAAATCACTGAAAGTATTACGAAGATCTTATGGTGAATTGACTTTATCAAAAAAAAAAGTCGATTTTAATTGTCGAGATGTGGTGGATGAGTTAGCTCACTCTGATCGGTCATCAGGGTCTTTATCTGAAATTAACCTCGATAAAGTGAAGGAAATGGTGACTGAAAGTTGTCATTTACGTCGTAGAAAGATAGCCGCTGAGGTTTCTGTGTCTCATGAATCAGTTTATGCAATTTCAAGTTATGGTTTAGGTATGAAACTGTATGGTGCTTAAATAATTCAGAAAGACCAGAATTTTTTTCGAAAATCTCAATCGAGTAAAGGGATTTTCCGATAGGACAAATCTCTATCGGCCTCAGATTCATAAAACGGATTTTAACTGGTTATAACACAAGGATTTACGAATTTAATATTCAAAGTTTCGCAATGCTGCCTTCCAACTGACCCGAAGCCGAAAAATCTACGTCAAAGTCTATGAGAAATCAAAGTAATATTTAATTTTTCTTTACATATCGCATTGTTATGCATTCGAAATCCTTACCAAAAGATAAGTGGATAAGCCAGGAATATTATTTGGTTGTTATGTTGCGTTTGGGAATAGTAATATTCCATTTTTCTTTACATACTCGTATCGCGTTGTCGTGCATTCGGAATTCTTACCAAAAGATAAGAGGATAAACCAGGAATATTATTTGATTGTTATTCTGCGTTTGAGAAAGTAAATTCATTTCATTTCATTTTTATTTATTTATACATCGCGATGCAGGAAAACCAAAAATGCCAATTATATAGCATCACAAATAAAATACAAAATTCTTTAATACGGTATTAAATATTAAAAAAAAAAAATATAGATAATAATAATCTATATATATAAAAATCAATTGCTGTGCGTTAGTCTCGCTAAAGCTCGAGAACGGTTGGACCGATTTGGCTCATTTTGGTCTTAAATTATTGGTAGAGTATTCCGGAAGGTTTTATTTGAAGTGATAGATGGCGTTGGAGGTGAGATTTTTGCAATCAATTTTTTTTACCACATTAACATTTTGAAGGCAAAACAACGTTTGCCGGGTCAGCTAGTAATAATAATAAAATTAAGTTAAAACCGATTTAAATTCAAATGTTAATAGCCAAGTTTATATTGTGGTTCCCCAACCAAAAACCGTTAAAAAGCAAATAAAAAAGAAAGAAAAATTTTGTAGATGCAGAGGATGCCGATTCCAAGCTGTGCAAACGCGCACCCTAAATGATTTTAAGAATATAGAAGAGCTTGATATGAGAGGAATTACAAGTTGTGGATTTCTAGTTGATCTAGTGAACCTGAATCTACTTCGCAGTAAAGGTGATGAACTAGATATTACCAATTTATAAAATAACAAAAAAATTCTTAAAGGAAACACGTAAAAAACGTATAGCATATTGTGATCCTTACCTTACTGCCACATCAAAAATCCTCTCAATTTTCCTAAGGCAACCAAGATTTGTTCCCGAAAAACTTCAATACCATAATTAAATTGAGACATTAGCAAAGTATGAGCTAACCTCTCTTTAATATGCGCTGGAAGGAATATATTCATATTGTATAACTTCCGCAGAGTAAAAAGTATCTTTGGAAATATAGAATCAATATGAGCACTAAAATATGAGTCGTTTATCAAGTGTTATGCCAAGGGACCTTATTTCATCTACAAACTCAATACTGTTTCCATTAATATTGATGTCAAAACTCTGAAAAGATTGGAACGAGGACGCAAAAAACATAGCTTTAGTTTGCTACAATTAATATAAAGGATATTTTCATTTAACCGATTATTTATAGCACTCAATGTGTTATTGATACTACATTGTAAGTTATTTACTAAACTACTCCTGAAGAAAAGATGGATATCATCAGCATATAAAAATGGATAACAACAGCTATCGCGAATAACCTCAGCTAAACCATTAATATACCTATACAATATAAACAGCAGTGGGCCCAGAATCGATCCTTGAGGAACATCACAGTGCACACTAAGCATATCAGAAAAATTACCCCTCATGGAAACGAATTGTAATCGACCCAACAAATACGAACGAACAAATGTGCAGGCTGTGCTAGAAAATATAAAATTATACATTAATTTGTAAATAAGTTTTGTATGGTCCACTTTGTCAAAAGCCTTAGATAAGCATTTGATAAGTTGTCTATCAAATGGAAAAATAAAAAGTGGTATTAAAGCCTCTTCTAAAGCCATATTGCCAGTCAACAATCATGCTCTGATCATTAACATAATTTAAAATTTGTTCTCGCATCAAATGTTCAACAACTTTAGAAAGAGGTGGAAGTATACTAATTGGTCTTAGGTTATCAAGTAAGAATTACCCACTTTAATGACTGGAACTACACGCGTCATCAAAAAAAGACCACTATAACGCTACCTCTCACAAAGCTATCGTTGTGAACGAATTTCTGGCCAAAAAGTCAGCAACTCTCACTGAACAAACATTCAGGCCTTGCCTGATTTATATTTTTTTTTTTCCTTCGAAATTCAAGTTACTAATTGGGGCATATACGGGCACATACACACGTTTGTGGGTAAACGTGTGTTTCCTAGGATGCTTTATACCGTTTACCCCTAAAACGCAAAGCCTCTCTATCCGATCCTGTAAGTTAAGCAGGCAAAGAATGATGCTTGCGCACAAAAACAAAGTAGTGTGGCCTTGTGTCAGGCGCCCTAGGAACAGATCGATTATGTCTTGGGGTCCGCCCATAACATGACATAAAATTGACCTTGGATCTCGTTTTTCGAAAACCAAGTAAAGGGGAGATGTCATAGTTTAACAAGATAATTACACATCCTGGCAACAGGAGCGGACATAGAGAAGGCTCCGAGAGAGATCTCAGAAGATTTATCTTTTCCGTTTTAATAATCGTACGACCATGGAGTTCCTTCGTGGAGAGACATGGTTAATAGACTAGAGGAGCATGACATTTGTTTGTTGTGTCGATATTTCTCCTCGAACATTGAAAATCTATGCCGTAGATAATGGATGACCAGTTCCATACGAGGTATGATAAAGCAAAACTGGAGTAGCTTGCCGAAACCCAGACCAGAGGGTTCTTCTCTTCTCGTAGCACGGGTGACCAGGGGTCCAAATAACATTGTTCTTGCCTGGTCGATGGCATTGGACTCCTTGTGGGAGCATCGTGCTGGCTGTGGTTGCCCGAACATGTGTTTTCAGTGCTTTTGTGCTGCTCAGGTTGCGTTGCTGAAGGAAAGCAGAAGCTTGGAAAACACTGTTCATCTCTATCGAGGTGTTCCTAGATTACCTCACTCCTAACCGGGATGTAGCTCACTTCATACCAAATGACTGCAAAAGTACTTTGGCCGAGAGAGGAAGCGGCCACTGAGTAAGTTTTTCCAAGGGGACCAACTTCTTATCTCAAAGGTAGTTCGACTAATCCTTTCGGGATTACTTTGGGTACCCCAAAGGGGCGCTGGCTGCCGCAAGAAGAAAAGAATTATAACCAAGAAAAGAATTATAGAAAACAACTCTATGTGTAATGGCACACCATGAGTAAGGCCTCACGGCGAGACTCATGTAAATAAATACAGTTGATTGATTGGGGCACATATTCCATTCGATAGAAGTCATAAAGAAAAGATCGTGGAGGGATCTGAAGTTTCTTCTTTCGGAAAATACATTTAAAAAATGTGCTGATACCTGGACCTGAACGTGGGACCTGGTTTGAAGCCAATAGAATAAATTTGAGTGAATAAAAATAACAAATATTTTGTCCGTTTTGAGAAAATATACTTTAAAATAAATTTATACCGATACCAAAACCGTTTAAAAAATAAACTATCGTGCATCTAACTGGTGTTAAGCTGGATTAATTATCGTTATGTCCAGCAGTTTCTGTTTGATTTTCAATTAAAGATGTGTTTTTTTGTCTTCAGCAGTTGAAGGCAAATTTGGAAATTTCGTCGCGGAAACTGATGAGACTATTCATCAAATTGATGAACATAATTTTCCTCCAGTTCATAAAAATTCATTCAATATGTAAATATTTCATAAAAATGACATAGATTGACCTAATCTTTTTAAATATGATGGGAACGATTCAATAAATTTTAAGAGTTTAATTATATTTATTGTGACGTTTTTTTGTCTATTTATATCTAGTTTTTCATCAGCATAATTTAAACATTCTTTTAATTCCCTTTTCTATGAAGTTGGCTTCATAAAACTGATGTACTTTTCGTCGTTGTTTTACATTTTATATAGGACAGTTTTCATCATATTTATGAATCCGTTCTTCAATACGAAACCCATTTTTTCTTTGGGTGTAGCCATTTGTAATGGACATGACTGGGCCAAGGCTTGAAAAGACTTCTCGTACTTTGCATAAATGCCAAAAGCAAAAAAATAAAAAGAAAATTCTTCTTTTGGCCTTAACGAAAAAGTGCAACAGACAAAAAAGAGCATCATAGTATGGAGCTGGTCGGCACTCTCTTAAGGTGTGATAAACTTAAGCATCCCAGATAGCCGGAGAGAGACGACAATGGCTCCACAACGGTAAGGAAAATGATGGCTTTTGTGGACGATGATGTAGGAAATACAAGAAGAGGACCGAATACGACCGGCGGACGGACAGCCTGTCGGACTGACGAAAACAAACAATTCTGTCAAGAAAAGCAAACTGTAGCATCTTTAATGAAAACGCCCACTATTATGCTGGACATTACCGTCATTTTTACGACCATATAGAGACGATGATATAATAGTACTCTTACAGTCCGTTTGCAGGGCCAGGCACTGCCATTCATGTTTTAGGTCTACAAGTTTCCATGCAATGGCCATGGAGACGCTGTGAAACGATGTGATACCTTAGAGTGCCAGGAGACCCCATGATGTGTTAAAGAGAACACTTTGTACATTTTTATCTGTTTATGGCCAAAACGATGGTTGGATGCATTTTATCATATACTCGTACATACATACTCGTACATGATTACCGGTTACATTGAATACAGTTTGTAGTGGGTCCGCTGTGAAGCACCATGAAAAGACAGTGACGCCCACACTTTTAACTCATTTGGTGAACAGATAGAAATATTAAAAATCATATCTGCCCTTTTCTAGGTTTTATTTTTATTTTCAATACAAATTGATTTTCTGCCTCTGCAGTTTAATTGTATAAATTAAGTTAAAAAATGCATTCACCTTATTAGCAGTGACAAAGCTTAATATTTAATAGATTTTTTTGTCTGGACTTGTAGAATTAGAATTTCCATGATAAGTTTAATGATTCTCTTTCGCGTAAGTCAAAGAATAGAAGCCGTGTTTGAAGTTTCTTTGGTCTACAAATTATGAAAATCGATTAGCTCTGGCTATTGAAAGAAAGCCGGACTTAATTAGTTAAACACAATTAAAATCGTGTTCATTTGGTTATGCTTAAGAAAACTGGATGGTTTTTTTTTTATTGAAACACTTATACGATGATTCATGTGACCTGTATAATGAAAATAGTTGAGTGACTGACTGGTTGTGCTGGATAACAGTCATTTTATGCATGCGTTGCCTGTTATGGGTTTCTTTTGTGCGCAGAAACATTTTTTATTGATAAGTCATGAAATTCATTTAACATTCACTTTCTTTTAGTTTTATATTTCTTTGTAAAGTTGTGAAAAAAAAAAAACAATTATTGAACGATAGGCAAAGAACTAGATTAATAAAATATGACTTTTTGATCTTGTTGAAATGTCTGATCCCTGTTTTCAATAGATCTTAAAGTACATAAACCGATACTATTTAAAGAAGGAGCAGAATTGTCCGCTTTTCTGAGATATTTTCTGTACAACTTTCGAAAAAGAATGTTGCTAAAGAGCACACCTCTTTAGGGTGTATCAAAATTATATTTGCGCTTTTTTAGCGGTGACAGTTAGCGATATATCAGCAGCAAATAAACAATTAATTGATCCAAATGGCATTCTTCTTCCGCCGCAACACATATAAAATTGGAAATTTTTAAGAACTTTGTTAATGCTCTGGACAAAGATGGTGCAGCATTTAAATATTTGTTAGCAGGTTTTCCTAAAATTTCATGTGCTAAAATCAAAGAAGCATATTTGTTGGTCCTCAGAAGCTATTGAATGATGACAATTTTTCACAATGTTTATTGGAGAAGAATAATTGATCCAAATAACGTTCTTCTTCCGCCGCTGCACATATGAAATTGGCCCTTTTTAGGAAATTTGTCAAGGCTCTGAACAAAGATGATGTTCAAAACTTCATATGCTAAAATCAAAAAAGTCATACTTATTGGTCCACAGATCAGAAAGCTATCGAATGCTGACAATTTTTCACAATGTTCATTGGAGAAAGAATATGCAGCCTGGAAAATCTTTCAAAAACATCGTGAACAGTTTTCTTGGAAACAATAAGAGTGAAAACTACAGACAAATTGTTGCTGAGTTATTGAAAAATTGTCACGAATTAAGTGCACGAATGTCACTCAAAATGAATTTTCTTCAATCGCATTTAGAGATTTTTTTCCACAAAACCTAGATGCGCTGAGCGAGGAACAAGGGGAGCGTGCTCATCAAGATTTAATGAAAATTGAAAGAAATTATCAAGGATCTTGTGACAAAAGCATGCTGGAAGACTGTTGCTGGACTTTAATATGTGAAACCGAACCAACAAAATACAAACGACGCTCAAATAATGCCATTCACTCTTGAAAATTCATTGATTTTTAAATAAACTAATAATTTTTTATGTAAAAAACGAATAAAAACATTTTTTTTTTGTATGTCGAAAACCTGACGTGATAGACGAAACCCAATTACAGATTCGAATTGTTTATCTTTATTCATAACAAAATATATAGTAAAAAAAAATCACCCATGGATCGAAAAAGTCATTGTACTCCGGAGGAGAGAAAAATTGTTTCCAGACTAAGAGAAAGTGGCCAAAGTCTTTGTCCAATAGCAGAAATTATGAATCGCTCGCTGTTTTTTGTACAAAATCCTTTAAAGCCTAAAAAGCCCGTGGAAACTCGCGGAAGACTTTAAAAAAAAAACTTCAAAAACAACAGATATCCACATTGTAACATTTGCGAAGAAGGACCCGTTTGTGTGTTTCAGCAGAAATTGGAAATGTAATTTCATGGCGAACGGTTCGTCGTAGACTACAAAAAGTACATTTATCAGGACGGATAGCCAGAAGAGTTCCTTTGCTTAGATAAACAAATTTAAAGGCAACAAGTCATTCCAATTGGTCCGGAGGAGACGGTGATAAAAAGTGGTTAAACATTTTGTGGAGCGATGAAACAAAAATGAATGTATTTGGAAATGACTGTGCCCGGAATGGAATTCCATGTTCGCTTTACAAAGAAGACGGTCAAGCACGGGGGTGGCAATATTATGGTCTGGGGTTGTTTCTCGTGGTATGGTGTCGGCCCAGTACATCGAATTACCAACACTATGACCAGATTCCACTACAAAGATATCTTAGAAAATACGATGTTGAACTATGCTGTGGAAAGTATGCCTCTTAGATGGACATTCCAGCAGCAGGATAACGATCCGAAGCATACTTCTAAGTTGGTAAAGTATTGGTTCTAAGGTAATAATGTTGCCCTTCTTGACTGGTCAAGTCAATCTTCGGACTTAAATCGAATCGAAAATCTTTGGGGAGAGTTGAAACAAAGAATTGGAAAGGAGGTTCTTAAAAATGAGTATCAGTTATGGAATTTTGTTTAAAAAACTTGGTATGAAATGCCAGTAGAAACCTGCAGGAAGCTTATTGCCAACATGCCAAAAAGAGTCAACAAAATAATTGAAAATAAAGGTGGATATACCGTCTTTTAACGAAACTCAGTCAATTTACCAGAAAAAAAACTCGAATTTCTCTTGCTTATTTTAACTAAATGTAGTTATTATTTTGTCCAATGTTTTTTTTTTTTTTTTTTTTAATTTTTATATCTTTTATTTTTTATTTTTTTGGGTTTGAGTTAGGAGTGCTACCCTATGATTATTTTCACGCTTTTAATTTTTTTTTATTTCTTTGACTCCAGTTCTATTTCCTTCAGGTTATTGTTTATTAAATCATATTTAACGAGCATTGCATACTACAGGGTGTCCGTCGGGAGATATACTACTTTGTTTTCCTGCCATTTTGGTGAACATTAGTCTTGACAGTTCATATTTGGCAGTCGTGAAGTAGAGACGTGGCAAATTTATTCTGAAAAAATATTCGGTAAACCAAAGTGTTTTAATCGTTAAAACATCTTATCAAAATCAATCATCGATTGTCGTGACGATGAGAAAGTTTCGTGTAATTTTTGGGAGAAACAACTTGCCAACAAGACGCACTATTTAACGTGTAGTGAACGATTTCGAAGAAAGAGGAACTGTATCTGATAGGGCCAAGCATGAACCACAACGTACTGCAAGATCGGCTGAAAACATTACTGCTGTTCAAGAAAGTGTCCAAAACAATCCATCAACCTCAATTCGACGCCGTGATCAGGAGTTTGGTCTTCAAAGAAGAAATTTGGGCACAATTTTGCACAAGGATCTGCATTTGTTTCCATTTATGATTCAGTTGACACAACAGCTTCTTCCACAAGACCATTTACGCTGCCGTACATATGCCAATAGGATGTTACAGCTCGCCCATGACAACGCCGATTTTCATGAAAAAATCATAAGGAGTGACGAGGCACATTTTCCTTTGGGTGGATATATGAAGAAACAGAACAGTTGGTTCTTGGCAATGCAAACCTCTCAAATTATTCATCAGTCACCTTCTCATCCAATAAAAGTGACAGTCTGGTGTGCAATTTGGTCAGGAGGAATCATTGGACCTCACTTCTTTGAAACTAAAAACGGCGTAACGGTAACTGTCAATGGGGAGCGATATTGTGATATGATTGAAAACTTTTTAACGCCACAACTGCACGTTTTGGGCTTGCTTAACATGTGGTATCAACAAGACGGTGACACATTTCACACAGCCAGGATTACAATGGAATTACTGTGGGACCTCTTTCCACAACAAGTTATTTCAAGAAATGGTGGTGTTGATTTGACTGCTCCGGACTTCTTTTTGTGGGGATATCTGAAAAGCAAGATTTATGCAAACAAAGCAGAAACGCTTGAGCAACTTAAGCAAAATATTCGTGATGAAATTAATGAAATACCGCGTCAAATCTGTGAGAATGTAATGAAAAATGTGCTCAAAAGCGCTCGCATTTGTTAAGCTAACAGAGGCGGAAATTTATCTGATATCGTATTCCATACATAATTGCTGACATTAAATAAAATATTTATCAATGTGAGATCCATTCTCTTTCATTTAATAAAAAATTATGAACAGACAAAGTCATATACCTTCCGGACGGACACCCTGTATTTATGCCCATGTGAAATTCTTGGTCATCATAATTTGATTTCTGAGACAGTGAATGACCATTTTTTCCCTCCGTTTTCCCAGCTAATGGGAGAGAAAACTTTAACGTTATGAGCTACCACCATACGTCACCTAAGAAACCGCAGCTGTTACAAAAAAAACGCACCTGTGTGTATGATTCGTGGAAATTTCGAAAAATTCCTTTATGCATTTTCTATGTTCCCAAGCAACAGCCAGCCAGTCCCCCTTTGCTGTAATGCAGCATTCACTTGCATTTCCTTCAGATTGAGATATTTACGCGATCAATATCTATTGTTCCCATTCTCAAACCGCAAGCAGAATTTGATAAATTCATTTCATTATGCTTTATTTGGTTTCAAGCGTTTCGTTTCGTTTTCTTTTTTGTCATGCTGATATTGCTGCCTGTTGTTATTTCAAACTTATGCTATAGATTGTCCTCAATTAGTGATTATTATAAGCTATTAATTCTTATAAAGCATTCGATCTATGCCGCTGAGTTGTTGCAATAGCTCCCATAATATGGAGGCGGACTGAGTGAGTGAGTATCATCTTTCTGCCACACTTTAGTGGCAGCTCTACTGGTTTTATGCGTGCTGTTGTATGTTGCTTTTTCTGTACGCTTCTCTGATATTCATATGTCATTGTCATTAATTAAGTTTTCAATTCAACTCTGAATTTCATTTGAAATTCTGTAATTTATTGCGACTCAGCCGCCAAAGTGGCTAAAGCACGGAGGGAAATGTTTAATGCTAAGTATGAGCAGCGTTTATTATGTCATAAATAAGTAAATTTCCCTTTTTTATTAGCGTTGTAAGCTTTTTTTGTTGTTCTTTTTTTGTCGTCTCGTTGGTGGCGATTTCCAGTTTTATCGTAGTCAGTTTTCATTGAAATTAATATGTTTTGTAACACTTGACTTGTTGCCGATGTAGCTGCTGGGTGTTGCAATTGCTGCATCATCGTGCGCGGCAGCAACATTCACATTGCCACTGTTAACACAGTTGAATACTCCTCTCCACATATGTAGTACAGTGTATTGTCATCATCACGATTATGTTGCTGTTAATGACAAACAGCCGCTTGCTGTAGCTACTAAAAAATTTAAATATATTATTGTGTAACTGTAATTAATTCAAGTTTTTTTTTTTTTTTTTTTTTTTTTTATTAATTTTTCAATACAAATTTAAAAAAACCCAAAGGTTAAACTTTATTTTTAATAAAAAAAAAAAAAAAAAAAAAAAAAAAAAACAAAAAACAAAACAAAACCAACTCAACTATTCAAGTTTACTTTTGTTTTAAATGCAAGCAATCTGGCAACCGTATTGCGGGGGCATCGTTGGCAACATTTGTTTAAATATGTGGTTACAATTTGCATATTCTCATTATAAATTTAATGAGATTCATTATTAAATGTTGCAAATTAGATCATTTTGCTAATTACAGGCTTTGCCATCCCTTTTTATGCAATAAGAGGTATGTCAAGAGGGGGGGGTTTAAATATATTGAACATTAGATTTCAAAACCGTTGGGTGGTTTCATAGCATACATACGAACCATTCCATGCATATATATTCAACGATTTGGAAGTGTTTTCGTAAATACGAAAGCAATCTCTTAGAAAATTCGATAAATGTTTTCGATTAATCATAATTTATAGGACTGTGCCAGTGGCAGGCTACAAATCCGATTCTATTTCAAAAATTAGACAACCCTATTATTCCTTGATCCTCAACGATTTCGAAGTGTTTTCGTAAATACGAAAGCAATCTCTTAGAAAATTCGATAAATGTTTTCGATTAATCATAATTTATAGGACTGTACAAGTGGCAGGCCACACATCCGATTCTATTTCAAAAATTAGACAATCTTATTATTCCAAGGGATCTGAGATTTCATTAATTTCATTTTTGAACTATATATAGGCCGATTTCTTAACCATTTCATACACATATTGTTCCTTGATCCTTAACGATTTCGAAGTGTTTTTGTAAATACGAAAGCAATCTCTTAGAAAATTCGATAAATGTTTTCGATTAATCATAATTTATAGGCCTGTACAAGTGGCAGGCTACAAATCCGATTCTATTTCAAAAATTAGACAACCTTATTATCCAAACGGATCTGAGATTCATATATTTCATTTTTGAACTATATATAGGCCGATTTCTTAACCATTTCATACACATATTGTTCCTTGATCCTCAACGATTTCGAAGTGTTTTTGTAAATACGAAAGCAATCTCTTAGAAAATTCGATAAATGTTTTCGATTAATCATAATTTATGGGACTGTACAAGTGGCAGACTACAAATCCGATTCTATTTCAAAAATTAGACAACCTTATTATTCAAACGGATCTGAGATTTCATTAATTTCATTTTTGAACTATATATAGGATGATTTTTTAATCGTCGTTTTTTTTTCAAAATCGAATAAAACACTCAAATTTGCATCATATATTAATATTTATTGGAATCGATAAAATGGTCTTTGCCATTTAATTTTTAAAGATAATTTCATGTAAATGTTATTCGCCGCTCCGTCTCAAAATGTCCATTGGAAAGATCCAATTTGTCGTAACTTTTCCCAGCATTTCGGCCTGTATTCCACGAATAACGCGTGTTATGTTATCCTGCAAGGCTTCAATAGTGTTCGGCTTGTCCACATAAGTAACGATTTCACATAACCCCACAAGAAATAATCAAGAGCCGTTAAATCGCAAGATCTTGGGGCCCAACTCACAGGGCCAAGTCGAGAGATGAGCTGTTTACCAAATTCATTCCTCAACATCGTTGTTTCACGAGCAGTGTGACATTTTGCACCGTCCTGATGAAACCACATGTCAACGAAGTTCAACTCAGCCAATTGGATCAAAACAAAATCGCGTATCATACCTCGATATCGTTCACCGTTGACGTTAAAGTTTCTTCCACTGTTGTCTTTAAAGAAAAATGGACCGATGATGCCACCAGCCTATAAACCACACCAGACTGTCGTTTTTTCGGGATGCATCGGTAATTCATGTATGGCATGTGGCTGTTTCTCACTCCAGATGCGATAGATTTGCTTGTTTACGTATCCGTTCAGCAAGAAATGAGCCTCATCGCTGAACACAGCGGATTTTCATTGAGCTTTTGCAAGGCCCATTCACCAAAAATTAGACGTTGTGGTAGGTCATTCGTCATTCCATGATGAAATGGCAGAGTTTGGGCGCCATTACCAACCAGTGCTGCCAACCTGAAAAACTTAAATCTTAAAAAATCAGCCTATACCTAAACAGAATCATAGTTTCCTTCAATCTGAATACAAAATATGACCCTTTCAAACAAATAGATTGTATTAATACGTTTCCATACAATGTATACAACTATCTTGACTTTGTTTTGAAATATGATTGTGGACAGTTCATCGTCTCATCCTTGGACATTTGATCCAAGCACTTTAAAACTTAGTATGTACGAAGTTGGCCATCTATATTTAAATAAACTGGTTATACCGTGATAGCTATATTTAGTGAAAAATATCGAAATATTATAACATATGGATGATATATACGAGTATATATTATAACAACTATAAAACTCAATATAAACCCGAACTAGCCGGAGTATAGATGATGCCAGTAGGTTGAAAAGAATTATTTTGATGAAAAGTTGCAACCTTGTAAAACATTTGTTGTTAGTTTGAAGGCACTACGTTGTTTAGTATTTTTAAAATTTTAAATTTGAGCAATCAAAAGTAAACGATTTCAGTGAATTTGTAAACATGGAAAACATTAGTCACAGTTATGTAAGCTCAATATTTTCAGTCCAGTCCAGTCTCAGTCCAACCAATATTAAAAGCGAACTAGCTTGTAATTTGGGCAGTCTGCTCCTTCGTTTACGACTGAAAAGTGTTAGGTAGCAGAGTTTAAACGAGGCCGTACGAGCTGCCAAGACCCATACCGTAACAGTCGACCAATTGAGACGTCCACGACAGACACGATTAAAAAAAGATTCACAAAATAATATTATTTGGTTGTCGGCTGAAGGTGCGTGAGCTAGCTAAAATAATAGGCATTTCAGCTCTATATATCGTATATTGACCGAAGATTTGAAGATGAGAAAACTGTGCGCAAGATGGGTGCCGTGCTTGCTTTCAATAGAGCAAAAACAGAGTCGTTAAAATGTTTGACGATGTTTCACCGCAATAAAGTCGAGGTTTTTTGTCGACTTATAACCATGGATGAGACATAGTTATAATGGATTTTTTTGTTTGCTATTGCTTATAAAAGCCACAAATGTCGACCAAACGCATATCATGTCCTCTTAAAACGAGTGGATCATGTCACTCTGTTTGGACGATTGATGTGCATGATCAGTCTACACAAGTCTACGAGTATATAATATAATATAAGAATATATCACGTTGTACAATATTATATCTAATTTCAGTTCTGACCCTTGTAGAGTTCTCTTCTCTTCTCTTCTTCAGTGGGTTTTATTTTCTGGTAGATCAGGGAGATCAGGGACCCCAAGAACTGTTTGTTCTTGCCTGATCGTGGTGTAGGTAGGACCCCTTGCGGGAGCATCGTGCTGGCTGCGGTTGCCAGAACACGTGTTTTCAGTGATCTTGTCTTACTTCAGGTTCTCCTGAAGGTAATGCGGAGATTTGGAAAACACTGTTCTTCGTCGATTAGGTTGAAGTGTCTAGATAGGACTCACACCTAACCAGGAGGAGTACCAGTGACTTCAAATACACTTCAGCTGAGAGTGGAAGCAAGTTCTGAGGAAATTTTCCAAGTGATATGCTTTTTATCTCAAAGGTACTTCGTCTAATCCTTCTGGTATTAGTCTGAGTAGCCCAAAGGGGCGCTGGCTGTCGCAAATATAAAAAATAAAAACTGTCCCATGTGTGATGGCTTACTGTGAGTAAGGCTTTCAAAGCGAGACCCACGTAAAGCTACCACAATTGATTGACCCTTGTAGAGTCTCCCATAAAAAGGACGTGACTTAATAAAATGCATGTGTAATTAAGGATTCGTTCGTAGTCCAATCAGTCTGTATATTTTACAGCTCTAAATATTGTTTATCTTATAGTTTAATATATTATTATGTTATATATTTTTGAATATGACTCGGAATGACTGATATTTTTGAAAGCCTACAAGAGCAAAGTAGAAAAAGTTGAACCATTTAATTACATGTTGTACGTTATACTATGTGGTCACTTTTACACCCAGCCTTGTTTTTGTTTTGCACAATTTACTTATATGTATTAATTTTCAACAACTTTTAAATAATTTAAATAATTTGTTTCTTTTTGTTACAGATTTTTGGTATAATTTGCAATAAGCAATAGAATTTTAGCAACACTTCGTTTCATATAAAAAGTAAGTAATTATTAATAACATTTCAATTAATTAATTTCTGTGCCTTCAACTTCATAGTCGAATTGACCAATTTTAAGTTGAATTTAAACATCCGCCAACGAATTAAATATCCAAAAATTTTAATATAAATATTGAACATTAACATAAATCATTCAATGTAATTAGTAGTTCGACAAGCAAAATATTTACTAAATGTTAGCCGGCCATTTTTGATAGACTGACAAAAGAATTTCCTGAAATTTTCCTTATTTTCCACATCAACTGTTTTTACGGCCATAAAATATTCAAGTTTATTGACGATACGTGATTTAATAATTTTATTGGTTACATCGTCGAACATTCGAACCAACAACCGCCAATAATAATTATAATTAATCAACGGCATGTAAACACAATTATTTTATAACAATAATAACAACAACAACAGCAACAATCGCACCTTATACGCCAGAGTATCATACCGAGAAGCACAGTGGTTTTGTATGTAGAGAAATTGCAAAAATGAATTCATTGGAACAAAGCTTTTACAATATGGCAAAATTCCCATGAAAAATATCATATGTGGAAGCGATAGAACCAAGCTTGAATGTTTACAATTTTATTACAATAATTTTTTAATAATAACAACATCGTGAATATAATAAAACATAAAACTGATACCGAGAACTGCATCCAAATTATATGTAGTAATTTAAATCTTGCGTTCTTGATGGGACACCCATTAGATAGGACCCCACGCCGAAATGAAATAAAGTTCGAAATTAGTTTTGATTTGATTCAGCTCCTGGAATTCAAATTAACAAGTACACAACAATTTTTATTCTAATTCCGGCAATCTAATCAAAATTACATTAAATTCTAAATATGTTTCACACATTCAAAACGGAATTACAAACAATTTTGATTTTGATTTACACATCCGAAACGTAATTAGAAATACTTTTAATTCTTATTCAGTTTATGAAACATTTGTTATGTGTTCCATGTGTTTTTATTTTTTCCATATTTCTTCAATTGAAGAAAATTGACAGCTGTAAAAATTGATAGCTGTAAAAATTTCTGTTAGTCTGGTGTCATAAATTGAGGAAGTAAATTACTTGAACCATTTTAATCTTTCGTAGTTTTGTGCCAAAAGATGAAATTATTATATTTGATTTCGGCTCTTATTAAACTAAAGAAACGAAATTGCGTAAAACCATATTTTCGTTTCAGGTTTTCGAAACGAAATATTTGTCCATCATGTATCGGTACGAAAACAATATCAATGTACATTCCTAATTTCGTTTCTGGTAAAAAACAAATCAATGTATCAATGTGAGTTATTATAGTGATGAATCTCAAACAAATTTCTAATGTACAGGTTTATTTAAAAACTGCCGGTCTGGCAAGGCTGTCCTGTCATCATGTACCTGTCATCTGAAGTGTCATTTATTTAGTGAAAAGTTTGTCATTTACGAATTTAGATCGTTTAACAGACAGTTAAAATTTACTACAAACGTGCTGACTCAAACGTGGGCACTATTTCGGCATTAGGGGCTGATTATGGTTATCATAATGGACCTACTGTGTACGGAATTGGCAAGATTATATAGAGAAGTTTGAAGAGACTAGAAACGTTACAGATGTGTTCAGACCTGCGCATCATCGTTCTGTTAGTAAAATTGTGGCGGATAGTCCGAATTTCAATTCAGAGTGCTATGACCGTACGATAATTGACTTTTTTTTGACCTGCAGTTGAAGATTATGAACTAGACAATATGCGAGTTTCATAAAACGATGCCAGGTGCCGCATAAAACAACCGATTTCGGTTTTATTGCATGAGACTATTCCAGAAAGCTTAATTTCACGTTTTGGCGACGTCAATTGGCCGACAAGATCATGCGATTTAAAGGCCGTTAGACGTTTTTTGCGGGGCTACGTCAAATATCGTATTTGGGCGGATAATCCCCAAACGTACGAAAATGTACGAAATGTATGAAAAAGTGGCAAAAAACTACATCAAAAGGATCCACTGCTGCAACCAATCCACAGGAGGTCATTTAAATGACAAAGTCTAAGCATTACAATGAAATGAAAAGCATTATAATGGAATAAAAGTTTATATGTACTCTATTCAACTTTACTTTTCAAACCGAAAAATTGGACCACTCTGTACTTTAAATGGGTTTACAATATCAACTAAACGAAGTTTTCGCGAAGATTCCTGGTACTAAATATTATATAATCAAATTCCAATTAAGACTGTGATTTTTAAACGTGATAAATCCAAGCTTAGCTGATGCATTAGTTTGCGAAGTCAATCAAAATTTGGACCAATATGGGCCATTTTCTATAGAGATTGTCCTTGGCACAATTGATTAATAGTTACTACAAACATAACAAATTCCAATGGAAACTGTTGCTTTGAGCAACGACATAAACAAACTTGATGGCTACATAATGTCAAAATGTGGACCGATATATTCCATTTTCAACAGAGTTTGTCCTAGACTCAACAGATTAATATGTACTAAATAAAATTAAATTCCAATTATAATTGCGTTTTTCTTTTAGAGGTGATACAACCTAACTTGGGACGGTCAGTTTGTATGGGTGCTATATCAAAGCAATTACTTTTATCACATATTTCAACAGGTTTGATTCGATTTTAATATATATACATATATATACCAACTTTTGTGATATGTACTATGACCAGATATATTGCAAAATGGACAGACGGCCAGCGGACATTGTTAAATTGCCTTAAAGATTGGTTCTGAGTTGATCAGAATATATACAGGGTATCCGTCGGGAGATATACTACTTTGATTTCCAGCCATTTTAGTAAACATTAGTCTTGACAGTTTATATTTGGCAGTCGTGAAGTAGAGACGTGGCAAATTTATTCTGGAAAAATATTCGGTAAACCAACGTGTTTTAATCGTTAAAACATCTTATCAAAATCAATCATCGATTGCTGTGACGATGAGAAAGTTACGTGAAATTTTTGGGAGAAACAATGTGGCAACAAGACGCACTATTTAACGTGTAGTGAACGATTTCGGAGAAGGAGGAACTGTAGCTGATAGGGCCAAGCATGAACCACAACGTACTGCAAGATCGGCTGAAAACATTACTGCTGCTCAAGAAAGTGTTCAAAACAATCCATCAACCTCAATTCGACGCCGTGCTCGGGAGCTTGGTCTTCAAAGAACAACTTTGGCCACAATTTTGCACAAGGATCTGCATTTGTTTCCGTTTATGATTCAGTTGACACAACAGCTTCTTCCACAAGACCATTTACGCTGCCGTACATATGCCAATGGGATATTACAGCTCGCCCATGACAACTCCGATTTTCATGAAAAAGTCATAATGAATGGATGTGTGAATAAACAGAATAGTCGGTTCTGGGCAATGGAAAACCCTGAAATTATTCATCAGTCACTTTTGCATCCATTAAAAGTGACCGTCTGGTGTACAATTTGGAATCATTGGACCTCACTTCTTTGAAACTAAAAACGGCGAAACGGTAACTGTCAATGGGGAGCGATATTGTGATATGATTGAAAACTTTTTAACGCCACAACTGCATGCTTTGGGCTTGATTAACATGCGGTATCAACAAGACGTCGCATACAGCCAGGATTACAATGGAATTACTGTGAGACGTCTTTCCACAACAAGTTATTTCAAAAATTGTGATGATGATTGGCCTCCACGGTCGCCTGATTTGACTGCTCCGGACTTCTTTTTGTAGGGATATCTGAAAAGCAAGGTTTATGCAAACAAACCAGAAACGCTTGAGCAACTCAAACAAAATATTCGTGATGAAATTAATGAAATATCGCGTGAAATGTGTGAGAATGTAATAAAAAATGTGCTCAAAAGGGCTCGCATTTTTGAGGCTAACAGAGGCGGGCATTTATCTGATATTGTATTCCATACAAAATAAAACATTTATCAATATAAGATCCATTCTCTTTCATTTAATCAAAAATTATAAACAGAGTAGTATACCCTCCCGACGGACACCCTGTATTTCTCATAGCTTTACTCATATATGTTGCTGTTAATTAACGTATGAATAGCAACATTTTAGAAGAAAATACATAAAAATTTCATTTTCTTCGAAATGTGTGTTTCAGTCTGTGCATATCAAATCTTTCGTATTTGTCCAACTTTGCTCAATTTAATACCTACAAATGTTAAATAGATGCAGGAGATACCAAGTTCAGCTTCTTAAATCGATCAGTGCTAACGTGTCGTCAGCAGACATGTGGACGAATATCATCGATATAGATTTTAACAACGATCATTAACATAGTCCATTTTTTCTTTCTTTTAAGTCTCAGATGAACGTTTCTAGTTGTTACACATCCTATGATCAAGACCTCAAACTTTATTAATGCCCTAGGAGTCTGGTGCTTTCAACAGATTTTGAGTAACCAATATTCCGCTTAGTTCTTCGAAAACCTTTCCTCTTTTCATCCCGCTGCTCGGCATGGCCCCGATAATTTCAGTATTTTAATATTTCGTTATATCGCTCGCGATTCACAAGAATCAACGATACTTTCCCTTTTATTTGACAAAGTATTTTTCTCCCGACATAATCCCAAAATGATTCATTAGCTTTCGTCATTACTGAGGCAAAAATCCAGTCGTAATAGACAATTGTGCCCTGTTTGTTTCATTGTCTCTACTGCACCTTCACTGCAAAGTTGTTGCGTTGTTGGTGTCAATGTCTATATGTTGAGATCACATTGTTAGCTCAACACTTCTCAAGTTTTGAGACCGTTGCAGTAACACTTCCCAATTTTCTACTAAAAATGTCTATAATACTCAACTGTGCCAGATGTGCTTACAAGCACAGCAGGCTGGCACTTTACTTACATCCTCGTTTGGTGTCATTTGTTAATATTTCCAGTCCACTAAGATTTTTACTTATCTTCAACGATGACTCCCTGCCGCACAGTGTCATGTTAAGAAAAAATATTGGTTGCGCAAGAATACTAACCTCGGTCATGGCGTCATGCTATTTTTCTGTTTTACATACCTTTGCTGGCAGGCCATCGGTACCCGCTGATTTGTAGCGCTCTATGGCCTTGATTTGATACTCAGTAGCGCATATAAATAGATAAAATAGAAAATAAATCATAGGTCGTCTTTTGCCTTCATAGATTGGAAAATAATAATTCTATCTAGGCAATGGCTACCAAAGCGACTGGAAAAATTACATTTTTCAGAACCACTGTCTGCGTTCGTGTGCTTTGCTTTCTTAAGAGCATAAATGAAAAACATCGTATTAAAGTGCACAAAAACGGGGACAAATTTCTTAAGATTTCCGTCTGGCAAATATATTTTATATGACTTCTTGCTAATGTTGTGGTAGTGCAGCAATTTCGTGTGTTTTTTTTTTATAGGATTTTTATGTTTTTTTTTTTTTTTTTTTTGAAAATAAACTTTGGAAAAATGCAAGAAAGACATAAACGTTGAGACGGACGGACGGATGGACAGACGGACGGAGAGACAAATTGACTGACATACAATGCCAAATAAATATAATCACGTACTGGGTAATTTCACGTACTAAAGTGTGACTTTTAATATATTCGCTTGGGAGATTCTCACTAAATGTAGATGGCTTAGAGTTGTGGTAAAACCGTTCCCTTTTTCATTGTCTTTTTGAAGTTCGAGCATACGTTTTGCTTCAATGCATAACAATATGCAGAGAGATAGTAGATATGCTCATATATAGGCAACAAGTATTGTATATAAATAATTTTTATAATGGCTGCAAAGTTCACTTAATTGAACTATAGAAATTATTCCAAATCTTTCTTTATAGGTATATCTGAGGTTATTAGAATTTTCTTTATGGCGTCGCATTTAATTTTCCGATCATTTCAAGTACAGGGTGGTGCAGTAGAACGTGCATATTGCATCATCTACATCGTTGGGTTGGCGGGCTCATGGTTTTAGTCGCTATGAATCACTTTGACGGGAAGCGTCGCGCATTTTGCGTGCGCGCATTTTACGAGAACTCTCGTTCATATATTGCTACTAGGCGACTATATTGTGCTGAATATGGACTACGGCGAATTAATGAAGTTTCGAGTGCTAATTTAATTAAAATATAGGTAAAGCGCTTTGAAGAGACCGGTTCAACATTTAAACCACAAGCAAATGTTCGCCCAAGAACATCTAGGATCGAAGACAATGTTGAGAGAAATATGGAGTCAGTACGAGGAAATCCACAAATGTCGACTCGCAAGAGATCGTCTGTTTCACAATTATCGCGACGAAGTTTGCAACGAATTTTAACATTGGATCTTAAGCTGCAATTAATACAAGAATTGAAAGAGTCTGACTCCATAGCAAGACTCGCATTTGCTAATGAAATGCTTAATCGATTCTCCAATTCTGACAATATCCTTTTCTCTGACGAGGCTCATTTCCTTATGAATGGGTTCGTAAACCGTCAAAATTGTCGTTACTGGAACAGTGAAAATCCCAAAATCAAACACCAGAAACCATTGCATAGTCCTAAAGTGACAGTATGGGCAGCAATCTCTGGCAGAGGAATAATTGGTCCTTTTTTCTTCGAAAATGCGCGGGGCCAAAACGTCACGGTTAATACGGAACGCTATGTTGAGATGTTGGACGGATTTTTGGCTCCAGAAATTGAAAGTTCAAGAATAGTGAATTCCAGAACTTGGTTCCAACAAGATGGAGCTACCTGTCACACATCAAATGACTCCATGGCGGTGGTGAAGCAGATGTTCCCTGGACTGACTGATTTCGGAAAGAGGTGATATCCCATGGCCCCCACGTAGTCCAGACTTGACGCCTCTTGACTTTTTTTTGTGGAGATACCTCAAACACAAAGTCTACAGTAATAATCCAAGAAACATCGTTCAGCCCAAGGAGAATATCCGTGGTGAAATGGCAGCCATTACACCAGTATTACTGAAGAAAGTTTTCAATAATTTTCGTTTGCGGTTAGAGGAGTGCCGTCGTAGAGAGGGTCACCATTTAGATGATGTTATTTTTAAAAAATAAATTCCATTTATTACTCTACAATGCCTAAGATTTATTTTAACCATACCTTTTGTATTTATTTTTTAATCTATTTTTTAAATATGCACGTTCCATTGCGCCTCCCTGTAGTTTATAAGTTCTGCATGGACCACATGGTGTTTTTATGGGAACATGTGATATCTTTTTAATGTATGAAAATTTTTCAAAGATTCAAAATTGTCCTCTTGACCATTATTATGTCTTCACCCGATAGAATGAAGGGATATCGGATGATACATTAAAAATATGGCACCCAAAAGGAATCAGATATACTTCATGACAGTCTGATTTGGCTGGATGACAGTCTGTCTGTCTGTCTGACTGTCTGTTTGGCTGGATGGCTGGCTATGGCAAATCTCTATAAAACTCCTTAAAACTTGGCGCAACCTAACATTTTGCCAAATTGCAACAGTGGATTGTAAATGGCCTCTGCAGACCGATCTCCTCTGGGGTTGGTGCATTTTGCCAAATGCAGTTTTTCCCCTGTAACTCCTCATACATTAACTGCAATAACTCTAATTGTTGTCCACTGTATTGCTTTGTAAAGCTTGGCGGAAGATGAAAAAAAAAAAATCGGCCGATTAAGCCCTAAATAAATAATCATTTTGACCCTTATGCTCGTAGACTTATACCTTTTACATGTAAAGTGTAGTAAAACGCAATCCATTATTTTTGCGTAACATTAAAAGCTTTGTTTCACATATCCAAAATGATCCTATTTACGTCAAATATGCACCGTCTTGTTTGATAATTTGTTGCCATTTTAAAAGTAATTGCATTATGTCTCCCTTACAGAAACTCTCGTCTCTATTGGCAAAAGAACTAAAACAGTCACGAATTTTGACAAACTTCACCTAAGGCAAATTCTGAAGAAGAAAAATCATTCGCCGTAATCATTCGGTGGCAGGTCCGGACAATAAGATAGGTAAAGGAAAACCTCTCAACCAAGCTATTCCGGCGAGCCACTATCGATGTGTGTCGTCTGGCATATTCCTCTTCTATTGGCCAAAGTTGGCAATGCCTTGGGGAGCAGATCATAGTAAATGATTCCTTGCCAATTCCACGAAATACACAGCAAAACCTTCATGCCCGTCAAACTAGTCTTAGATACCGTTTGAGTTGATTCACCACAATTTGAAATAGAAAATGGTTTGAGGGAGCTAAATCTGGCGAATAAGTGTTGGTGCGTGATATAGCAAATCGAACTTTTTTAATTCATTAATTTCGGCCATCCCAATAGTGGATGCGTGAAATCAAGCATTGTCTTGATGAAACAATACTTTCTTTTTCGCCAAATGCCGTTTATGGTGTTCCTTTCTAAAGATAAACAATAAAAATATTGTCATGCACATCCCAAAGAACAGACGCCGCGACCTTGTCTGCAGATGGAACCGTCTTTGCCTTCTTTGGACACGATTCTCCAGTCCATTGCTTTAACTGTTCCTTTGTGTCAGGCGTGAACGGGTGGATCCATGTATGATCCATGGATACAAATTGATGCAAAAATTCGTCTTTATTGCGGTGAAACATCGCCAAACTCTACTGCTCTACTGAAACACATTAATGACGCTATTTTAGCTCTATTGAAAACCAGCGCGGTACCCACAGCTTTGTCAGCTTCAAATATCCGGTCAATAGATGATGCATAGCACTTACTAAAATGCCTATCATTTCTGCTAGCTCATGCACCTTCAGTCAACGATCGTCGAATACCATTTTGTGGGTTTTCTT
Organism: Philornis downsi; assembly: GCA_019455685.1. Taxonomy (NCBI): domain Eukaryota; kingdom Metazoa; phylum Arthropoda; class Insecta; order Diptera; family Muscidae; genus Philornis; species Philornis downsi. The sequence continues at coordinate 825,322 of JAHXMU010000056.1, read as the reverse complement.
AACCGTGTCTGGCGTGGACACCTCAATTGGTCCACCACTACGGGGTTTGTCTTGGCACCACGTACGGCCTCATTTAAACTCTGTTACTCAATATTTTACAGTCGTGAATGAAGGAGCAGACTCCCCAAAGTAGAATCTAGCTTGGTTTTAATATTGGTTGGATTGAGACCTTTTAAATGGAAATAATCAATTACAATCAATAATCAATTGAGACCTTTCAAATGGTAATAATCAATTACATAACGCTGACTAATTTTTTTCATGTTTACAAGTTGACTGAGATCGTCTACTTTTGATGACACAAATAAAAATACTAAACAACGTGGCGCCCCGAAACTTAAAACATATGCTGTATAAGGTTGTCACTTTTCGACAGAATAATTTATATTTTCAAACTAGTGGCACCATCTATACGTCAGTTCGGTTAGTTTTGGGACCTGATGTGTATATTTTTAGCTTCATATTTGTGAAGCTGTTCTACTGCATTAAGTAATGTTTGCTAAGAATTATACGTCTGACGAACTTGGATATGTAAGTGAAGGTGCGGGGCATTGCTACACCCCATGTCGTACCTCTCATGCAAATTGAGTGATCCACCTAAATTTTATTTTTACGCTATAGTGAATAATTCATAGACTACTACTTCGATTGAATTTATTGTATTATAATGTTTTGTAAAATTTGAAAAATAAAAAACCGAATGACTACGAATTATCCTTATTTAATGTATATATTTCGGGATTCAGTTTTTTCGGCCAATTCCACTAAACTCAGTACAATTTGACATATATCTGGTATTTAGTTAATTTACTTTTGTAAATGAAAATGGATGCATCGCCACGGCCCTTAAGTGTGATACTATACAGCTGATTAATTAAAAATATTCTATAATTTTTAAGCGGAGAACTTTCAAAAATTGCAATTTTGTTTCCTTTATGCTTTAATTCAAACTATTTTTCTTCTACTCCTTCCTCGCATACCTTTGTGTCTGTGCAATAGGGCGCTGGATGAGTGTACGAGTAAATGTAATTCAGTTCACCTGACTGAAATTTCTATTTTTCTTTAAAATCTTTTAAAGAAGGCATCCTAAGACTCACATTAAAGAGAGAGTTCTTGAGAAGTAAATGAATACCATTTCCTTACTTTAGTGCTTTCACGAAAGCGACACGGTAAGCGATAACAAATTCAAGTTACGTATGTTGCAAGTTAGAAAAGGCGTCTGTCCTTGACTTTAATATTGAGATTAATATTAACTCTGGCTGGCAGTTGATGCATTTAATTCCTTTTATTTCCGTAAGGCTTAACAATTAACCCCATATCGATGAACATTTTCCATAGTTCAATACCATAGTTCAATATGTTAAAGAGTTCACATACTATAATTCATATCTTGACACTTAACAGAGCAGGGCATTTAACTCGCGTTAAATTGATTTTCTCTACCAAACTGTGCCATACACAGGAAGGATATCAATTAAACAATGAATTTGAAATCCTCACACTTTATCACTTCCATGCGTTAAAACAAATAAGTAAATAAACTTCTGCGTGTGGCGCTAAACAAAGAAGCAAAGGGTGCGGACCACAATTCCATATGATCGTTCAGCAATAACAACAAAAGAAAAGCGGAAACGAACAGAGGCATTGCCCACAAATCAAAAAAGTGGACAACAAATTTGTTATGGGAAACCTCAAGACGAAATAACCCAGACAAACGAACAACAGCCAGATAGACGTGCGAATGTGCCCACGGAAGGACAAGCGAGTAGAATGAAATGCAGAAGGGAAACCTAAGTTAATCTACCTCTATTTCGACCTTTAATTAAAAGTAACAAAAGAAAGGGGAATAAAAATCGATTTGAAATAGAATATTTAAAGTATAAAGTATCATTTAACAATCAAACAATTGGTTTGACTTTGAAAAACGACTAAATAGGGGAGAAGAAAAATTACCGTTCAAACCCTTCTTTGTTATTAGCATGAAATGATCATTGTGAGAAGCATTCTTAAATGGCAGTAGACCCCAAGCTTTACGGCAAAATGTATACAAATATTTATATTTCATAGAAATGAGAACTCTAATTGATAATATCAATAACCAGAATAACACAGGCTCATATAGTTGTCTTGTTTTTAAGAAAGTCATACGTTGACAGATAGGTAAACAACTCACACCATAGGTGTTATAAGTAAAGGGTGATCAAATTAGTAGCATATATTTTATAAACGTCATGCGTGGCACTTTTAGTTTATCAGATTCGCACAAAAATTGTACATTTGTGTTAGCTGAAATTCGTTATAGTGAATCCATTCAGCATGCCTTCCTCGGTTAGCGATAATGCTCATTAAATAGCTTCGTAAATAAGCAAATTTGTTGCTTTTGGAATGAAGAAGACCTAGGTATTATTCATGGACTACTTTTACAAGGTCGGTCCCAAAACTAGCCGAACTGGCGTATGGATGGTGGGTGGCAGTAATTTGAAAAGATTACATATTTTGGTAAAAAGTGGCGACCTTATAAAACATATGTTTTAAGTTTCAATGCGCTGCGTTGTTTGGAATTTTTATTTGAGCCATCAAAAGTAAACGATCTCAGTGAATTTGTAAACATGGAGAAAATTGTTTACCGTTATGTAATTCAATATTTTCATTTGAAAGGTCTCAGTTCAACCAATGTTAAAGTTGGACTAGATTCCACTCTGGGGGAGTCTGCTCCTTCGTTTACGGCTGTAAAATATTTGGTAGCAGAGTTTAAACGAGGCCGTACGAGCTGCCAACAGGAAATAGTGTCCACGCCAGACACGGTTAAGAAAATCCACAAAATGATATTGCATGTTCGTCGGCTGAAAGTGCATGAGCATTTCCAGCTGAAATGATAAGCTTTCCAAAAGTGCTATACATCATATATTGAACGGACATTTGAAGATGAGAAAGCTGTACGCAATATGGGTGCCGCGTTTGCTTTCAGCAGCAAAAAAGTACAGAAGCCCAGGTAGATGGAACGGTCGATACTACATCCTCACCACTGGGAGACGAGGACCCTCGATACCAGAAATGGCCCTTTCTGATCACACCCTGTAGGTGATCTGTTTTTAGTTTCAAATCCTTGCGGTCCAGCGACTAGTGCCCCTGCAATGAGCACCAGCTGCCGCCTATCAAGCTGAACAAGATTGTAGGATTAGCCCGATCCGAACAGCCTTGCTACCAGTTATATTTACACCGTTCATATGACCGAGGGTTCAATCCCACATCCCACATATCTTTGTTTGAGCGATGGTCACCTCGATGTGACGAGCACTGCCAGCAATGGAGTAATCGCCGAGTGTGGAAAATGCTTCTTAAACTGTGGTGTTCGAAACCGTCGTTAAACTGTAGGCGCAGGGGAGTGAATGTCTATAAGTTCACTGAATGTGAGAAGCTCTCCCATATTGCATACGTGGAATGCAAAGAAGATTAATTTTTGTACGTCCAGTTTTTGTTCATTATTGAAAATTATATTTTAAATCTTTAGTTGTACATTTATAGAATTCCAATCGCTTCGTCCTTCTGCACTACTTCTGCAATTAGCCGCACCAGGGTATGGTATGGATTCAATAGTCTGTGCAGAAAGTTCATCTTCAATGATATTCACACAACATGAGGTAGTTAACGCAATCACAGAATTTCAATGTCCTTCACAACGTCGATACAAAGACGATGGAAACGTGCAGACCAATTATTTTTCTCTGGAGTGCAATTTGATTGCTTTTAACGTTCATTCAAGAGCGTAATTTTGTACCCTCTCGCTCTCTTTTCCAACGCGGAACTTTAATAGCTTAGCGTTTTTTAACGCCATATGTAAGGGTATTCATAGATTTTTGATCAATTTACTGCAATCTGCAAAAATAATAACCAAAATATAAAAAAATTATGGAGTTATTGTGTAAGGAGAGTAATTAAGAGAGCGGTATTATTTTACTTTCTTGGCTCTCTAATTATCACAACTTTATTTCCAGAGAAAAATTATTGGTTTATACAATTCCATCGTCTACGGTCGGTATCCTTACGCAGCACGGAGTAAAATTATGTACAGAGGCAACACTTCTCCCTGAAGTCGAAGTTGAGACGATTAGTTGTTTGGTTTTACTATTTGGATGGAGTAATCTATGACTTCTAAAAGATTTACAACAAATGTTTGAATAATACAATCGCATTGGCAGGTAAACACTGGATTCGATATTAACTCATATGTGAAGCATTCAAGTGATCGGTTTTCAAAATTTCTTCAACAAGACATGATTTGCAAAATTTTTATGCTGTTGTTTTAAGCAATTAGAACGGAACATGTGCTTCCAAGTGAGCAATATCCACGGACATTTGTAATTTGCATCACTGTTTCTACACAACCACAATTTTTGTTGGCATGCAGTTTCTATGATCATCCTATCAAAAATTTGATACATGTTAATCAATTTTGTTAACAGTTTGATATTAACTATTTTACTCGACACATATTTGTTTCAATTTGCCCATTTCTCGTGTTGTTTGCAAATTGATTTGACTGATTAAAAACATCGAACATAAAGTGTTTTAATTGGCACGTGCGCCAAATTAATTAGAAAGGAATACAGTTACCGGTAACTATATGAGGAATGTTAATGAGAGGAACCCGTTAGGGAGAATGACAATTTTTGCAAACACACCCGCCGCAAACAAATGTGATATGACTGCTATTAGATTTTGTCTTTGAGGCTCCTTATATGTCTCCGTTTTTAATATTTAGCATTTTATATGACTGCTATATCCACAAGACATCAAAAGTAAATTGTAAAATATTTTGGAAAATAACTACAATTTTGCATATTTCGTTAGAGGAAATTCCAAATCACTTTTTTTCAATTTTTTATGTACATTTCGTGATCACCATAGAAGGTATTTTATGTAAATTTTCAAGTCATTGAACTGAAATACTGAAAGTGACATCATTGTGTTATGACAAAAATGAATGTTATGTGCGGGGGCTTATTGAAATTTAATTGGACAATGCAAGAAATTGTAGTTAGTTTCGTAGCATCTTCATTTCAACTTCGGAGATTTCCTTAAACAATTCTGAAATTTAGGGGGGGTATCATCTAAATGATAGGATTTCCTGAAGCCCTCATAATGCTTTGTTATGGCTACCTCCCAATATGGCAGAATTCTTTTGACACAGAGCCAATTTTACAGATTTGGGAGTAGAAAACTTTAGATAAGCGGAAACTGGCGGATTAGACGCAAATACTATCACTTCAAGCGATACTTAGCATCTTCACCAATTAGTATTCATTTCGGCTTCGCTTAATAAAATATCAGATGTCTTTTCCAAAGCGACAGTTCAGTGTTTTGTCTGCGCCAGTCTGTAGAATCGAAATGGCAGTATATTTGTTACTGATTGGCACTTTCGGCGGCACTGGCTAATGTGAAATAATTGAAAACCGTATGAAAAATGCGAAACCCCGAATTTTAAGTATCCATTCGTCAACAGATATTCTATTGCATAAAAGGAGAGAAGCAATTATGCACCTTCTAGACCACAAACAACACATCAAATATTGTAGGATTTGTAGAGCAGGATTTGGACTTGAACGGAATGTAATATCCGGCAAAGAATATTAATAGTTAAAAGGAGACCGCATCTCTCTCCATATCTCTCTCACTCTCTAGAACGATTTTGGTTAACTATTAATGGGAACTCAAGAGTGCAAATTGATAGGCTTTTTCTCTCTCTCTTTGATAATAACTCTATGGAACAACATTTCCTTACAGACTAACAATGGCAAAACAGTAAAAATTTTATTTTATATATACTGTTTATAAACAACTAGCCGACCCGGCAAGCGTTGCTTTGCCTTCAAATTTTAGCAGGAGCAGAAATAATGGATTTTTAATTTGTGATTTGTATGGGAGGTACCACGCCCCTTCGTCCAATCCCGCCCATATTTGCAGCAGAAGTTACAATATGTACACCAAACATATACCAAAGTTTGTTCAAATACCGTTAGCAGGAGCAGAAATAATTGATTTTTAATTTTTTGTTTGTATGGGAGGTACCTCGCCCCTTTGTCCAATTGGACCGAATTGTAAATCTAAACCATCCCGGGCACCACCCAGACGCATATACAAAAATTTATGCAAAGCGGTCCAGCCGTTTAGGAGGAGTTCACTGACAACGCCCGTACAGTAGAATTCTATACATAAAGATTTATATATATATATACTAGCCGACCCGGCAAACGTTGCTTTGCCTTCAAATTTTATTTTTATTGGAAATGTTTCATGCCAATCGGTCTATTATAATAAGAAACGCCTATATTTGCGGAAGAACTTAAAATATGTTCACTCAACCGAAATACAAAATTCTGTTTAAATACCGTTAGCAGGAGCAGAAATAATTGCTTTTTAATTTGTGGTTTGTATAGGAGGTGCCACTCCCCATAGTCCAATCCCGCCCATAGTTGCAGCAGCACTTAAGATATGTACACCAAACCGATGTACCAAATTTTGTTCAAATACCGTAAACAGGAGCAGAAATATAGGATATTTAATTTATGGTTTATATGGGAGGTACCACGCCCCATTGTCCAATCCCGCCCATATTTGCAGTAGCACCTAAGATATGTACACCAAACCTACGCACCAAATTTTGTTCAAATACCGTAAGCAGGAGCAGAAATAATTGATTTTTAATTTTTTGTTTGTATGGGAGGTACCACGCCCCTTTGTCCAATTGGACCGAATTGTATTTTGACCTTCGGACATAGTTAAAAACCTTCTCCTGGCTGACACGAATAAGCCCTGAAAGTTTCATGAAGATCGGGTACGCCGTGTGAGAGGAGTTCTCTTACAAACTATTTTTGTACACAGACAGACAGATATTCATTTTTATATATATAGATTTAAAATCGAATTATTTAATCTTAGAAATCTGTTAAGATGTAATCGAAGCAGATATTGAGATGAGTCAAACTCTATGAGTTGATTGGAGTCTCGATTCAAGGCAAATTCATTAATTTCATTAAGAATATAAAATCCGCGAAGAAGTAAAGTTCCTAAGAGGAACGTAAACGTAAACCCGTTCGATATGTGTAATATTAATATTGGATTAAGGACACCAAATAATAGCGACATATTCCAACTTAGATCTAATATATGATGTAAAAATGACTTTAAATGTATTGGGGTCAGAAAATTCTGAACCAATCCTTTTTATGTACGTAAGAACTTTATACGCCTTAGGAATAACATAATTAACGTGCGGAATAAATGTCAAAGCGGAATCGAATAGAACAACTAGATTCAGTTTTGAACAAGCTAATTTCAGAGAAAAATTACCAATTTTGAACACTGCATGAACCGGATATCTGCAACGCGAAAAAGAAACATGAATACACCTATCCGTGTTCAATGAAAGCTTATTTAAAAGGCACCAATTATTAAGACTGTCTATATCTTTTTGAAGATCTAAGACATCATTAAATGTAGAAACTTTTAAAAATACTTTTAGATCATCCGCATAAAGTAAAAATTGTGACTTATAAAAACAAGTTGATATGTCATTAATAAATAGTTTGAATAAGAACGGCCCAAGTATACTTCCTTGTGGCACACCTCCTGAAGTTTGAATATATGAAAAGGATTCAATCCCTTCAATAACAATTTTGCATTGCCTATTGGTTAAATATGATTTTATCCACTTTAAAAATATTGAGTGAAATCCCATCGACCTTAATTTAAAATACAGTATATGATATCTTATCAAAAGCCTTAGAAAAATCTGTGAACACAGTCTCAACTTGACTACCATGTTCCAAAGATGGAATGCAGTATTCACTAAAAGAACATAAATTTGTGATAGTAGATCTACTAGGAAAAAATCCATGTTGATGCGGAGAAATTATTGATTTTGTTAAGAAAATCAACTTTTTATAAATAACATTTTCAAAAACTTTAGAGATGCTTCCCAATTTGAATATTGGTCTACTTTGGAATATTGGTCACTTTCCACCTTTAAAAATCGGGGTAACACAAGCACGTTTGCAGCTGTCAATGAAAATTCCCTTACTCAAGGATAAGTTAAAAATATATGTTAGAGGAAACATTAGAAAAAACACACTTTTTCAATATGTGAGCACATAAATCATCCGAATCGGATTTAAAATTATTTGATTGATTTTAAAAGTAGCTGCAATTGTTTTCATGTACTATTAATTAAATTTCTACAGGGTGGCGCACGAATCGCGATACAAACACAAAGGGGACCGTTATTTAAAAAAAAGAGTTTTTTACCCGGAACTGCGTTGAAGACGTATCCGACAATTTCGCCAGAAGCCGGTTATGACGAAGCTCCGCTAATGTCAAACTTGGCCTGTACGGCAATTTGACCTATCCGAAATAATAGATACACATTTTTCAAGAGCTGTAATTGTCGTAATGGACAATGTGACTTTTCCCTACTTGCCAGAAAAAAAAAATTGGCAAATTCTCCAAAGGATCGGAACTAACATATCTGGCCTTAACGAAGATATAGCAGTCAATGTGTTCCGAAATTCTTGGTATAAACTCTACTTTTGTTGATTTTAGCTCGTCTTAAAGAACCCATACAATCTTTTGTGTTTTATATCCCGATCACAAAAAAGCTTATAATCACAGGCATTTTAGATTCGTATTCGTATTGAAATTCACGTACACTGTACCACTCCTATGCAGGTGTTTTTTAATAAATTCGATTCGTCGTATGTCTTACGGAATTCCATTTGCTATAAAAAATTTGAGAGAAATTGTTTGTTCGATATTTGTATCTATTGCAAAAGTCATCAAAAAAAAAAAAAAAAAAACATTTGAGATAACCCGACAAAATCCAGCACAGTTAACAAATTACATGAAAGATCGCGCTCAAACTCCGCTTTAGTATAGAGGACGGCTGTGTCAACTTAGTGATAAAAAGAATTTTGGCAATACCTGTGAGTGGCATTTTGGATGATTTTTTTTTTAACAGAACGTATTCTAAGCAAGGTTGAACTTTGTTTATTTTTGTCCACTTTTGGACCACTATTTGCATGTGAAGTGGGTAAATCGAAAATGATGTGTGGCTAACGAAATCTCTTTGGACTAACTTGACTAAGGGACTTGTTGAAACTGTGAAACATAACCATACTAATTAATTAAAACGTTATTCATTTTAGAGAACATATTTAATTAACTTGATGCGCCCTGTTTCTTGGCAGTGTTAGTTAGTGATTCATTTTCAAGTTGCCTTTATTCTAAAAGTCGATCACTTGTCTGTCGGGATATTTTCCAATTCCATTGATTTTTTTTTCTATTAGCGGAAATTACTTTTTCTGATTATTTATATTTTAGACTATAATTGCTTTTCCTTTGCCATAAATGAAATGTGGCAGCACGTGCTTCCTATTGGGACAGAGAGATCAATTGAATTTCTGTCATAAAAGAGAAAATTGACGATAATCGAAACAACCCCTTAAATGAAGTGGCACTGATTACTCTAAAAAGGGGAGTTCGTTCCTTAGAAATTTCTCGCTCTTAGTCACCGCCAATGCGGAGTTTGATTGCCCCGTTATTCGTATAAACAAAGCGCCACCATAAACATAGCACTTTTGGAACACACGCGCCCCTTCTCTTCTCATCAACGCTCACATTCTGACGATTTTGGAATTGAGAGGGTGAGTGACTGAACTGATGTTGAATATTGAACCGATGTTATTGAATGCGAGTATCTACAATAATCGATTAACAGAAATCATTTGATTTTTTATGGATACAAAAAATGTTCAATTATAAACAATCGAACGGCATAATAGATTCCCCACAAAAAAGGAGGAAACCTACGATTGAGTTCAGTGAACCCTTTTAATTTTTATAAAATTTGTATGTGGAAAACAGCGATCTAATATTGTTTAATTAAACTGAGTGCAATTAGTCACGGAGAGTGATAATGAGAGAAAGAGAGAGAGGGAGTGAACGGGAAGCTTGAAGATTTTTTAGTAGTACCACCAGTAAGTAGCATCGGCAGTTGAGAAATATGAATATGGATGCGGTTCATTTGATTGTTGTTTTGTACCTTAAAGATTGCATTGTAAACAAATTAATCATGAGCAGAAGAGTTGTATTAACAACCAACCATATGCTAATCTCCCTGTGTATGCGTACGAGAGTATGGGCGAACTTAAAATTATACACAGTCAAGATAGCCATGTGTTGTATGTGGCTAAGTAATTATGTTTTCCATGTGTGTGTGTGCGTATGTGTGCTTGCCTCTGTAGCTTTGTGTGTATAATTCCCCCTATTTTTACAGTTTCATATACGATTGAGGCAATTTGTAAAACAATCTCTCAAAAATAAAACACAAAAAACAAAAAAAACGGCTGAGAAAACTGAAATATTTCGTGAAGTGCTTCAATAGTTGCGAAGACGCCGGCATATGATGCATTTAGAGCGGAATTCGAACGCGGAAGACGGAAGTTAAAATTCAAGTTAAAGAACGATAAAAAAAAACCAAAGTGAAGAAATTGTGCTAATTTTGAAACATGAAAAAAGTGAAACAGAAATATTGAAGTGTGCATAATAAATGGTAATTAATAAAAAAATATCTGCCATAAAGTAATGTTAAAATGTAAACGAAGCTATTTTTAAATAGCAACTAGGAGAAATAAAAATAAAACAAAAATATGAACAAATAAAACGTTTGAAAAAAAAAAAATTTACAAAAAATTGGGAAATTATTAAAAAAGAATTAAAAAGTATATAAAAAATCAAATACGATAAAATAGCTTATTAAAGCTTCGATCCCTTGGGGCGAAGGAAAGATTAAAAAATTAAATTAAAATTTGACAAAATAATAAAAAAAAATAATTCCCCAAAAAAAATGATCTATTTACCCAAAAAAAAAAAAAAAAAAAAAATAATAATAATAATAATAATTCCCCAACAAAAATTATCTATTTACTGAAAAAAAAAAAATTAAATAAATAAATAAATATTTTCCATTGAAAAGTTCAATACGAAGTGAATTACTTTTTCTCCAAATAGTGGGATATCAATTAAAGGCATAAAATTGTAGTTATAACTAACTAAAAGTTTTTTTTTTTGTGAAAACTGTGAATTAAGAAAATATGCGATTGTTATAAAGATATTACGAAACAGCAATAAACAATTAAACCACAAATTTTAAATCAACTTTTAATACATTGGAGTACTTTTATGTTTTATGTGGATTTTCTTGAGTTATTTATACTTTAAATTTTTTTAAATCTTTTTGAAAGCTGAACTTTCTTATGTAATTTGACGAAATTAAACTTGAGATAACGGCCACACCCCCCAAAAAAGTCACACCTTCAAAATATAGCTCAAAACTTGAAAATCTCAGCCAAATTTGATAACAGGGATCCGAGTACTTATGAAGTCCGAAATAAAGCGCTCTGGGTCCAATTTTTATTAATCAAATGTGCAGTCTTCAGGTTTCTACGAACAAGAACCTCCTCAGATCCAAGTTCTAACACTTTTATAACTTTTGTATATTCTCTTTGCAATTATTAACCCAACGCTCCTCAAATCAATCACTAAATGCATGGGTGCTCAAACTAATTTTAATTTAAAATGTATTCAAAATATGTCGGCCCTTTCAAAACTATTTTTTTAAAATAATCATGTTCTAAGAAATGTAAATATTAAATTAATATCATTAAAATATGTAAATTTTATAAATTTCTTTAAAAAAATATATGTGTAAAAAAATACGATACAAAAAACTTTAAACAATTATGATCACATTAGAAAAACTGAAAAGTAGAAATTTTTCCCAAAGATAAAGTTAAAAAACAGTATTTAAAAAAATAAATATTTTGAAAAATTTAAAAGGAAAAAAATGAAATAATTAGCCTAAAGCGGTATTTCTCAAACAAAGAAAGTATGACATTTTTTTTTATAAAACGCTTTTATAAAAAAAATATGGGAAAAATAACTGTCAAAGATCACTTAAAAAAAATAAATAGTTCAAGCAAGACCAAAAACGATTTCAGACAGATTGGATTATGGAAAAATGTTACTTCCAAAAAAAATTTTAGTTATTTGTAAAGAAACTCAAATAATTTTTTTTTGTTTTTAGAAAAAAACGCCTTTTTGTAAAAATTAAATTAAATTAAAATAAAAATTAAAATATGTGTGTCTCTACAGCAGGTTGCCCTCCACATTGTCATAGACAATGCATCGGTTTATCATGATGCAAGTGATCATAGCTAAAATGTCCTCTTCTCAGGCATAACAATCCCACATAACTTGTCAAAAATATACTGGGAACTATGCCGTCTTCAAAGTAACCTGGAAGAGGGTATAATACTTTTAACCGAATGAATAGACCAGTCATCAGAACAGTTTTTAAACGCATTTTTCGGAAAAGACTTCAGTTCTCGTCGCGGCTGTCTCGATGCAGTAATTTGAGATTTGAAAAGAGTCAGACGGAACCATATCAGGTGAATACGGCCGTTCGGTTATATCTGTTGAGTTTTGGCAACAAATTTTGTTCATAATTGTAACCTTATACGAGAGCAGTCCCAAAACTAGCCGAACTGACGTATAAATGGAACTAGAAAAAATTATGTTTGTGAAAAGTTGCAACCTCATAAAACATATGTTTTAAGATTCAAGGCGCCTGTTGTTTAGTATTTTTACTTGAGCCATCAAAAATAAATGATCTCAGAGAATTTGTAAACATGGAAAAAATTGGACACCGTTGTGTGATTTAATATTTCCATTTGAAAGGTCTCAATAAAATCAAGAGTCGAAACCGAACTGGATTCTACTGCGGGGTAGTTCGCTCCTTCGTTTACGACTGTAAAATATTGGGTAGCAGAGATCAAAAGAGGCCGTACGAGCTGCCAAGACGAATACCGTAGTGATAGACCAATTGAGACGTCCACGCCAGACACGGTTAAGAATGTCCACAAAATGTTATTGGATTATCGTCGGCTGAAGGTGCCTGAGCTAGCTGAAATGATAGGCATTTTAAAAAGTTCTATACATCGTATATTAATCGAAGATTTGAAGATAAGGAAGCTGTGGTCAAGATGGGCGCCGCGCTTGCTTTCAATAGATTAAAATTGGCATCGTGGAGATGTTTCTGTAGAGCAGAAGAGTGTTTGGTGATGCTTCACCGCAATAAAGCCGAATATTTGCCTGAATTTATAATCATGGATGAGAAATGGATCTACCACTTCACATCGAAGACAAAAGAACAGTCAAAGCAGGAGATAGAAGAATTGTGTCCAAAGAAGGCGAAGACGGTTCCATCCTCAGGCAAGGTCATGGCATCTGTTTTTTGGGATGCGCATGGGATTATTTTTATTGATTATCTTCAGAAATGAAAATCATCAACGGCGAATATTATTTCAATTTATTAAAGCGTTTAGGTGATGAAATTATGGGAAGAAGAGCGCATTTGGTGAAAAAGAAAATGTTGTTTCATCAAAACAATGCTCCAGTTCACACATTCACTATTGCAATGGCCAAAATGAATGAATTAAAGTTCGAATTGCTCCATCACGCACCTTATTTTCCAGATTTAGCTCCCTCGGACTATTTCCTATTTCTAAACATGAAAAATTAGCTCGGCGGTAAAACATTTGCCAACAAAAAAGAGATGGCGTTAATTCGAACCCACATTAACAACCAACAAATTTCGGAATAGCGACTTTCAATAGAAAAAAATATGTCAAAAGCCGATCAAAACTTAAACTAGCCTTGTTAGGTCGGCTAGAAGATGCAAAAAAGTTTTGAAAATTTTTCTTTATTTTTCAACGTAATCTCCTTTTCGCTCGATATGTTTTTTCCAGCCACCGAGCCTTTGTTTCAAGTTTGGAAATAAAAAATAGTAAATACGAAGGTTAGGTTTCACGATTTAATGGTATGGTGTCAAGTCTTGTGGAAACGCCCATTGATTTCTATTGAATCGTTGACGTGCTCAATGTAACGAGGCATTGTGTATCAACTTTTCATGGTAGATTTATTGATTTTCATTTACGCCCTGTTCAATAAAAACCAGTGTGTGAGCGTCTTGTGGCAATTGTTATCACAGAGCAATACGATTTACACTTTAACCATATACGTACCGTGAACCTTTCTTTTTACCAGAAAAGTCAAAATTTTCAGACTTTCCACTAACGTGTAACTGTTTTATTAGCACCTTTGCTTCTTACGCAAATGTAAAAGTAAAAATCGTATTCCATTTTTTAATATGCTGCGTGCAGACACATTGAAACTTGTCGCCAATTGTACTGCTCTTTGTCTGGCTTAATTTTTAAGCTTTCCGCCAACGTGCAACTGTTTTAACACCATTGCTTTTTGTGCAAGTGTAAAAGTAAAAACCTTAGCTCATTTTCAAATCTGCTCCCCTTGTTACGAGTGGACACATTACAATTTTTCGCCGATTGAACTGCTCTTTTTTTTGGCAAAATTTTCAAGCTATCCGCCAACGTGCAACTGTTGTAACACTTTCATTTTTTCGCCAAGTGAGAAAGTAAAAATCGTATTATAGTTCATTTTTTTAATTGCGTCCTATGCTACGAGCAGACACATTGAAATTTTTTGCCGATTGAACTGCTTGATCTGGCCTTCCCCATGTGTTTTTATATGCCACCACTATCATTATAAAATGTAATGGTCCGCTACACAAAATATTTTGTTCACATGCAAATTTCTTAGATCATTAACAAATATTGATTGCGATTTGCCACACAAATATAAAGCAGTAATGTCATTGCGTTTAAATTCCATTTCAATAGCTTTTTTAACTGCGTTGTAAAATGATATCCTTCCATAGGCTTGTAAACAAAATAACAGACTTATGACTGTCAAAAACTGAGCGAACCGTCATTAGTCATTAGGTCGCAGCAAAAATGTAAAATTGATAACATCTGGAGCATCTACTCCTGTATAATTTTTGTAAGATATAATTTTGCTCCACTTATTGTGGATTAATTCTTAAATCATTTTTACTATTTATCACTCTGCTTCTGGCGTACCTTAGATAAAGATATATGTAAGTCACTTCACCTAACTGAAACTTCTAACTTCGTTCTATGTATGGTCTGAATTTACAATATGGAAATGTGAACATATGATGCTTTTAAACTTCATTTGTATTAGATCCGTATTTCGTATTTTTTTTTCTTTCAGCGTTCTTAAATCAATATGATTAAAAATCAGAATTTGATTTCACAATTTAAACTTTTTACAATTCGAATGCTATTTGACAAATAAATCAAAATAAATACAAATCGAAAATTGCAAAACCAAATCAAGCGAAATCTTCGTTCTCGCAGATACCCCATCATCATTATTCCAATCAATTAACCATGACTTCAATTTTCCACTCACGTTGATGTCGGCGGACTGCATTCGCTTTAGAGAGTTTAGACTAAATGTCCCATATACTACCTACTACCTAGACAGTACACTTCAGATACTTGGTCGTAGATTTGCAATTAGCGTTCGATTAGCATTAATGTGACGATGACTTCTTTGACTTCCCCGTTCTCTTCCACCGACTACCACCACCACCACCAACACGATGATTCGCAGTGATATCGCTTTGTTTTCACATTACGGAATTGTTTAAATGTATGTGTACTCGTATATGCATATGTGTGTATGTATATGTGTACGTTTTATTCTTGTCAAATGGTTACGGATACCAAACAATTCTCCGAACTCATTCAAATGGATTTCGCCAAAAGGAGAAGGAATTTGTTGATATTGTGCTAAATGGAACAAACAGACCCGGAGCCAGACAGACGCTAGCTAAGGCCAGAAGGCCACACACGCACGCAGTCATTACGAAGCGATCGATTTCGTTGTGTTTGCGTTCAATATTGTTCTGGGTTCCTTGGCAGGAGAAGTTCTCTTAATACCAAAGAATAGCCTCAAAAGATTTACATCCGAAGTGTTTTAGTACGTAGGGAGGGACGAAGAAACGGATCACCGGAAAAGTGGTTGCAGTTTTAAAATTTGGTGAATTGTGTGAGATGCATAATATGCATTATATGTATTCAAGATTTTTTGGAATATTTTCATTCATATTTTAAAAAGAAAATACCAAGTCCCTTGTATGCCGTGTATGAGATATGGAAGAGCTTCTCTCAATCAGTGAGTTTGCACGCATTTTATTTTTAGACTGACTCAACGGAACCTACAGTTTAGTGACGACTCCAAATGTCACAGTTTGAGAAGCATTTACTAAACTTATCGAATAATTGACTACTCGAAACATTCGTCACAAGCATTGAGGTGACTGCCGCTTCTAAAGGGTGTCCCAATAAGAACGCAAGATTTAAATTTTAAATAAAATACAGATATTTAAAAAAAAGAAATCGTGAAACTTTATTATATCGTAAAGTAGACAGAATGAGGTTATGTATGGAACAACACATCGGGTAGATGGCCGCCGCGGCTTTGCTGGCACACACGCGATCTTTTAATGAAATTTTTTGCATAAATGCTGCGGTATTTCATTAATGCAGCATCCAATTTCCTCTTTTAAGACATGAGTCGTCGTCGGCTTATTCGCTTAAACCATCGACTTTAAAAAACCCAAAGAAAAAAGTCTAATGGTGTTAAATCCCACGATCTAGGCGGCCAATTCTGGTCTCCAAAACGCGAAATAACACGACCGGGAAATGACTGTTGCAGCAATTGAATTGTTTCTCTGGCTGTATGACATGTGGCGCCGTCTTGTTGAAACCACATGCCCTTCACATTCATTTCTTCAATTCCAGGCACGAGAAAACTGCTTACCATTTCACGATACCGAACACCATTGACTGTTTGCGCTTGACATGGCTCATTTTCATAAAAAAAAGGTTTAATGATTCCTCCAGCCTAAAATCCATACCACACAGTGACACCTTGAGGATGCATTTGCTTCTTGTGAATCACTCGAGGATTTTCCTCACCCCAAATGCGGCAATTCTCGTCACTGAAGATGATTTTATCGGCAAAATCAGCATTTTCATGTTCTCTCTCCAATACCCAATTAACGAACTCCCTTCGCTGTCCATGGTCAGCTGGCTTCAGTTCCTGAGTCATTTGAACTTTGTATGCATGAAGATGCAAATCTTTCGTCAAAATTCGCTGTATAGTGGATTTGGAGACACCAATTTGCTGAGCTCGGTGTCGAATTGAGGTGGATGCAGTTTGATCGACATCATCACGTACAGCTGCGACATTTTCGGTCGATCGACCTGGTCGAAGGCGCGTTGTTGTCTTTAATTCACTAACAGACCCAGTTTTGGCAAATTTATCCATTAATCTGTTTACAGTTGACTCTTTTCGAGCATTATTGTGACCCCAAATTGAACGCAATTTGCGAACAGCAGCCGCAAACATTTCACCATTTTGGTAAAACAATTTCACAATGAAAATGTGTTGTTCATTTGTGTAGCGCTCCATTTTTACTAACCTCGTACCTTCTACTAGCAAACAATAACAATTGTTCAAATGTCAAACAATGACACTTCGAATGGCGCCAAATTTAAATCTTGCATTCTTGTTGGGTCACGCTTTATAATGATAGGTTGCTGTATGGGTGGCTAACCATAACGCCACGGTCGGTCCACAAGCAACTTTATGGGCCAGTAAAATAATTCAGTGAAAGTGAGATTCGATGCCGCACTTTTGAAATTGTTCATAAAGCTTTTAGGCGTTTGCGATGTTGTAACGAATATATTTATCGGGCGTCGAGAGGTTCAAATAATCAGTGGTCAAATATAGGATTTCAAGGATGTCAGTATTTCCATTTTAGATTTTTTCAATTTCAATTCTTTTTAATTTAAAATTTTGACTATCGATTTCAATTCGATTTTAATCAATTTTTTAATTTTTAATTTTTTAAAAATATTCATTTTCAAATTAATTGTCGATCTTCTTCAATATGTTATGGTTTCGGTTTTTGTTTTTTAGATTGAGACTGTTCTATTAGCAATTACTTATGCCTAGGCGGGAAGCTATTTCGGTGTTCGCCAATATACCATCTTTATAGCCCTTAGCTGTTTGTGATTTTTCGAACATCATTGGAAACTTAAGAGTCCATAATTTCATACAATTGAGAAGTTTTGCCCGCAACAAAAAGTACAATTCAAATATAAGTCAATTATGATTATTGTGATTATAGTTTTTATTCAATACTTTTATTATTTCTTTCATTTTTAATTTAGCATATATGGTGGTTCGCAATATTTTTAAATTTGTATTAGTTAAATTTGAATATTTTGCCTATAATGCAGTTTTATATTGCATTGCGTTCAAAGTTTTTGTGGACCGATCTCGTGCGCTCTGGCATTGTAGGGAAAGTGCAAGGAATTTGCACGAGTAAAATTTAATCCTGTAATATACGAGACGTTGCCATACTTACTTTACAGCGCGATGCAATGCGATGTGAATTCCTGTGCTGAAGTGAAATGCTTAAGCCCTCACACAGCACTCACTCACACGCACACAGGGACAAACTCATACACCCCAACTATTTGGCAAAGCCAACAGCGAGCGAGCAGACGAAAGATATCAACGGAGAATTCCGGACGGTTACCATCAGAGCCCGGCAATCGACACAGGCATAAACATTGAGTTAGTCAGCAAGTCAGTCGTATGTCAGACACCGACACAATCACATTAACGTTCGCTGGTTCTCGGTTCGCAGTTGGTTCATATAAACGTTTCTTCAAACGGTCGCATGTTCGGTCGATTGCTGAATCGCTTGCTTACTTGGTTGCGCCTGAAAAACCAGGTGTGGCTGAAATTCCTTTTTACCGCAGTTGTGACTTAATACTCCGTAACATTCACGCCGGTCAACTGGTCGGGCGGTCATTCAGGTGCCGTGTTTGGTGCCTTTAAATTGTTGCGGTATCTTTTCGTGTTTTCTATTTTGATTTCGATTCTTCGCCTCGAATTCATGTGAAATAATTCTGTGAAAACATGCAATTTTGACCTCTTTTTGATTACCTGTGTAGTGGATATCAGTCAGTTTGTAAAATTGTGTAAAAAAGAAGAAAAATTGAAAAAGCAAACGAAAAAAAAAAAATAGTTACAAAAAAGTGCAAATGTATTAGGCAAAGGATATACAACCTTTAACCTTTTGTTCGCCATCAATATCGTTGTCGTCGACGTCGTCTCATGCTAAAGTGAAATAACAACAACTTAATGGTTGTGTTATTGAGATATGAGACCTTGAAATAAACGTGTACAGGCAAATTATGGAATTGGATTATACAATTTATAAGGGCTTACAAGCAGTCTGTCTGTCTGTCTACAGGCGAATAAACTTTGAAACTAAACTGGAAATGTTGTTGGTGAGTGATCGAAATGTGTGGTGGATTTGGGGGTGTGGGTATAACACGAAAATGATTGATTTTTATTGCCGCAATTATTGAAAGATTAGGTGTCTAAATTTTAATGATGATTCAAAATAGCAGTAATTATCGAAAGTAGATTCAATTGCTACAAAATAATTTGTCAACAAAAACGGAACTATTAATAAGTGATTGCTTAATAGTTGAAAATAAATGCAAAAGGAAATAACAAAAAAAACACGTGTTTTTACCAAAATAAAAAGTTATTGAAGACGTGTTATTACCAAATTAAGTGTTTTCCTCGATTTTGTTGAAATACTTATCTGTTCACGAATGAACGTTGCATAGGAGAGATATTGACCTCGTACATGTAAACTGCAATATGAGTCAACATCAGAACTTGCAGGTTTAATTTATTAGATATTTATCTAAAGTAAAATGTTCGCTTTTAAAAATTTCGATCAAAATATCGTACAGCTTGTAGTAAAAGAATGCTGTTCAAAATCGACATCCAAACGCATCAAATCGGTTTTTTTTTTTGAGACAGAATGCCAACACCTTCATTTTTTGATTTCGGAAATGAATTAAAAGTTACGTTGTTTTGAATAAATTATAACGTAGTGTTCAGAAAAATGGTCGAAATTAGATACTGATCCAATGTAGTAGTAAATTTGTTGATTTTAGATGATAACGACAAATTAAGATAACATTTATGGACATTCACCCAAGTGCCAACAAGACGCACTCTTTATCGTGTAGTGAATGATTTCGAATACAGACCCTCTTCTCTCTGAAAATAGGAGCTTGGTCTTCAAAGAACAACTTTGGCCACAATTTTGCACAAGGATTTGCATTTGTTTCCATTTAGGAATTATTTGACACAAAAGCTTCTTCCACAGAACCATTTACGCCGCCGTTCATATGCCAATAGGATGTAACAGCTCGCCCATGACAACCCCGATTTTCATGGAAAACTCATAATGAGTGGCGAGGCTCATTTTCATTAGAATGGATACGTGAATAAACAGAATAGTCGGTTCTGGGCAATTGAAAACCCTCAAATTATTCATCAGTCACCTTTTCATTCATTAAAAGTGACACTCTGGTGTGCAATTTGGTCAGGAGGAATCGTTGGACCTCACTTCTTTGAAACTGTCTATGTGGAGCGATATCGTGATATGATTGAAAACTTTTTAACGCTACAACTGCATGTTTTGGGCTTGATTAACATGTGGCACCAACAAGACCGTGCCACATCGCATACATCCAGGATTATAATGGAATTACTGCGAGACCTCTTTCCACAACTAGTTATTTCATGAAATGGTGATGTTGATTGGCCTCCACGGTCACCTGATTTGAAAATCAAGGTTTATGCAAAAAACCAGAAACGGTTGAGCAACTTAAATAAAATATTTGTGAGGGAATTAATGAAATACCGCGTGAAATGTGTTAGAATTTAATGAAAAATGTGCTCAAGAAGGCTCACATTTGTGAGTCTAACGGAGACGGACATTTTTCTGATATTGTATTTCAAACATAATTGCCGGCATTAAATAACACATTAATATAACACAATAATTAATATAACACAAATATATATTAATATAACACATCAATATAAGATCCATTCTTTTTCATTTAATCAAAAATTATAAACAAACAAAGTAGTATACCTTCCCGACGGGCACCCTGTAGTTTAGTCAGTCACCCCCTACGCTGAAGGATTAGTCAAACACGATCTCAAAATACATAAAATGTGTTTGTTTGCCACGCGCTCAATTACCTCCTTTTGGTTTTTCACATATTGTCTCGCCATTTGTAGTTCAATTTTATAGCTGCTCTTTCGGATATAGTAGTGAAACGTCACCAGCAGATTTGGTATAATGATTGTGAAAAGTTTCGCAAGTTTCATGCATCTGAAACTCTCAGCTTAGACTTGGTAAATGGTTCATAATCGTTATACAAAGTCGGCTAATAAGAGTGTACGACAGGATCCCAAATAGCTATACAAACAGCCTGTCATTATGAAAATATCAGCTACCAAAATGTCTTTTTTGAAAAAGAAAAGTTGCCGAAAGTTTAAGTGGTCTTGAGATTGAATAAACATTACGAATAAGTTGTAATACAGATTGATTTTGTAAGATTTAAGTTTTTCAGGTTGGCAGCACTGGTTGGTAATGGCATCCAAACGTCATCTGTCGAAATGAAAAGTGTACAGTATACTCTGCTATTTCATCATGGAAAGACTAGCAAACGAGCAACGATTGCAAATCGTTGAAATTTATTATCAAAATTCGTGCTCTGTGACAGATGTGCATCGTTTGATACGACCATTTTATGGTCGTCAAAATCGACCTACTGATTGAACAATTCGACTTGCATGCGTAGAGTGCACCGTAGAGAGTACCGAAGAAAATATTGCAGCCGTAGCGACCAGTGTTAATGACGATCGTGAAATGTCAATTCGTCGCCATTCTCAGCGATTGGGTAAAACATCTTAACCACAACGAAATTTTTTTTTGGCCCAATTGGCTGGGTTGAACTTGAACCGATGATGCCACCAGCCCATAAACCACACCAGACTGTCGTTTTTTCGGGATGCATCGGTAATTCATGTATGGCATGTGGCTGTTCATCACTCCGGATGCGACAGTTTTGCCTGTGTACGTATCCATTCAGCAAGAAATGAGCCTCGGAGCTGAACCCAATTTTTCGATAAAACAGCGGATTTTCATTGAGCTTTTGTAAGGACCATTCACCAAAACTTTGTAGGTCCTTCGTCGTTCCATGAGGAAATGGCAGAGTATATTGTACACTTTGACAGATGACGTTTGGACGCCATTGCCAACCAGCGCTGCCAGCCTGAAAAATTTAAAAATCACCCTATACAAATTAAACGATTTGGCAAATGTCAATGTTTTGGCTACAATTGCAAAGCGGAAGACAGTAAGCTGTAATAAGTATGGTCAGGATGATGTGGTTGTAGTTCTTTTATTGTGCTGTAGCCCAGGGCATATATTGATAGAAATTTATGGTGCACTAACTACAGAATTTTCTGATAAAAACTTAGAGATTTAACACACATTTTTGCAACATCGCAAAATAATGTCCTTTAAAAATGTGTTCAAGTCAGTTAATTTGTCTAAAATTTCTAATAAATGTAATTTCTAGTCATAGTAAAAAACAACTTTTAAATTCGATCAGTTGTCTTTCACTAATAGAATGATACAAAGACTTAAATTGGGACAAGCGAGATGCTGAACTGTTGAATGTAAAATCGGTTATACTATAGGATTTTCAGGATTTTCCACCACCAACTAACAATTAAGCTTTTCGACTTTACTAGAGAAACATGAATTTTATGTAAAGTTACCCTAAGATAATATTGGCAAATAGATATGGCCAAAATATAATTCATTAACAACTACAAGTGCAATTGGAACATTTTTTCATATAAACAAATCCACCTCAATACAGGCACTGAAAGTAAGAAACTTTCGCGTAAGCTTTTCTGTGGCATTCTGTGTTTCTGATTAACTGGAATGCTTTGCAGCCAATATGTGTGTTATGGATTTTAATCGTTTATACGTCACCAGCTAAATATTTTTATGGACTTCTGATAGTTTGATTAGATAAAAGGAAATATTTTTAAAATGTTGTGCTCGTACTGATATAGCAAATTGACGTATCTTCTCTAGTCAATCAATTATATATTTTGGTAAATGAGGTAAAGAAATTTAAGTTTCAAAAATTTCTGTACAGAATCAGATTTACTATGCAGAACCTGTCTTATGATCTGAAATGTACGAGTGGTGTTTATAAATTGCTACTGAAATTAAAAATAGGTTTCAGATCGATGCTAAGTTTTTGGAATTTTTTTAATTTTCTGAACTATGAAATGTTGCAAAATCAATAACTCTTTTCAATGTGCTCTCAGTTTTAAACTGTGACTTTGATACTTGTCAAGAAGACAAGACAATTCCACAAGTCATGGAGTTTTGTACTCCTTAAAACACACAAATTTACTGTGTCTATTGAAGCAGAAAGATAGTCGCCAGATTTCATAGGATTAAAAAATAAATAAATAATACTAAAGATAATAAAAAAATAAATTTTACTGTATATGGAATTACTAATTTCTTCTGTGAAAAATATTTATTTAAAATTTTAACACATTTTCTACTAAGTCTACCTGTTAAAACCTCCACCAGACCTGATGAACATTTAGAATCCTTTTACACCATAATCCATCACTTTTCTTAACACTTTAGGTGATAGATTTGCAGTTTCTTCTTTGTCAGGCGACAAAGTCTGCAGTTTGTTCATGTAAATGTGAGACTTTTATTGACCCTCAAAGATAAGAATTCTATCTTTGAGGGTTAGTTAAAGTCTCACATTTACATGAACAAACTGCAGACTCTGTCGCCTGAAAATTGACCCTCAAAAATCAGAATTCTATCTTTGAGGGTTAGTTAAAGTGAAAAGAACAGTTAAATCAGGCTGTAAAGTAATTACTTATGGGTCATTAGGTACAAGTGAATTTTATGGCAATGACGAAAATGGACTATAAATAGTCTCATGTATGGTATCAATTACCATGTTATTAAGTTAAATTAAAATCTGAACTACGAACCATGTTATAGAGTGTACGACCATTTTCTCATAATTTAAAATTTCGTTAAACGTGTATTATAAGACATATAAATTATAAATTTCATTGAAGTTATATACGAGGGCGATTTCAGTCGACCTAAAAAAGAAAACACAATAAATTGGAGAAAATTTCCTTTTTAGTTTTCCACATAATCTCCTTTTAGCTCGATACACTTTTTCCAGCTATATTCTATGGTTTCTCTAACCTGTTTATATAACAATAAGAACTGTCAAACTCCGTAAAATAGCCATCAATTGCAGACTCCACCTCTTCATCTGTTATCCCCGAGCAATTTTTTTTAATTTTGGAAATAGAAAATAGTCTCAAAGAGCTAAATCTGTCGAATAAGGTGCGTGATGAAACAATTCGAACTTTAATTCATTAATTTAGAACATCGCAATAGTGAATGTGTGAACTGAACCATTGCCTTTCTTTTTCGCCAAATGCGGCCCTTTTTTCACAATTTCATCAGCTAAACGTTGCAATGAATTAGCATAATATTCGCTGTTCATGGTTTTTCCTTTCTGAAGATAATCAATAAAAATAATCTCATGCGCATCCCAAAAAACAGCCACCATGACCTTGCCTGCATATAGAGCCGTCTTCGCCTTCTTCGGTGGTGGACCGATGAAGTGGTGGATCGATGACTCATCTATATGTATGGTTATCAATTGAGGCAAAAATTCGGCTTTATTGCGGTGAAGCATTGCCAAACACTACTGCTCCACTGAAACATTTTCACGACACTGTTTTTGCTCTATTGAAAGCAAGCGCGGCACCCATCTTTCTCATCTTTAAATCTTCCGTCAATATACGAAGTATAGAACTTTTTGAAATGTCTATCATTTCAACTAGTTTACGCCCGACGATGGACCAACAATCATCTAATACCATTTTGTAGATTTTCTAAACCGTGTCTGGCGTGCATATCTCAACTGGTCGACCACTACGGTGTTCGTCTTGGCAGCTAATACGGCCTCGTTTAAACTCTGCTATCCAGTATTTTACAGTCGTAAGGGAAAGAACTGACTCCCACAGAGTAAAATCTAGCTCGGCTTTGACTCTTAACTGGACTGAGATCTTTTAAATGCAAATATTGATTTACATAACGGTGACCAACTTTGTTCATGTTTACAAATTTACTGACATCGTTTACTATTGATTGCTCAAATAAAAATACTAAACAACATAGTGTCTTGACATTTAAAAAATATGTATTATAAGGTTGCCACTTTTCACCAAAAAAGCTTTTTCAAAGTACTAAGGTCGGCTAATTTTGGTACATTTCTTATTCTGTAGTGAAGATACTTATAGGGAGGTTGGTCAAAGAAATTTTGCATATTCACAAATCGTCTTATATTTGTTGCGCTTTGTGGACAAAGCATAACCTAAACTGATACATTGCCCTTGTCGTGCACTAATATTTTTATATATATAATTCTACTGTACGGGCGTTGTCAGTGAACTCCTCCTAAACGGCTGGACCGCTTTGCATAAATTTTTGTATATGCGTCTGGGTGGTGTGACGGGGATGGTGGGATGGTTTAGATTTACAATTCGGTCCAATTGGACAAAGGGGCGTGGTACCTCCCATACAAACAAAAAATTAAAAATCAATTATTTCTGCTTCTGCTTACGGTATTTCAACAAAATTTGGTGCGTAGGTTTGGTGTACATATCTTAAGTGCTACTGCAAATATGGCCGGGATTGGACAATGGGGCGTGGTACCTCCCATACAAACCATAAATTAAATATCCAATATTTCTGCTCCTGTTTACGGTATTTGAACAAAATTTGGTACATCGGTTTGGTGTACATACCTTAAGTGCTGCTGCAAATATGGGCGGGATTGGACAATGGGGAGTGGTACCTCCTATACAAACCACAAATTAAAAAGCAATTATTTCTGCTCCTGCTAACGGTATTTAAACAGAATTTTGTTTAACATTGAAACATTTCCAATAAAAATAAAATTTGAAGGCAAAGCAACGTTTGCCGGGTCGGCTAGTTTTCTAATAAATTACTATGAATTGGTATTCAATATGTAATATTGGTTTGTTTCTAACATCGAGTAATTCATTTTATCAGTTTTCTGACATACAAGATGGCTAATGAACGTTGCTACGTTATGAAATTGAAATAATTTTTTATTTAACTTATTTTTCTTTACTTCTTTGAAAAGCAATACATTTATTTAAGAATTTTTAATAGCTTTTAAAAAATCAGATGCAGTAAGGTCAAGACACCTTAGGGATCAGCAGAATGTACAGTTTCTAGAAATCAACTTGTTGGGCACAGTAATTCGGCCATAACCGCCCTGGCTCTGCACTTATTTGTACCGTAGAGATATCAAAAGGAATTCTCTTTCTGCATAATTCTGTAAAGGAAAAACTCCTTCAGTAATAACAATTTATTCGTTTTGTTTTGATTTTTTTAGTTTCAATAAAAAAAATGTAATGAAGTGCGTAGCGAATGGCTCTATTCTTATCAAATATTGATCTGAATTATAGCTTCTGTTTGAAAATTATGGTCGAACCATTGATTTTTGCTAAATCGGTTAATTACGACTATAACCCATTTACAATCCAGAGATAAGATCTGGCAATATAAGGATAAAATTAGGTAATTTATATGAGCGGCATGTTTGTCTGGTCCAATTTGCTGCAGCCTATTACTCCGAAATTTCAGAGGAAGGATTGAAGTTCGATAAATTCTTTAATTTGTATGGAAAATAGCGGGTCGATATGGCCCATTTATCACCCACGGCTAAGATCTAGTAATATACGGATAAAATTAGGCAATTCATATGAGAGGTATGTCTGTCTGGTCCAATTTGCTGCAGCCTATTATTTAGAAATTACAGAGAAAGGATTGAAGTCCAAAAAATTCTTTAATTTGTATGCGAAGTAGCGGGCAATGTATGAGGCTATGTCAAGATCTAGGAAGTTTCATAGTGATTTACCTTTACGATCTGCGATGTCTTTTAGTCAGCATACTGTCTTATTTATCTCAAAAACGTTTTACATAAATTTCGCTAAATTGTCTATATATAGTAAACATCTTTGCAAAGCTTTCTTAAAATATCTTTTGACCTATGACATATAAAGATTCCAAAAGAGTATTGAAGTAGATTCCAGTTTAACTGATATCTCAAAAGAGGCTATATAGAAATTTCATTGAATTTTTCATTTAGCAAAGCATTTTGGAACTTTGCCTTCTAATATTTTGAGAACTAAAGGCAGGGAAACGAAAAAAAAAACTATATATAAAAACTATATTTAAAGATCGACCATAACCCAATGGTTAGTACAAGCGGCTGTCGTGCATATGATCATGGGTTCTAGACCCGAATTAGCCCTATTTCTTTATTTGATTTGTCTGATGAACAATTCGAGTAATCAAGTTGTCTTGCGAAAGCTTCTTAATCTAATGAGTCTAAAGGTAGATTACATGTAGTCTCACTAGATGCGGGAAACTCTTCTATTTCCTCTTCATAGGATGGAGGGGAATTTGCTATTTATGTTTGTAAACATTGATTAAATTTCGTAGTTTAAATGATTCAAACAGAATCTTGCGGATTTCCAAAATGCATGGTCTTATATCTCGAAAACTACAAATGATATAGCAAAACTAACAATGTTAATAAAATCACTATACCCGAATAAATTATAGCGATTGCGATTTTTCTCCAAATGCATCATTATTGCATAAAGCATTTCAAAATGGTTAAAAGTAGAGCATTTTGCAAACCGTAATTGATTTATTACAAATCCAATCAAAAATCGTGGCGAAAAAAAACATTGTTGGCAGTGTTCACGACTACAGAAATAATCGAAAATAATAATTGTTTGCAATATAACTATATGAGGATTAACATTTTGTATTGTGTTTTCAAAATTAATATCACGTTTTTTCTCATACACATTTATTAGTTGCCACTATTATATATTATAACAGCATTTTTGATGCAGTCGCACAGTGAGTGACTTTTTTTTATTAATTCGGTTATAAGAAATTGGAAAAAGTTGTAAGTTTCTTTGATTCAACCTGAATTATAAGTCACGGAAAATTATTCTGTTAAACTGTTAGAAAATATAAATGGTTTAATGGATCAAATTTTGAATAGTCATTGTTTTTATTCATCATTTAATCATGAAGTTTGAATAATTACAACGACAATTAGTCGATCGGTCGTAAAAATAGTCACCCAAAGTTATGACCATTCAATTTGTATTGGTTTTGATAAGAGATTAATCCAGGTTTAATCTCTGGCGGTGTTGTTGTGATACAACTTAGTAGAGAGATAGTGGACTGTATATGGGATTGTTTTGGAGTTGATTGATTGAGGGCCAATTCTTCCGTGCCGGGCAGTAAGTTCTGGGCTAAAGAATTGGTGGGCTTAGAATAATTGCATAATTTCTCAGAGTTGAGAAATTATACAAGTAAAGTTAAGATTTAATATATATAAAATATATAAAAGAGGGAGAGATAGAAAAAACGCAAATGAATTACAGTTAATTCTATATGTTTATTTTCTGAGATTGAGATGCTCACCGTGCGAGTTGTGCTGCAAAACTGACTGATTTTCAATCAGCAACTTTGCTGGTAAGATTTGATTTTCCATTTTCCTTTTTTCATATTTTCTTTAGCTTACAGTTAATTATTCACAATAATCATTGAGATATTTATCGACCAATCAAGAAATATTGGTTTTAGATACCTTAAACATGAGCGTTATCTTTTATAGTATTTTAATTTCATATTTTAATTTAAATTCAAAATTAATTCATTTACTTAAAAGTAAGTATAAACTTGGAGGTTTATTCACAATTATTTTATTAATTGGAATTTTGAATAATCGAGAACACTATTTAATCAATTACTCTACTGAGTATTTATTATATTTTTAGAAAAATAACGAAATACATAACAAATATAATAAATTATTTTATTTTTAATTATAATATATAATATTATAATATATAATTTTAAATAAATTCCAAATGCTAAGAGCCGCATAATTGAACAGGTACCAAAAGTTCGGCAGAGGCTTATACGAGGACGGTCCCGAAACTAGTCGTCAAAGAAAACACAAAAAAGTTGGGAAAAATATTTGTTATTTTTCAACACAATCTCCTTTTAGCTCGATACACCTTATCCACCCATATTCAATAGCTTCTATACCCTGTTTATGTAGTAAGAACTACCAAGCTCCTTAAAATAGCCATCAACCACAGACGCCACCTCTTCATTGTTGCCAAATCTTTTACCACCGAGCTGTTTTTTTAAGTTCGGAAATAGAAAATATTCCGAGGGAGCTAAAACTGGCGAAGAAAGTGCATAATGAAGCAATTCTAATTTTAATTCATTAATTTGGCAATCGCAATAGTGGATGTGTGAAGTGGAGTATTGTTTTGATGAAAGAATATTTTTTTCACCAAATGTGGCTTTTTCCCCTATAATTTCATCAGCTAAACGCTGCAATAAATTAGCATTATATTCGCCGTAGATGGATTTTCCTTTCTGAAAATAATCTATAAAAATAATCTGATGCGCATTCCAAAACACAGACGCCATGATCTTGCCTGCAGATTGAAGCGTCTTCGCCTTCTTTGGACACTATTCTTGCATCTCAGCCCACTGCTTTGATTGTTCCTTTGTGTTAGGTGTAAAATGGTGGACCCATGTCTCATTCATGGTTATTAATCGAAGCAAATATACTGCTTTATTGCAGTGAAACCTTGCTAAACTCTACAGCTCTACTGAAACATATTCACAATGCTGTTTTTGCTCTGCTGAAAGCAAGCGCGGCACCCATTTTGCGCTTAGCTTTCTCATCTTCAAATCTTCTATTTTTAAAACTATATTATTCATTTTGTTTTTATACCCCGTTCATTGCATATCATTAATGGAATATGGGAGATGTGAAAATGCTTGTACAGTTAATTTTAATGTAACTGCAAATTCTTCTCACGTTTGCCATGAGTTTTCTCTCAATGAGGATTCTAATTCGGTGTCTTCGTAAACTTGTGGTCCCCCGCTTCATTCCTTCTCTGCGATGTCAAATTCAAATTCTTAAACTGTTTTAACTCTCTCACCTAAAGTAGCCTCGCCAAGAGTTAACGCAATTGCAGATTTGCTCAGCTTCAGATTTGTTCTAATTAAAGAAGTAGATCAAAAGTTTCTACATACAACTCTTATTCGTTTCAAAGCACGACATTTTTTCATTAAAAAAACATGAAATGCTATCACAAATCCCTATTAGTTCACAGTTATGGTTCAGATGTCCAATCTTATATAAGGTATAGTAAAAAGAAATCCATTATTTATTTAGCATAGTTAGAATGATCCAATTTAGGTCAACTGTACACAGTTTTATTGGGTAACTTATTATCATTTTGAAGGTAATTACGAGTACACTATGTCTTTCTTATGGAAACCTGCGTTCCTATTGGAAAAACAATTTCACAATCTTTTTTGAAGCGATGTCTTCACCAGTAAAATCGTTCGCCATAGACAGGAACATGTAGTAATTACTCGGTGCCACGTCCAGGCTATAACACTAAACCATGAGAATCTTCCAACCGGAACTTCTAACGAGACATTGTCGATATGCGTGGCCTGACGTTATTTTGATGAAACATAATTCCTATCCTATTGGCCGCTTCTGGCCGATTATTTCCTTCAGTCCAAATTAAGAATTAAGCCGTCGAGAGCAGCTCGAAGTACGTGATTCTCTGCCACTCCCATCTATCACACAGTAAACCTTTCCCGACCTTCTATCATAGCTTGGCCACAGTTTGCATCGGCTCACCGCGCTTGTCGTTCTTGTAAATGACCTAACTTGTCACCGTCTACGATTTTGTTACAATTCAGCAGCGATACGCAGATGGAAATTCGGTAGTTGGAAATTGCTTTGGGTTAACTCGCGTGACACCCATACATCAAGCTTATTTTTGTATCTAGACTTATTCAAATGGTTCGAAACGGTGTTTTTTATGGAAAATTTAGCTCCAGAACAGTCGAGAGAATACTAATGCGATGGTCGAACTTGAAGATTTCGATCATTGTTGCAGATATTTTCGACAAATGGTTTAACGGAGCGGAGGAGTTTATTATTTAGAGTCATTTTTTGTAAAAAGATGGAGAGATATTAGCACTTTCAGCAAATCTTTTCCTTGTGAAAATTTTCTATGAAAATGTTAATTATATTAAAGAACATTATAGTTAATAGTAAGAACCTTTTATGAGCAGTTCAGTCTGTTTGATCCAATATTTCAATCATAGTTTACTATGAAGTCATTTTTTATAAAAAGATGGAGAGATATTAGCAATTTCAGCAAATTTTTACCTTGTGAAAATTTTCTATGAAAATGTTAATTATATTAAAGAACATTTTGATTAATAGTAAGAACATTTTACGGACAGTTCTGTTTGATCAAATATTTTGCACTATTTTCATTTAGTTTACGTATATTTTACAACATGAAGTAATGAAATAATCACGTTCAATATTATTCCCCAACTATTGTCAGTGTATTTCTGTCATCGCTCGGTCTTATATTTTTGTAGCAAAATTAAGACGTAACTACCAGTTATCAGTCTCTGCTTTAAATTACACAGAAATGCCATTATTGCAAAATACGAATATTAATCTCCTCTAATAATCATTGATCGACAGTTTTAGCATTTCAAATATTTCATCCCTTGTCAATGTCGGCTTTTATTTTTTGTTTGTCGGTAAATTGACAGCTTTAAGCCACAGCATCGTTCATAGATTCATTAAAAATATTTTTAACACATTTATGCTCAAATACCAATTGATAGGCGGGCGGACGTCGTCCATCTCACCCCATCAATGCACAGCTATTGGGTCGAATCAATACTCGTACCTTCTTCTTCGAACCGCATCATATTCACATCCGCTCAACTGATGTGGCTGACCTACATTACAAAGGGGAATGAATATAAGCGAGTAATATGCGAATAAGCGTGTCCAAGCGTATGTCTGTCCATCCATCTATGTTTGGTTTTTTTTTCTCATGAGGGACAAATGACCAATGACCTAAAATTATAGATGCTAATCTCGGTTTGAAAGCCTCAAGTACTAGACCAATGCAAACGTGTGTAAGCAATCATAACATTTCGGTAGTTGGATTTTATTCCTTTCCTGCTGCGGGTGGTTGAAATGAAGTCAGCGTTAAAAACATCTGTTTAGATGTGAGGAGAGGGACCCATCCCAGCATTTGTCTATTTGTCATACGAGTATGTGTTTCTAGTTTTCGAATACAATATTTTGACCACTGGCACTGTCACGTGCAATATGCGAGTAATGAACGCATGAATGAATCGCAAGCTGAATGGTTTTTGAAGGGCAGAGGAGCTTCCTAATTATTCTGCATGTGAATATAATAATGATAAGTGGCTAAACATTACTCAGTTTACCAAAACACATGTTTTCCAAAAGGAAATGTGTTTGCTCGGCACGTAGAAAGAAGCTGCACTAAAATGCAGCTCCATTGAAATGTGTTTTATTTCATAAATGCATGGGTGTGTAATTTTTTTTTTCTTTTTTACTTTTTAGACAGTTGCATAGAATCTCCAATGAGTTTAGTTGAAACATATCCAATGCTTAGTGCTTGGCTGCATAATAATTATTATTTTTTTTTTTAAATTTTAGACAGCTGCTTTGAATCTGTAATGAGTTGCATGTACTACTATCGTATTGGCCATGCTTAATATAATGCGTAGTAAAAAGAAATGCATTATCGTTGTAAAACATTGCAGGTTTTATTTGGCATATTTAAAATGATTCCATGTAGGTCAAATATGAACCGTTTTATTTGATAACTTGTCACCATTTAGAAGATAATTCCATTACGCCTCTCTCAAAGAAGCCCTGGCCTTTATTAAATAGTTGATTTCAATTCTCTTTTTCCCTTCTTGAGGTAATATTTTACCACCCAAATCATTCGATATAGACAGTAACTGACGGTAATCCCCTGGTGCCAGTCCCAGACTATAAGTTGGATATACACATATGGTCGAAAAAATAAGTACACCTGCTTATTTTTGATGTATGTTTAATTTTAGTTACTTTAATGGAAAGTAAACTTGGCAATTCTTGTTTATTTAAATAACTTTAATGTGGTAATGCCTTTAAAAGTAAAAACAAAACTGGGGCTTGTTGTTTCTATTGTGAGCTAGTTTTGTTCAGGTGTGATTTCAGTACTTGGTCAAAATAATAAATACATTGCTCAATTCTTTAATATTTTCGCTGTTTGCTGTAGCTTTTTTGGAAAGGCCAGTTATTTTACTGTTGTTTATCTTTACTCATAACAAAATATATAAAAAAATATATATAAATGTAAAAAAATCATCCATGGATCGAAAAAGTCATTGTTTTCCGGAAGAGAAAAAAATTGTGGCCAAAGTCTTCGTTTCATAGTAGAAACTATGAATCGGTCACTATTTTCTGTACAAAATGCTTTAAAGCCCGTCGCAGAATATCCAAAAAACTTTGAAAACAACAGATATCCGTATATATCCGACTATAAGTTGGATAAGAACCTACTAATTAAGCTCCCGGATTTTCTGGCGGGCCACTATTGTCCTGATGGAACACAATTCCTCTCCTATTGACGATTGCTCCTTTTAGGCATTTACTTTCCCTAGATGGTCTGATTGTTGACAACACAGATTAAACTTTAAGCCGGAATCGACGAAGCCAAAATTGGGCGTGATTGGATCACAAGAAAAATTAAATTTTTGAGAAACCGCTTTTGAAAATTTTGAAAAATATGCTAATAATGGCTTTGAATTTAGCATATTCAAAGGTAAAACTCAATAAAATTCTTGGAAATTAATTCACACTCAATCAAAACAATGCATTTGACGATCTCATATTATTATACTGTCTATCTTTTGACCGACAGTGTTATCTACTTTACCGAAACATACAATATCTAATTTCCCTTGAAATATACTACCAAAGTAGCTTAATATTTATCCAACTACTATGTACTTCATAGTAGCAAATGCACAGGCGCAAAATGGGATAAGCGCAAATTTGTGCAGGCGCCTTAAGTTCAGCCAGGACTAAGCTAAAAATACCTACCACAGTGGATGGCGATACAAAATGGCATGAACGATTTACCGTCAGATAAAAGCTCGTGTCAAAAATGACTGCTTCCATACCAAATATATATCAACTTATCTATTTTTTAATCGGCAAATCGTAGTCTTCTTAGTACTATTCAATAATCACGGTAAGCGGACATCTTAAAAGCGTCATCTTTCGCAAATCAGCCATTTCAGACACATCTAATGTAGATTTATTGATTTCCCGAAAATCTATTTTTCATTTATAACTCCTAATTCGTAGACGTAAATATTTGCGCACTATATTATTTTACAATACTTGACAAAATTTAAGCACAATGATTGATTAATCATACCCCTTCTGTTAACTTTCGGCATAAATGCACGATTGCTTTAAATTTATTATAATTTACATACCGGATGTTTAGCAAACTTGTTTTTGCGAATGTAAATATAGTTTTAGACTGCGTTGCCACGCCTCTTGGCGTATCACATATACAGTTCCTCTGACTAAGATTCCTATACTTGATTTTAGTATATTCCAACAACTTCAAGCAAAGGCGGTTCTTTATAAATGTACGAGATGTGTTCAAAAATAAGGTGCATTTTAATTTTTCTCAAAAAAATATTTATTTATTTATCAATTTCTATTTTATCTCCTTCAAAGTAGTCCCTCTCGGACATAATACACTTGTGCCAGCGTTTTCTCCAATCCTCGAAGCAGTTGTGATACGCACTTTTTGGTATGCCCTTGAACTCTCTCAGCGATCGTCGCAAAACGCCGTCCTTTCATGGGTCTCTTTAATCTTGGGAACAATTTGCAGGGGGCCAAATCTGGTGAATACTGTGGCTGAGGCATGGTAACGGTGTTGTTTTTAGCCAAATAATCTCTCACAAGCTAAGATTAGTGAGCAGGTGCATTTTCATGATGTAAGAGCCATAATTTTTTTCCATAATTCCGAGCGTTTTTCTGCGTATTACTTCACGCAAATGGCGCATAACTTCAAGGTAATACTCCTTATTTACCATACAACCTTATGGTAAGAACTCCTGATGCACTACGCCATGGTAATCGAAGAAAACAGTGAGCAAAACCTTGACATTTGATCGAACTTGGCGTACTTTTTGGGTCATGCCTCTCCTGGACTCTACCATTGGCATGATTGGGCTTTGGTTTCGATGTCATAACCAATACCCATGATTCGTCATTAGTTATGACCCCTTTCCTGAGCGATGTTCATGCGACTTTGTTTTTGGTCAAAATTCAGCAATTTTGGAACGAACTTCGCAGTTACTCGCTTCATGCCAAAAATTTCCGAAAAGATTGCATGGCATGAGCCGACCGATATGCCGACATCCTCAGCAACTTTTCTAATTGTGATTCGACGATTCTCCATAACAATTTTCTTCACTTTCTCAACATTTTCATCGGTTGTTGATGTGCTGGGGCGTCCAGAGCGAACGTCGTCATTGACATCTTCTCGGCCTTTTGTGAAAAGCTTGTACCACCTGTAAACATTTTTTGGACTCAGCAGAGTACTCTCGCCGCATGCCACTGTCAACATTTCGAGTGTTTTTGAGCACTTAATTGCATTTTTTTACACAAAATTTGATGCAACTTCTTTGATCCATTTTTTTCGATAGCAGAAAATCGCCGAACACGCAAAAGAATTGTCTTATTTATGCCTCTCACAAGCAAACTAAACATGCTATATGGATAAAACCGTCAACATATCTTCGAGACGAGTGTACCAACATAAACAAGAATAATAATCGAAAGCCGAGTGTACGTAGCCTGCGAAATTTGAAAATTCGGCTTCTTTTTAAACACAACTCGTATATAAATTTCCACCCTTATTAGATACCACCCTACATTGCTCGTAATCAGCGGATAAATGTCAAAAATATCAGAAAAAATCTGAAAATCTGTTATCCAAAAGTTGGATTTTGGTGTTCTATAAATCGAACTTCGAAATCTACTTTTGTATTGTTAGAAAATCAAAAAGTCGATTTTTGTGTCATAAAATTCAATTTTTTCGACTCGATGCTTTTTTTTCAGCCCTGTTAAATATCTTTATTTTCTTTAAAAATGCTGTTAATAAGTGTAATGGTTCAATTATAACAGCCGTCAATTACACTGGTCTACAAATTTGGAAAAAAATTACTGCAGAAACGAAGCATGTTTTTTAACTAATCTGGGTGCACTGAATTCAAATTTGGCATACAAATTGGATTATTGCGTCACGTATATGTAGATATATAGAAGCATGGAATTGTCTGCATATTTTGAAAAGAAATACTCTATTCTATACTGATGGCTTATGACAAAACTAAATGGAGATTACTTATTGATGACTCTAAGCACAGCTTAAAAGCTCTTCTTTTGCACAATGGGAATGAAGAACCATCCTCATGCCGTTAATATTGGTTACACTGAGACCTTTCAAATGGAAATATTGAATTTTTTCCATGTTTAGAAATTCTCTGGGATCGTTTGCTTTTCTCAAATAAAAATTCCAAACAATGCAGCGCATTGAAACTTAAAACATATGTTTTGTAAGATTGCCACTTTGCGCCAAAATAATTAGTTTCAAACTACTACATCTATACGTCAAGTCGGCTAGTTTTGGGTTGAAATTTGCACACTCGATATTTTCAAATGTATGTATATTGGGAGTACAAACAAGTTTTTGTCCCACCTGCTAGTTATGTTTGGCCAATTTTTTCCATGTTTACAAATTCGCTGAGATCGTTTACTTTCGATGTCTCAAATAAAAATATTAAACAACGTGGTGCCTTGAGACTTAAGATATATATGTACATATATGTTTTATAAGGTTGCCACTTTTCACCAAAATAATTTTCGTCAAACTACTGGCGCCATCTATACGTCAGGTCGTGCTTACTGCACATTGGTGTATTGACGATGGATATTATATCAATCTACGCAGAATTTTCTTAGTTCTTTCATATGCTTTTAATGCGCAAGCTAAATTCTTGGGGCCCGCTCAGCTTTTCACTATTATTTCTATTTTATGTTTGTAACGCCTATAAAACTTTGGTTTTAGATTTACCTCATAGAAGTTTTTTTTCTACTCTAATGAGAAATAGATCTGTTATAGCATTGACTGAAAGTATTACACTAATTAAACAAATCAATTCTTATAGTCGTCTTACATAATATCTTATATTTAGAATATTCTCCGCTACATCCTAAGGAAAAAGAATAAAACAGTTTTTAAAGTTATGTTCAACATTTCAACATATTTGATTGTCATTCCTTAAGTTCCATTTGTACGTGACAAAACATTCGCTTACAACTTGCGCTGCTTCTAATTATACAAAGTTTTTACTTTGGCATTTTATTTACTAAGACTGTGCACGTATTTATTTTATTGGGTCTCCGAACAACAAATCAAGATGTCGCCAAGGGAATGAATAAATTCATGACATAAAGAAAGTGAACTTATTCTGTAACCATACATTCTACAAGTGTTTAGTAAATATATTTTACCATTGACCCACATTTCACCCTTTCGTCGAACAAAAAAAGGCGACAAAATCTTGCACCAATTTTTGATAACAGCCAAAAATCCCAAGAAAGATATCTATAAACTGAGATAAAATATAAAGACACATGAGTTTAGTCACACATCCAAAAAAGTACTTAAGGTTTCCCTCCACAAAAATGAAAAACCGAAAAGAGTCAGTGAAACTTTCTTTAGATAAGCGAAGGCACCTCCCTCCCCTTTATTCCACAGCTACCTAGAGCCACCTTCAGAGGCGGTAACCGAGTGCGTTAGTTGTGGTTACCTCACGTAGAATGCGTAACCCAACGTTATCTTTCGTTTAAAATCTAATTAAACGACGTTTTTCCATTTACATTTCAGTGTCAAAAGACAGCAACTTTACTTTATGTATTTCAAGAATCTCTGGCTGTTCGTCTCTCTGTCTTTTATGCTCCAGTGGCTTCTTATGAAATCATTTGTCATATTGTTTATTGCGATGTTGAATTATTCATAATTTTGGAATACCACAACTATCGGCGGTATCGTATTGGTGGTGCTATCTGGTAGCGATATTTTTTCTTCAAAATTAACTCGTTTTGTTGTAACATGTTTTTCTTAACAATTTCATCATTTTTCTTGCTTTTTAGTCGCCTAATTTTCTATGTTTTCCCCGTTTCCGTCTCTCTTTACAGATGAACTAACATTTGGAATTTGTAATCAACATTGCAAGCGCTGCTTTTTTACTTTGAGTCTGTGAAATCTAACAACTACTACCACTACTACGCAACTGTTGCAGTCGTAATCGAAAGGAAAAACATTTGCATCTTTAGATTTCCATCCCGCACCCCAATTACCCCCTTAAATTTGGGGATTTTTCTTCGCCCCCTGTGACGACGCGATAAAACGAACGACGATAAGATTAGTTGCTTAAGCTTAAACGAAACGTCTTTATGATGTTGCCAAAATCAAATTTGCGTTTAGTGCAATCTAGCGCGTCAACGGCATCAGCGGCGTCGAGGACGACGTCATCTTCATCATCATTATCAGCGCCCTCGCCATTATCCTCATTCACATCAAGGACGCGGCTCTCGAGTCGCTTAACATATCCTCTAGTGCTATCGAGTTTACTACTATTGGTGCTGCATCCTCTAATTTGTAATGCTGAAAGAGATTTTAATTTTAATGACTCACAGGTGAGTAAAAGCAAAGTAGAAAATCTGTAGTCGAGAAAAAACCTGACAAATCAAGAACTCCAAGAACTGAAATAACACGAATACCTTTTTAATTAATTGCAAGCAAAAGTGAAGTAATTAGGAGCAAAAAATTATGAGTGCAATGATGTGCGTTGAACAATTTTCGAAGTAATGACTCGTGAAAATTTTCAAAAGAAAACGAATGGCGCATTAGTGAATTTCATGGATGAATTTTATGACTTTTGTAAATTTTATGAATTTTATAAATTTTATGCATTTCATGATTTTTACGTATTTTATGAATTTTATAAATTTTATAAATTTTACGAATTTTATGAATTATGAATTTTATGAATTTTGTGTGCTTTATAAATTTTATGAGTTTTATGAGTTTTGCAAATTTTATGAATTTTATAAATTTTATGTACTTTATAAATTTTATGAATTATATGAATTTTATGAATTTTGTAAATTTTATGAATTTTGTAAATTTTATAAATTTTACAAATTTTACGAATTTCCTGAATTTTATAAATTTAACGAGTTTTATGAATTTTGTAAATTTTATCAATTTTTGGAGTTGTATGAATTTTACGAATTTTATAAAGTTTACGAATTCTATGAATTTTATAAATTTTACGAATTTTATGTACTTTATAAATTTTATGACTTTTATGAATTGTATGATTTTTATTTAATTTATAGATTTTATGAATTATATAATTTTTTTGAGTTTTAGGAATTTTGTAATTTTATAAATTTTATGAATTGTATGAATTGTGTGAATTTTATGAATTGTATGAATTTTATGAATTTTATACATTTTGTGAATTGTATGAATTTTATGCTTTTTATGGATTATTTATTATACATTTTATAAATTTTATGAATTTTTAGAATTTTATGAATTTTATAAATTTATGAATTTTATGAATCTTATAAATTTTATGAATTTTATTAATTTCTCAAATTTTATAAATTTTATGAGTTTTATAAATTTTACGAATTTTATGAATTTTTTAAATTTTATAAATTGTTTAAAGTTTATGAATTTTATAATCTTGTGAATTTTATGAATTACATGAATTTTATGAATTTTACGAATTTTGTGAATATTATGAATTTTGTAAATTTTATGAATTTTATAAATTTTATTAATTTTATGAATTTTATAAATTTTATGAATTTTATAAATTTTATGAATTTTATGAATTTTATAAATTTTATGAGTTTTATGAATTTTATAATTTTTGTAAATTTTATAAATTTTATGAATTTTATGAATTTCAGGAATTTAATGAATTTTATAAATTATACGAATTTTATGAATTATATAAATTTTATGGATTTTATAAATTTTATCAATTTTGTAAATTTCATGAATTTTGTTTTATAAATTTTTATAAAATTTATTAATTTTACACAATTTATAAAGTTTATAAAATTATAAAATTTATAAAATATGAATTTTATGAATTTTGTGAGCTACATGAACAAATTCGATGAATTTTGTTAATTTGACAAATTTTATGGACTTTTTGAATTTTTCCGAATTTCGTGAATTTTACGAATTATATAGAATTTATGAGATTTGCTGGGTGATGAATTTTTGGGTAATTTATTTATCTGTTCTCTGTTACTGGCATTTTCTCCACCCTCTATGAGCGAGGTTTTTGTTCAATTATTTCACTGGAATTTTCTTCCGTCAAAGAGACCTGTAAACTTCTTTTGAAATGCTAATTTCTTCTATTTGTCTTTCTCTTTACTTTGGGTAAAAATTTGAAGAACAAAAAACGAGATTTCTCTTGAAGCTTATCTCAGTTTGAAACATAAAGAAAATCTTATCTTCTTGTTACTTCTTTCGTCGCATGTTTCTATTTTATTACCGCATGTTGCACGCATCATAAGAAGTGATGCTGTTGACTTTAGGGGAAGAAGTCAGTCACAGCAGTAGGCTTGTTAGGATGCGTTTTTCTTTATTACGTTTGAAATATGCGGAACTTATTGGTGCATATGTCTGCTTTAGTTGTTGCATTCATATTTAGGGTAATGATGATCATCATCATCATTCTCTGGCATGGCACCATCGTCATTATCATCTATGTTATCATTATAATCATCGTGAAATTCTTGACGGTAAAGATTCTTATGTGATTGTTTACGATGCTGTTGATTACTTTGTGGGCCCTCTATTTGACTTTGTATGTATGTTGAACAATTTAGGGCCTGTGAAGGCTTTAAACTGCTGCTCAAATACCAACATGAACATCAGTAAAGTCATTTACTTTGTAGAAATGTTTTAATATGCGTTTTTCTTTTTTTCAGTTCAGTTCAATTGCAGGATACAGTGGTTTGGAAAGGAAATTGCAAAGAAAACTGGCGAGTTTGCCGAAATTTTGAATTTTTAACACATATATATTGGGAGTACAAGCAAGTTTTCCCTCCACCTCATAGTTATGTTTGAAATTATCAAATGTAAAATGTCATATTGAAACGTTGAGCATCTTGCAACACCAAAGCCATGAAATATTAGCGATCTTGTATCAGTATCATATACTTTTTTTGTGTACGAAAACATTGGACTTT
This sequence comes from Philornis downsi, assembly GCA_019455685.1. NCBI lineage: Eukaryota > Metazoa > Arthropoda > Insecta > Diptera > Muscidae > Philornis > Philornis downsi. Next base: position 783,905 of record JAHXMU010000056.1, on the reverse strand, counting down.
AAGTCGAATAAGTATTGTATGGGGGAATTTTGGATCTAGATCTTTAATTTGAAGAGGTCGATTGATTGCTATGTTTATGATTCTACAATATGGTGAGGCTGCTTTAAGTGGCAGAAGCTGTCGTAAGTGGTTTCAAAAGTTTAAGACAAGGAAGGTTTGAGACAAGAAACGTAAGCGACGGAGAAGATTTGATGAAATTTTAAAGAAGTTATCAAGGATTTTGGGACAAAAGTATGCTGGGAAACTATTGCTGAACTCTAATACGTGAAACCGAACCAACAAAGTACAAACGACGTTCAAATGACGCCATTTACTTTTGAAAATTCATTGATTTTTAAGTAAACTAATGGTTTTTTATGTAAGAAACGAATAAAAACTTTTTGTTTTGTATCTCGAAAACCTGACTTGATAGAGAAAAACCAACTACGGATTCGAATTCGGCCCACCAAATTATCCTAGGAAAGATATTTCGTTGCTCCAGTTCAAAACCTTGTTGGCTAGTGTAATTAAAATACTCTTTATGAATACGTTACTTATAAAACCTTTAAGTAAGTACTACATAGGTATCCATTTTTCGGTTTCAAAAGTAAGTGTTCAATAAAACATGCATAAAGTTGGGATTTTGATGAAACTTTTATTTCATTATAATGTTTGGACCTTGTCGTTATGTACGATATACAATGTAATATAAATGGCCGCCTTTTGATTGGTGGCTGCGCTGGATCCTTTCCAATTAGTTTTCGACCACTTTTTCGCACATTTCGAGCGGTAGGTAGGTAGGTTTGTCGATTATCCGCGTAAACGCAGTTTTTGACGGAACCCCATAAAAAAAGTGTCTAACGGCCAATTGACATTGTCAAAACGTGAAATTATGCTCTCCAGAGACTTCTCATGCGACAAAGCAAAATTCGAATCACTTTTGTAGTAAGTTTTACCTATTTTTACGCGTTGTTAATCGATCCATATTTGTAAATGGCAAACCTTCCACTAAATAAATAACACTTCAGAAGACAAGTATTTAAAAGCTGACAGCCTTGCCAGACCGGCGATTTTGAAACTACTAAATGAGTGACCCTGTATAACGCTCAATAATAAAATACGCTATTAAGGCTATTTTTGTGTCTATGAATATGATTCTACACGTGTATATATGAAAATAGCTTGAAAGAATATTTTGATTATTTTTAGCACAGTAATTTATTTTTATTATCTCGAATTTTATAAATATTTTGTGTGTTTTTACTATTTTGAATATATGGATATTTTGAATGCTTTAATTATTTTGAGTGTTATGAACATAAAGGGTGTCCCAACAAGAACGCAAGATTTAAATTTGGCGCCATTCGAAGTGTCATTGTTTGACAATTGAACAATTGTTATTGTTTGCTAGTAGAAGGTACGAGGTTAGTGAAAATGAACATTGAGAAATTGTTTTACCAAAATGGTGAAAGTTTTGCGGCTACAGTTCGCAAATTGCGATCAATTTGGGGTCACAGCAATGCTCCACCAAAAGAGTCAACTGTAAAGAGATTAATGGATAAATTTGCCAAAACTGGAGCTGTTAGTGATGTAAAGACAATAACGCGCCTTCGACCAGGTCGATCGACCGAAAATGTCGCAGCTGTACGTGATAATGTTGCTCAAACTCCATCCACTTCAATTCGACACCGAGCTCAGCAAATTGGTGTCTCCAAATCCACTATGTAGCGAATTTTGACGAAAGATTTGCATCTTCATGCGTACAAAGTTCAATTGACTCAGGTACTGAAGCCAGCTGACCGTGGACAGCGAAGGGAGTTCGTTAATTGCGTATTCAGTGACGAGGCCCATTTCCATCTTGATGGCTTCGTCAATAGACAGAATTGTCGCACTTGGGGTGAGGAAAATCCTCGAGTGATTCACGAGAAGCAAATGCATCCTCAACGTGCCACTGTGTTGTGTGGATTTTAGGCTGGAGGAATCATTAGACCTTTTTTGTATAAATATGAGGCACGTCAAGCGCAAACAGTGTTCGGTGTTCGGTATTGTGAAATGATAACCAGTTTTTTCGTGCCTAGAATTGAAGAAATGAATGTGGAGGGCATGTGGTTTCAACAAGATGGCGCCATTCGGTCCCAAAACTAGCCGGCCTGATGTATAGATGGTGCCAGTAGCTTGAAAGAGAATATTGTGGTAAAAAGTGGCAACATTATAAAACATATGTTTTAAGTTTCAAGACACCACGTTGTTTAGTATATTTATTTGAGATATTAAAAGGAAAATTTGTAAACATGAAAAAAATTGGGCTAAGGTTATGTTATTCAGTGTTTCCATTTGAATGGTCTCAGTCCAACCAATATTAAAGGCGTTTACCGCTGTAAAATATTGGACAGTAGAGTTTAAACTAGGCCGTACGAGCTGCCAAGACGAACACCATGGTAGTCGACCAACTGAGGTGTCCCCGCGGTCACGATTAATAATATCCACAAAATGGTATTGGATGATCGTCGGCTGAAGGTGCGTGAGTATTTCTTTTTTTTAATATGTACCCTATGTTCCCTGTGCTACGAACTGACACATTAAAATTTTTCGCCAATTGAACTGAGCTTTGTTGTGGATTACGTTGAATACTGGCCTTCAGCTTTTGAACTATTTCTGATGATTCTGCTTCTTTTTGGGTGTCCACCTCCACGGCGCTTTTTGGAACACTTTGTTCACATGTAAATATCGCAGGTCATCAATGATGACTGGTTGCGATTTTGCACTCGAATACAAATCAATACTACTGATGATTTTGAATCCCATTTCTTTGTTTTCTTTTAACGACGAAGTAACACCATGTACTTCCGTGGACTTGTATACCACGTCACAGATTGACGCCTGTCAAAGAATAAGCACGCTGCCATTAGCCGTTTGGATGCTACAGTAGCGTGAAGTTGGTTGCACTTCGAGCGTCGACCCCCGTGGACATACAGCAACAAGGTATAATTTTGAAGAGTTGCTGTCGTAGACCTATGATATGATTTGTGTAGCCCATTTGCAATTAAACAAATCTTAAGAAATTACAGATTTTTTAGATGTTATTGCAAAATGCATAGAACACATAGAAAATAATTACAGTCTCTTTGGTATTTTAAACTACTTCTCCTATTCCTTCGTAAGCTAAATTTTCGAATGAGTGGACTCTTTTTTCGTCAAAAAAAGAACTGTTTCCGTTTATAATGAAATCACATTTGCTGACTATTGTTCGAAGTTTGAGCAGGCTGCAGTAACATCCACATATACAAAATATTTCCTTTAAAAGAATCGCTCCACTAAATCACTGTAACATTAGCAATGAAAAACTTCGCTACATTTCTTCATGTATCGACTAAAGTTTGTCTGCCCATTCGACTGTGTCGGGTCATGTCATGAAGTAAACAGCCTTTTTTTATTATTTGAGTTTTAAGAACAGACAAAAAAGAAGTTCAAGCAATATTCAACAGCCAACAACAACCCAAAGAACAATAATAATGGGGCACGATGTATCATCAATCATATTCATACGCAATGTAGCAAGTATTTGTCAGAGGCTTCCCCTGAATCGGCTATGAGCATAAATCTCCCCTGTCCCCTCCACTTCAGAGCTAACTAAATAAACTTCTGATGATTCCGTCCGTTGCCTCATCTTTACGACGAGGAAAATCTAAATGAAAATGTTGGAGGCAGCAGCATCAGAAGCAACTACGCCATGGCAAATGAAACTTCTCTTTATTGCCCATTTTACCACAATTTACAATCTAAACGATTTCCTACACAATGCACCTTGTGTGTTGAACGGCTCCTCATCTTTTGCTTTTGTTTGTTGCAGACAGTTTGTTTGTTTCTTCTCAACACCAGCAAGAGCAACAGAAACAGCCGGCATACGTGCCTCATATGCAGCCGGTGATGCAGTCAACCATTCATTCATTCGGTACAGTGCGATGCATTTTGCTTCATCGATGCAGTCAGTTAGTTGTTGCCCTTTGTTTAGTTGGATCTTCCTTGTTTTCCTTTCCTTTCCTTTCTTTGTGGCCATCTTTTCGGGGCCTGTAAAGAAATGTGTTTGTGTTTGTGTTACATTACTCACACGGCGCTAAGTTGCTGTGATTGTTTGTATTACTGCGATGGTGTGTAAACAAGCGTATTCTTTGTTTTCCCATTTTTCTCAAAAGTATTGGTTTCGGTCCTTTCCAACCGTCCGAAACGTTTTTCTCAACCGTTTGCCTTTTCACTATTGCTTCTGTTACACCCAGAAAACTCAGATCGGTTGTGGTAAACGAAATCCGACTCCCAGGCAGATATCAGTTTCATATTGTTCCCCCTTTGCCATTACGTGGTGGTCGATCTTGCATTCATTTGAAATTTGTTAGTTCTAATTTTCAAATACGCCCGAAATTCAAATATTACGATAGTGTTTAACATTATACTCGTAAGTGTAGTGTTAAATGTTATCCGATATTAAAAAAATTAAAAAAACAAAAAATCAAAATAATCAAAAAATTAAATACGATCATACATATCGTATAAATCGTACATATAAATATTTAAAATAAAATATTTGCATATACATAAAAAAACGAAATATTATGGTCTGGGCTTGTTTCTTGTGGAAGGCAAAGGAGGTTCTTAAAAATAAGGATCAGTTATGGAATTTTATTCAAAAAACTTGGTATGAAATACCAGTAGAAACCTGCAGGAAGCTTATTGCTAGCATGCCAAAAAGAGTCAACAAAATAATTGAAAATAAAGGTGGATATACAGACTTTTAACGAAACTCAGCCAATTTAGTAGAAAAAACTTGATTTTTTTTTTAATTTTTTGCTTATTTTAACTAAATGTACTTATTATTTTGTCCAATGTTTTTAATTAATTTCTTACTTTTTGAGAAATACTGACTTTAATTTTTGCTATTGTTTTAGTACTTATTTTATTTCTAATGTTATGAAAAAAAATAGTATTTGTTTTTTCTTTTAATTTAAATAGATTTTCGTCTAAGGCCCTTAAAAAAATATAGGGTTTACTTATTATTTGACCATATGTGTAAATATAAAAGAAATATTTAAGTATGTAAAAAAATTATTAAAAATATAAAAAGTTTTCAGTATGTAAAATATATTGAAAATAATCAAGATATTAAAATCGTTCAAAACGCTCAAGATATTCAAAATACCGAAATACTCCCAATGTTCCCTTCGTCTCAATCGCCAAAACTTAGTTTATCAAACTCATGACCTGTGAAAAATTTGACCGAATTAAGTGCAACTAATTGAAAGATATGAAAATAAGAATGTATGTGAAAATATTGAAAATAATCAAGAATTAAAGTCGTTCAAAACGTTCAAGATATTCAAAATATTGAACTTAGTTCGTCAGAACTTAGTTCAGCAAACCCATGACGTGTGCTAAATTTGTATGAATTCAGTACAACTGATTCACAGATATGAAAATAAGAATGTATGGCTTAAATTGTGGATTTATATGGGAGCTACCACAGAGCGAGTTGGTATTTGATCCATTTTACGTAGTTTTACAGAGAATTCTTTCACGTTTGGGAATAAGGTCTTAAGTCATATACTATAGTTTTTCGTAATGTAAAATGTAATGTAAATAATGTAATGTAAAAAAAATTTTAAAAAAATTCTTAATATTCCTATAGGAAATCATATCCATGCTTGTTTGCCATCATTTCATTTTCAAACAAATTTTATCCTGATTTGCAAACAATTAAATAAGTTTCAATTTTACATTACGAAAAACTATAGTATATGACTTAAGACTTTATTCCCAAACGCCAAAGAATTATACTCGTAGATCCATTTAATGGATGAAAATCACTTCACCTCACTAAGCAAAAAGAGAATATAGAATTTAGGAAAACCGTGTCAATTTGTACTCATATAGTTGATACCATAAGGTGTGTGGCAGTGCCATCCATTTTCACTTTGATAGGCAAGTTCGGTTTGATACCACGGGTACCTGAGAACACTAAGTTAAATCGGTCATTTGCACGGTGGTGCACGACCTTCCGTCGGGAAGGTATACTACTTTGTTTGTTTATAATTTTTGATAAATTTGATAAATTAAAGAGAATGGATCTTATATTGATAAATGCTTTATTTAACGTCGTCAATTGTGTATGGAATACAATATTAGATAAATGCCCGCCTCTGTTAGCCTCAGAAATGCGAGCCTTTTTGAGCACATTTTTCATTGCATTCTCACACATTTCACGCGGTATTTTATTAATTTCATCAAGAATATTTTGTTTGAGTTCAAGCGTTTCTGGTTTGTTTGCCTAAACTTTGCTTTTCAGATACCCCCACAAAAAGAAGTCCGGAGCAGTCAAATCAGAATCGTCTCACAGTAAATCCATTGTAATCCTGCCTGTTTGGGATGTGGCACCGTCTTGTTGATACCACATGCTAATCAAGCCCAAAGCATGCAGTTGTGGCGTTAAAAAGTGTTCAATCATATCACGATATCGCTTCCCATTGACAGTTGCCGTTACGTCTTTTTCAGTTTCAAAGGAGTAAGTTGCAATGAATCCTCCTGACCAAATTGCACACCAGACTGTCACTTTTAATGGATGCAAAGGTGGCTGATGAATAATTTGAGGGTTTTCCATTGCCCAGAACCGACTATTCTGTTTATTCACATATCCATTCAAATGTAAGTGTGCCTCGTCACTCATGATTTTTTCATGAAAATCTGGGTTGTCATGGCCTGACTTCAACATCCTATTGGCATATGTACGGCGGCGTAAATGGTTTTGTGGAAGAAGCTGTTGTGTCAACTGAATCTTAAATGGGAACAAATGCAAATCCTTGTGCAAAATTGTGGCCAAAATTGTTCTTTAAAGACCAAGCTCCTGTGCACGGCGTCGAATTGAGGTTGATGGATTGTTTTGAACACTTTCTTGAACAGCAGTAATGTTTTCAGCCGATCTTGCAGTACGTTGTGGTCCATGCTTGGTCCTATCAGCTGCGGACCCTCTTTCTTCAAAATCATTCACTACACGATAAATAGTGCGTCTTGTTGGCACGTTGTTTCTTCCAAAAATTTCACGTAACTTTCTTATCGCCAATAAATTTGCCACGTCTCTACTTCACGACTGTCAAATATGAACTGTTAAGATAATATATAATAACATAAACTTTCTCAATACTCGTACACTAAAGTTCAAGCTACTGGTTTGCCAAAGAAAAGTGATGAAGAACAAATTGAATTTCGGAAAATAAGCCCACTTTTATGTGAGGTACCTACCATGAAGCTCTGTTACAATACCAGGCTACGATTTGACAAAATAATAGGCTGTGCCTAATGTTAAGAAATTCCAAAAAGATTTATAACAGCTATCATGTCTACTAACCAGCCGGACAGATGGACATCGCCTAATCGATTTAAAAAGTTACGAAATGCATTTGATCAAGAGCTGAGTTCGTATTTGCTCACTCATGAATATTTCATGAAGTGCAGCTGTCCATGAGTAAAGCAGATTACTCTCGGCTCATGAGTAATGAGGAAACTAACTTGCTCGTGACTCACAGACGTGGAAAATAAGCCAGCTCCGTTACTCACCGCCCATGAGCCGTGATTAACAGTCTTTATAAGATACTTGCATATGGGCAAATACGAACTCTGCTTTTGACCATTTTTTTTTAAAACGTGCTCGGCACTTAAACCGGTTTATTCTAGGTGTTAATATTTTCCGTATCAAACGAGACATGACTATTCCTTCGTTACAAAAATGTGTCGCTTATCTTATCTTATATATATAAAAATCAATTGCTGTGCGTTAGTCTCGCTAAAGCTCGAGAACGGTTGGACCGATTTGGCTCATTTTGGTCTTAAATTATTGGTAGAGGTCTGGAAGGTTTAAAAGGTTTTATTTGAAGTGATAGATGGCGTTGGAGATGAGATTTTTGCAATTATTTTTTTTTACCACATTTAATAAGGTATTCTAATTTGAAAAGTAACTACATACTAATACAAAAGGCATTTTGAAGGCAAAACAACGTTTGCCGGGTCAGCTAGTAAATTATATAAAAACGAAATTGTATGGAAAAAAGTTTTGTTCGCGTGTATCATTATGACCCTATGATGCCGATTTCTGCACCGATGTTATCATATCCCAAAACTTATGTGATATCTTCCCTAATTTTTATTGATTCTCAATATAATTTCAGAGAATATTCGCAGTTTGCTTTCCTCTTGCAGCTTCATTGGAAGTTTGCAAACCATGACCTCCATTTTATTTTCTATGCTGATGCGACTACAATTTTATTAAAATCAATAGAAATACTCGTATATGAATTTCATAACTAGTTTTGTGTGAGATATTTGCAGTTTTTTCGCAACTTTAAACACAAAATAAAATATTAAATAGCGTGAAGCAAAACAATTGAATTCAATTAAAACTTGTGTGTATTCGCTGATGCTGTATGTATATTTTCCTTCACAATAAACTCAAGCCAGAATTTCGAATTGAAAAAGAAGCGTAAACAGAAATACGTTCAGTAATAAGAGAGAGCAAAAAAACAAAACTATACAAATTTGCCAGACAATGAACAGAAGGACAGTCAGCGCAGCGGACGGACAAGCAGTCATAGCACTGGATGGTCTTATGGTCACAACAGATATTCCTTCATCCAATTGCCAGTTTCAATCTGAAAGATCTGAACAGAATCACGTTCTCTTTGTCAATACGAGGCGATACGAAGTGAAAAACAAAACGACAACAAATGTTTATTGGAAAATGATTATGCCATGAAAGGAAGAACGATGCAGAATCTTCATCGGCGGCTGCAGAAAACAGAAAGCAGAAAACAAAGCGTGAAAAACACGAGACAGACACCAAATTCGCCGTTTTGCAATCACGAATTTGATCTGCTGATTCAGATGCTATAGAAGCGTGCGTCAAGTCAATACAGTTGGAGTTAATTTTCAATGAAAGGGGAAACAAAGATGTTCTTACCTCTCTGCGGATATGTGTGGGTACTGTGAAAATAAATAGAACATCTGTGAACGCTCAATTGACAAATGCTGAGCTCATCGCAATCACTGAATTCTGTTCGGTTTTAATCCTTGCATATAAGTAGCTTTTGTAGTGAATACCAAAGAAGAAGTGGGCAAGCATTACGCCGATAAATTAATCATTCATTTGTCTTAACATCATATGATAAATAAGGCGAATATGGGCTTATGTACTTACTGTGTCCAAAAAGTAAGATGTGTTTTCAATATATGTTACGTTCATGTACTGATTGTCATAAATATGTGACATCTAAGTTGGTAGCATATATAACAAATTGTTGTATTCAATTTCATATCCTAAAAGTCAATAGTATTTGTGCTAAGCTTGATTTTTTATATCGCTAAAAGTGAATTCAGAGAAAAATGTATTCAATTTTGACTGACTGTATCGCGTAAAAGATTCTGCAATATTCGAGATTTTCGCCTTGTAAATGATACGCCAAGCAGTTCCCTCTTTCGAAAATGGGTTAAAATCTTCGAAGAGACCTATACAACACTGGAAAAAACGAAATCCGGTTAACTAAGGTGTCAACAACAATAGTCGTAATGATCCGAACCTTTCAATTCGGAAGCACGCAAGTGTTTTAAATGTGCACAGTTCATCATTACACCGAATTTTACACACCTTAAGTTGCACCAATATCAAATTCAGTTGCAAGAATTAAGACCACAGTATGCGAGCCAGAGGCTTGGCGTCGTAAACCAAGCGGAACGGAGCAACGTCACTTACATTCAATACGTCTCTGCCACGAGTTCGTGAAATTTTCCCTGCAAATTGGTGTCCAGTAAATGTGACATAAATTGGCCTGGCCTCCACGTAGACCTGATTTAACTTCCATGAACTTTCTTGTGGGTTATCTCGAACTTAAAGTTATGTTTGTAAACCTACTTCTCTGGCGCATTTCAAAGGAAACCCGTCTGTCATGAAACGACAGCATATCCATCGAGCCATGAGTCCCGTGATAGTGGGTCTACACTTGGGCGATATTATTATATTGGGTTGTTCCGAAAGTTCGTTTGGTTAATTCGTTAGTTCACTATTCGTCACTTCTCATGACGTAGAGTTCCTTCAAACACTAACATGACTTCCTCCCACTCCTTCTCTAAACTGTTTGCTATTATTTACTTGTGTTCTCGTTCTAGTCGTAGGTCGTTATAGCCGTTTAAAAAAAAGTTCTAAAAAGTGAGAAAAATGAGCGAAGTAGAGTATTTTAAGCATATCGTGCTATATTATTTCTGAAAAGGAAAAACGGCCAGCCAGCCGAAAAATAAAGTCTGTTTATGAAGAAAATGGATCAAATGGAAGAACTTGCCAGAAACAGTTTAAAGGACTTTCTACGGGCGACTTCTCCGCAACGCAGGCCCCCAGATCAGCACGACCAAAAGAAATTGTTTGCGAGGAAGAGATTTAATTATAGTTAATCCCCGCGCAATAGTTAGTGAAAATAGTTGAAATAATCAAAAAATTAGTCACAACCGTTCCCGGGGTCATAAAAGAACTGAAATTTGTGAGCAACCTCGATGTGTAGTTGCCTCACTCTCTCACCGAGACCCCACGCTGTCTTGTCGATTCGTTAGAAACTGTCAGAGCTTGGGTGGGAAGTTTTACCTCACCCACCGTATGCCCCAGACCTCGCTCTGTACGACTATCATCTATTTCGCAATCTGAGCAACCATTTATAGGATTTAGATTTCCATAACGACGAGGAAGTGAAAAATCGAATTAAACGCTTTTTTTCAACAAAACCACGCGACTTTTATGAGAGAGGAATTAAAAAGCTCCCAGAGAGGTGGGAAAAAGTTATTAAAAAATGGCGAGATTTTACCGATTGGTTCAGTGTTTTGGGCAAAAAGAGGCTGTCTGTGATCTTCCGCGTGCTGGAGGACCTCGTTCAGTTCGAAATGAAGTGACCATTGCTCGTATGCAAGCAAGTATTGAGGAAAACCCCGAAACTTCTCAGCAGTTAGAGATGTTTATGCGGTCTTTGCAAAGAATTTTGCATACGTTACATCTTTTCCCATATAAGATGCAAATGATGCACAAGAACGCATTCAATACAGTCGCCGTTATCGTTACTTATGCGCCACCCTTTAGTAGAGAAGAATATTCTATTCGCCACGTAACAAAGAATGAGAGAAAGGAAGGATTCAATCCTTGCATTGGCAAGTTTTTTTTTCTACTGGCCCAGTTCCTATTTGCCCAGTTGTGAATCTTTGTGGCAAACTTAAACTTTTTAGCTTAGGCCGTGTGGCTTCTATCGTGTTAAAAATGTACGCGGACGGATATGTTTAGATTGTCATAGATTTTTACAGCGATCAGGAATTTACTGCCGTGTCCCAAAAGTAAGGTAAGGTCGATTTTTATTTTTTCGAAAAATCTTTATTCGTCCAAATCTATTCTACAACCTTCGAACTATTTCTCGTGGACGCAATACATTCATGCTAACGTTTTTTCCATTACGCGAATTACATCAAGTGGTCACTGTCCGGTATGGCCTTTACAACACTCTCAGATTTACGTGGAATCTCTTCAATAGACACTGTACAGAGGTGGTGATGGATTGGTAGAGATGATTTATATATGTATAATGGCAAGGAGAGTAGCGGGGACTCCTATAATCAATTTGATACCTCTCTCATTGTAGTCGTGGAACTAAAATGTTTTGCGATCTATCCAATAGCGATGATCGTTAGGAGGACCAATTTCACAGTTGGTTTCTACCAGAGAGCTGAAAATTGGAACTTGTAATTTGAATCATATAATTTCATGCGATTTCGGATTGATCGTGAAGAAATTACAAGTGGCGATAAATAAGTTATAAGAATTAGTGTCAATTCAAAGGAGGTGTATTTCGCCAACGAGTTGTGCTTACCAGCTGAGATCTGATTTATGTGATTTTTTCTTATTACAGAACTTTCGACAATAGTTAATTTTATATTTTTCACAATTCAATTAAATTTAGTACACATATTCCCACCCAGTGGAGTTAAGTAACCACCTCGCGGGCAATGAGTTTGAATTCATTCACAATAATATCGATACAAAAGTACATTTTAATGTACTAAAAACAAAAAGGTTAATTTTAATATAAATTAAAGAATGGTAATTTTTAATTCAAATACATATAATCTTAAAATTATGGCTAAAGTATTGAAATTTAGACAGACACAAAAGGGTGTCCCCGAGCGGTCCTTTGAGTTGAGGAAATGGATACACTGTTCGGAATTCGGTGAGTACGTTGATTGTGAATCATCGTTAGCTGCATTTTTTGGCGAAAAAATCATGAAAAGGTGATTTTTTAGCGACTTTGCCATGATGTTTTCAGCCTTGTTTTATCTTTGGCGTGATATTTAGTCGATTGCTGCCATCTCCCGTAATAATGCGTTTCATAACTTGCTGGTAGTCGGAAGTCATCTGTTTAAAGATTTTAACACGAATAATCTTTTTCGGAAAAATTGAGCAAATCTCGGATTTGTTAAACGTGATTTTTCTCTGTAGAAGTTGATGGTCGTCCGGGGCGTTTTTCGTTTTCAATTCGTTCGCGGCCTTTTTACAATTGTTTATGCGACTTGTAAACATTTATTTCCGGTAAATTTTGTCCGCCGAAGATCATCTGGAATATTCTAAACGTTTCCGCAGCAGAAATTTCATTTCGTAAATAAAATTTAATGCTACTGCTTTGCTCTAGAAAATCACACAGAGGTGCCAGAAGAAGCGTAGTAAACGCTAGATTTGTATCAAAAAAATACATTGAATTAAACTATAATGAAAAAGGAAAAAAATATAACTTTCTGATGACCTCCACATTATAGGTGAACTATTGGTTTATGATAAATCGCAAAATTTGTATGTGTGATGTTCTAAGGGACATGGTGGTAATTCAGGCAATTTTCATTCAAAGTACTAAATACCTGACTAAATGCCTAAATTATATTGAATTTAGTATAATTAAACTAAAGATACGAGTCTACGAAAATAATTTGTGTGGGAATTTTCAGAGTGGGCGCGATTATTCTGTCAGTTTTTCAACTTTTGTCAAGAAATATAATGCAATACAGTTGGCGAATATTTCAATAACCGCAGTCAACGCTTAGGAATTACAGCTGAAAAAATAAATATTGATCAATCGGGTAACTTTTATCGGAGTTATCACAAAAGGGTGAGGCTCTCCAAATTTTATTCAACGATCTCAATGATTTTGTAAACACGGAAAAAATTGGGCACCGTTATGTGATTCAATATTTCCATTTGAGTGGTCTCAGTCCAACCAATATTAAAGCTGAGCTATATTCTTCTCGAGGTGAGTTTGCTCCTGCATTTACGACTGTAAAATATTGGGTAGCAGAGTTTAAACATGGCCGTACTAGCCACCATAGTGGTCAACCAATTGAGGTGTCCCCGAAAAGAACAAAGAAAAAAAATGAAATATTGATCAATCGGGTAATTTTTTATCGAAGTTATCAGAAATTATCCAATTTCATTCATTCGGTAGAATTATTTGAAGGGTATGAACCCAAGAATATGTGGGCTAAATCGGTGATTTGTGTGGCAGATACTAGAAGTGGCTTAAGCTTTACAGAGAGTTATAAATTAATCATTGGACAAACATTTAGTATTGTAGAGGTCAGTAGCTAGAAATCACAGAGGAAAAGGATTTCAATATATTGGAATACGATCTAATGAATTCAGAGACTGTCACTGAAACGAAATCAAATTCAAAAACAGTTTTGACTTGTTTCAGGTTCTGCAATCTAAATTTAAAATAAACAACATTTTTATGCCAATTCCTGCAGTCGAATTAGAATTGCACTGAATTTTCTTTTTGTTTCGCACATCCAAAACGATACAAGAAACAATTTTGATTTTGATTACCTGAAACAAAATTAGAAAAAAAAAATAATTCTGATTTAGTTTACATATCATTTAAAAGTTTTCAGTTAAAAAAACGGACAAAATTTTTTCTGCAGCTCTAAAATTTTGTGAGATCCTGTATTGCAAATCCAAAAAAATTAATTATTTGGACCATATTTTGGCCAAATCAATTCCTTCTCTGTTCTCTTTTGTTTTATTTTTTTTTTTTTTACATAAAATATTGTGGAACACGAGTGAAATTGGTAACACAAGCAAGAAATTTCGGGATTTACGGACGACGAATCCCCTGATGAAGTCAACAAACAATTGACGAAACGTTGAGGCAATGTAATAAAACAATCTTTTATTTAAAAACATTGAATTAGGCTCTATTAGCCAAAATAAAGAGAATAGAGAAACTACATGTAGTTTCACTTCTCACTCAGATCCAGGTTCTCGAATTAAAATATGGGTTTCATTATGCTGCGATAGAGAACCCGAATCAATGTAGATTTCGAAAATCGTTTCAAGTGAGAAACGTATCAGTATACGAGTATAAAGTGAATTGTCTCTTCGACTATGAATCGGAAACAATTTTCTAATGTATTTTAAATAAATTTACAATATCAAAACTGAAACGAAACTGCATTTTTGTGAAGTTTCCTGGGTGATATATTAAGTTATGCTAGGCTTTAAAAAGTTTCGTTAATATTTATGGCAACAGTCATGTCTACCATCAATTATACCTATAGGGTTCAATAACTCATGAAACATACGTTGGCCATAACATACGTGGTCCTTTAAAGGCTTTCATTTATTTGTTTATTTTCATATACGAAGACTGTCTCAAAACTATCAGAGTGTGCCAGTGGTTTGGAAAAAATTATTTTGGTGAAAAGTGGCAAGCTTATATTATAAAACTTATGTTTTATATCGTTGTTTCGTATTTTTATTTGAGTCATTAAAAATAAACGATCTAAGTGAATTTGTAAAGATGGAAAAAATTGATTCAATATTTCCATTTGAATGGTTTCAGTCCCACCAATATTAAAGCTGAGCTATATTCTTCTCGGGGGAAGCCTGCTCTGTCGTTTACAACTGTAAAATATTGGGTAGCAGAGTTTAAACGAGGCCGTACGAGCTGCCAAAACGAACACCGTGATGGTCAACCAATTGAAGTGTCCCCGCGGACACAATTGAGAAAATCCACAAAATGGTATAGTGCTTAATTATATACTGACCGAAAATTTGAAGATGAGAAAGCTGTGCGCAACGTGGCTGCCGAATTTGGCGAAAAATAAAGTGTTGTTGCATCAAGACAATGCTGCAGTTCACACATCCACTCTTGCGATGTCCAAGATTAATGAATTAAAGTTTGAATTGCTTTATAACGCACCTTATTTGCCAGGTTTAGCTCCCTCGGATTATTTTCTTATATTAGGTGCGCAACTAAGTTCTCGCTGTTTACCAATAGATGGAACTAGTTGTTAGTGCTAGTCGATTCTGCCGTAATCTAAACATCATGAGTCAAGTTTAGGCATATGGTAAACATACCGCCTCGGCACAATAGTGATTTTCTTTTGACGTGATACCCTTTTGGTTGTGTGAATATGTATGATTTTGTGCTAAATAATCGTCATGTGCGGGAAGTATTGAATTTGTTCTTTCAATCGAAGAACACGGCAGCCGAAGCTCATCGAGATTATTTTCATATAAAAAAAATAGTGAGAACTTAGTTGCTCACCTAATAACAATCTTGAAAAAATGGCTCGTTGGTAAAAGATGAGGAGGTCGAGTCTTCGAGTCTATACAGAGTATAGATGCTGTTGAATATCGCTGGAAAAAGTTTATTGAGCTAAAAGAAGATTATGTTGAAAAATAAAGAAAATTGTTACCATTTTTCTTCTTCTTTGTTAGGTTGGACCGACCTAATAACTCTTATCAAACCATGAACCATGATATGCATAACATTGCAATCGAATTTTAAATGTACAATGTAATGCAAGGTACAAGAAACCAAAGAGGCGGTATTTCGAGGCGTGGCAATAATATAATAATTTTTATATTTTTGGGATCATTTAATAGTAAACGACTGACTAAACTTTTTTTCTTTTAATAAAGAAAAATTTTCTCAATTTTTGTGTGTCTTGTTTGGTAGGCCGTCTAGTTTTGGGACCGTTCTTCTATTCTGTGGTGATGGGTATATGAAATGCCAAAAAATACGGATTTTAGCTGGAAGTAACGGTTAAAATCCTTATATTTCAGGTGCACCAAACCGGTCATCGCTCATCACACTGTGGTGCTTATATAAGTTTCTTCCCTGCAAAACTTTTGGCTCCTGCCCAACATTGCATCTATTGGCAACATTTGCGTATATGGACAACATTTCTAATAATTTCTTTTTTATAGTTTTAATGAATATTCAGACATTTCTACTTACTTTGCATATTATTAATATATTTAATTTGAATTCCTTGGATTGAATTTAAATTTACTGTAATGGTTAAACGCTTGCCAACATTTAAGATATTTGTAAATTTTGTTTCTTTTCTTTACGCTTTTAATGATTTGTGTCTTTAGGTCTTTAGGTTTTCCTACTGCCTTCAAATGTTCGTATGGGGAATTGTTAACGGTCATTACATTTAACCTTGATAATGAATAATTAGAAACGCAGTTGTCGTATTTATTAGTATTTTCAACATTAGCTGGCCAACTAACAAGGCTAATAATTTCCCCCGTATATGGTTGGAAAGGAAATACGTTTATGTCAAATTGCTATATGCTCTTCGTTTTCTAATACCAGGGGGATTCGCAGTGAATCATCTGAATAATTGATGTGTTTTGAATACGAAAACTTAATTGTCTTGCCACATCGATGGTGATCAAACTGATGATAGTAATGACAACGATGAGCTGGTATGATATCAGTCTATACTAGCTGAGGTAGAAAGCATGTAACACGGCCATATGCAGCGAAAAGTTACACTAGGCAACAAAGTTTTGGACTGGAGCAACCAAATATCTTTCCTAGGCTAAATTGGTGGGCTGAATTCGAATCTGTAACTGGTTTTTCTCTATCACGTTATGTTTTCGAGACGCAAAGAAAAAATGTTTTTATTCGTTCTTTACATAAAAAATCATTAGTGTATTTAAAAGTCATTGCATTTTCAAAAGTGAAAGGCGTTATTTGAACGTCGTTTGGATTTTGTTGGTTCAGTTTCACGTATTAGAGCCCAACAATAGTCTTACAGTATGCCTTTGTCCCAAAATCCTTGAAATGTTTTTTCAATTTTCATTAAATCTTGGTGAGCACATCCCCCTTGTTCATCGCTTACCGCACTTAGGTTTTGTGTGGAAGAAAAATTTAGATGCAAATGAAGAAAATGCATTTTGAGTGACATTCATGCATCTAATTCGTAATAATTTTTCAATAATTCAGCAACAGTTTGTGTGCAGTTTTCACTCTTATTGTTTCCAAGAAAACTGTTAACGATGCTCTTGAAAGATTTCCAGGCTGCATATTCTTTCTCCAATAAACATTGTGAAAAATTAACATCATTCAATAGCTTCCTGATTTGAGAGCCAACAAATATGCCTTCTTTTTGGTTTTAGTATATGAAATTTTAGGACAACCGCTAACAAATCTTTAAATGCTGCACCATCTTTGTCCACAGCTTTGACAAAGTTCTTAAAAGGGACCAATTTTATGAGCAGCAGTGGAAGAAGAACGTCATTTGGATCAATTATATGGTGCATACTCAGTTCTTTTTGGCCACTCTGTTCTGAAGTAATTATGGTATGTAGCGCGTCTATTCCACGAAGACAAAGCAAACAACAATATTTTGTGAAACCTCCTTGCATACCAATCAATAAATCAAAGAACTGAAACAGATTAATTTACAGTTGTTTATGATGGTCTATACTACTCGCATATACAAAGCAATTTAAATCACACACCTTAAGGTCACCACAGGTCTTCCATTTATTATAGTTGTATTTGAGTGATATCAAAATTTCAATCATTTATTCAAAACTTTCCTTTGTATTAACGGCATGAGCAATTGGTATGGATGGTTTTTCATTCTCATTATGCAAAAGAAGAGCCTTTAAACTGTACATAACCATCTATAGGTATAAATAATCTCCATTCAGTTTTGTCATATGGCTGGTTTATTTTTTGAAATAAACCAACAACATCAGCATCAGCTGGTAATGGTTGATTTGGTGGACGTTGAACTGGTTTGAAAATCGATGGGACATTCGCGCAAGTAATATTTTTTCGATTTTTCATATTGAATCCAGCAACTTTTGTTAAATAGAAATAACAATTGGTTTGGTGGTTACTTGACTCTGGAATTAAAAAATCGAAATAGATCTTCTTGCCTTTTGACCACTTGCATAAAACAGTTCTGCAACTATTGCAAAAAATTATGGTTGTCCAAGGTGTGTTCAAGTTTTTGACAGCAAAACCAAAATAATGTGAATATGATTCTGATATTAATGATTCTGATATTACATATCCTTTTTTCCAACCAAATATTCACCACACACAAAGCAAAAATAGCTTGAATCAGTAACAAATGATCTCCCTGACATGCCTAAACGCTGCTATTGTGAAGAATTAGAATGAATGTGGGCTTTTGTCAAATTAATAATTGTGAAATTGTAGTCTCAGTATTGACTGTTTTACAGCATCCGATAAAAAAAGAACAAGACCTGACAGCCCAATTTTTATGCCAGATTCGAATTCAACGCACTCAGATTAGTTAAAAAACATGCTTCGTTTCTGCAGTCAATTTTTTTCCCCAAATATGTAGACCAGTGTTGTCTGTCACAGGTGGCCGCTTAAATCGTTTCGATTTGCTGATACCGTCTTTCATAGACATGGTGCTCTATCAGTTACTCGTATTGTTACTCTAAGAAAGAAAAAGATAAAATGTGTTCATACCCGGTTTGTGGGTCGGATTAGTAATTGGGTTATTACAAAGTTAAAGCACATAAATTCTTAAACAATGAACTCATACTTTTCACATATCATTGTCATATGTGGCCTTGTGGACATATGAAGAAGATATTCAAACATTCAGCGTGGCCATGTAAATTCCAGCCAAGCAAGGAAGTCACAAAGTACAATCAATTTTAGCCATACAAATTGTGTTTGAACTTTTTCGACTATTGGCTATTGTGGACGCCTATGCTATGTCTTATAATGACCGTAATTTCCTTTTGCATTTGTGGCAGTGTGGTGAACATCATCTGTTGATTAAGCGCCTTTTTGAATTATTCATTACAAAGAGCGTTCACAAGAAGTATGTCAAACTGACAGCTGTCAAAAATTTACGAATATGGCTACATTTATAATTTTTTTTTTTTTTGATTGGCATGATATCTAATGTGTCATTAAACACGGAGGCATCGTCATCATTATCGTTTAACTGAAGTGTGTATTTTGAGATGTGTCCGTTGGATGTCTGTTCCTTCTCCAAAACGTTTCAATTTCAAATTATAAGCAATTTATTAGCTATTGAAACAATTTTGGATTAAATCAATACTGCTGGTATATCAGAAATGTGTAAACATGTGTTATGTACATTAAATAATCGACTAATTAATTGTGCAAGTTTTCTTTATGCTGCTAGTGAGTCGATATTTGCAGACCTTTTCGTAATTACTGTTGAGCATCTGAAACAAGAAAAATCTAGTTTTAGTTTTTAGTAATGACATTTTAAAATGTGGTACATTTGGTGTAGAAACGTCATGTTTGATATTACTCAGTCATTTTTAATGGCCCCTTTGCTCAGTACGTTTTGTCATACAAGTGTTATTTGTGCTTTTTAGCAGAGTTTTTAAAATTTTCATTCGACCCACAAATATACGACATCGAGAATATTTGTATGATTTTAAATGTAAATTAGTTTCAGCAAGGCTGTGCTTCTTCAACCATTCTAAGCAACCGTTATTCGCCGATTTGCCGAATTTAACCGTGGTCGTCGTTCGTCCGAAAATGAATTTTAAGAAGGTCATTGAAAACTGATTGTTGTGCCTAAAAAACATCGATGGGGTGTGAGGGAAAAGCTATTGAGAGGCCATCATGTGATCTTTCGATGGGCTTGGATTTTAGTTTCACTCGTACAAACGTTTAGCCATCAGGAAGGTTGGCAAGAAAACATTGAATACCGTCTATTTTTACAAACTGTCAAGAGCAGAAACCCTTGGGAGAATTATGGATCTATGCTTATGAAAACATCATACTAAACAGCAATCAAATGTACCTAGTCCTGCCATATGTTCTGTTACACAATTTCCAGCGTTTATCGTTCAAAACTTCTTGCGGGAATATAACCGTTAACTTTTTTTTCAGAACACATGCACTGATTAGTGAAGAATACTAGTCAGTTTGGTTTCAGTTTGCAATCTATTAACATGGAGTGGGGGCGTTAAAGAGAATCGAGTCGGCGTAATAGCGTTGCATAAGTGCGGAAAGAGTGCTGGCCAAATTTTCGAGTTGCTAAAACCACTCGGAATATCAAGAATGTTCGTTTATCGTGCTATTGCTCGCTTCGGCGAATTGTCTGGAGTGGAAGACAGGCCAAAAAGTGGTCGATTGTGCAGTGCGTGAAAGAATTCGGAGAATCCGCTTGGAAAGCAGAAAATCATGTCCAAGGAATTGGATATATCAACCAGATCCATGTCTAGGCTGACTCGGGATGATCTGCATATGAAAGCCTATCGTCGGTCCACGGGGCATCTTCTAACTCCTCAGATAATAAAAAATAAGGCTGGAAAGATGCAAGCGACTTTTGCAGTGGCACGCGGACAATTGCCATGAAAACATTCTGTTTACGGATGAGAAAATTTTTACCGTGGAAGAAGTTTTCAACAAACAAAATGAGAAGATTTATGCCACTTCATCTAAGGAAGCGAAACAAGTTGTTCCAAGGGTTCAACGTGGCTATCATCCCTCTTCCGTAATGGTTTGGTGGGGGTTCTCCCACCGTGGTGTCACATCCCTCCATTTCTGTGAAAAGGGCGTAAAAACTGGTGCAAAGGTTTATCAAAAAGATGTGTTAGAGGGTGTTGGGAAGGGTTTGACCAATACCCTTTTCAGTGGACGTAGATGGATCTTCCAACAGGACTCTGCTCCTGCGCACAAAGCTAAAACCACGCAGGAGTGGCTCACAATATTCCTGGCTTTATAGCAGCAGAAGATTGGCCGTCAGGGAGTCCAGATCTCAATCCACTGGATTATGCTTTGTGGTCAGAATTGGAGAATATGGCTTGCAAGACTCCCCACAGAAATTTTGAAGCCTTAAAACAGCATTAACCAGAGCAGCGTCCTCGATCTCCATGGAAATCGTACGTGCGGCTATAGCCCAATGGCCACACCGTTTGCAAGCTTGTGTTAAAGCAAAAGGCGGCCATTTCGTGAATACAATTTTTTTTAATAACCAATATTGTCTTCTAATAAATGAAATAATTTTGAATACAATATGAATATTGTTTTTTTTTTATCGCGTTTTATATTTGTAACAGAACATATGGCAGGACTATGTACAGATAATTCATGATATAAATTCGGTTGTGTCGAAGGTTATAAATTTGTCATCAAGGATTGTGTTCCAAAACGTAGTGGATGAAATGAAACGTCTTCAAACACATAACTTACTGAATTATCTATTGAAAAATCTATTCTTTTTAGAATTTTCCATTCCTCACGTCCACACTTAGGGCGGTTCCCTAGAAATGTATAGGTATATTAAGTTTATGTGGTTTCTAAGCCTTTCCCCTCATTCAGGTAACATAACATAAATTCACTACAGTTTTCTATACTGCAAAATATACAGGGTGGCGCATCAATAGTGCTACAATATAAAATTCAAATAAATTGTTTTTAACCGATGTTTATCATTTATTTATTTTTTTTTTTATTGTATAAAAAATTCAATTTTATTTTTTATAACTAATCGCACAAATGCGACATTTGATCAGAAAATTATTCATTGCGGCCTGAAGGGCCTGAAATCGGGATCGCCTCAATTGTTGTTTTAATGGACTGCTTCGATTCAGTCAAATCGCTTGTTTTCGTTTTGTATATCTCTTGCTTGGCATAATCCCATAAAAAAAGTCCGGTGCAGTCAGGTCAGGTGATCTTGGGGGCCGGTGGAATATTAATTGGAAATTTTCGTTGGAGTTCCGCCATAACCGGTCTGGCTATGTGTACAATTGTTCCATCTTGCTGGAACCACATGCTGTTGAAATGTATATGTTTTCGGCGTAGTTCTGGTTAAAAAAAAAAACTCCTTCAACATCTTTAAATAACGGTCCCCATTGACATTGTGTTTGTAGCATAATTCGTGTGCCACCCTTTATATGAAATGGAATGTTTGTATACATATATGTGTTTTTTTTTTGTCAGAATAGGCGTCTAAACTAGTGAACCGATTGTCATGAAACTTTCACAGCATATTTATGTCGTCCAGGAAGGAATCATAGGCTATATGATAACATGATATTATATAGGGACGTCGCACCGCCCACACGAATAACAATTTTCAACGGTTCTATCTAATGAACTATTTTGGGAATGCAGAAGAGATTTGGTACGCAAGCTACTGCTGTAAAAATTCAATGGAGGAAATGGTGGAATAAAAAGTGGCCAGTGTCCCGACCATTTTAAAATTCTCTTATAGTGGTCAAAATAACTGATCGATTGTTATAACAATTTCACAGTATGTTATTGCCAATGATGAAATTGTCATATGCTATATTAGGTTAAGATGGGGGAAAAGAGCGTGGCACCGCCTAAATAATTTAATATTTTGAACGGTCGTATCTCATGAACTTTTGGAGGTACAAAGATGAAATTTGACATTAATGCGGCTGATGAAGAAGGAAATATTTTCTGATAAAAAGAGGACGACACTACAACCCCTTTGAAAAATTTGTTCTATCGGTCAAATTAACTGGGGCTATAATAGGTTAAGATTAGAAAAAGGGGTATGATACTACTCACATAACTGGGTAACATACTGGTTATTAATATTATTAGTTATTAATTTGTAGCATTTAAATTGTTATTAAATTTTTCGTTATACTATGGAGTAGCTGTAAATTTCAATTATAGTTATAATTCCGTATTTTAGGACGAAACCCATACAAAGTGAAAAATTCTAATAAGTGAATTAGGCCGTTATATTGTAAATCATATTTTTCTGCTGTTAAGATACACAACATTTTTATAACATTAGTATTGTAAAGTTGTATAATGCATTTATTATTGAATTTTGGAGAAGATATGTTGTAATAATGTCGATTGCAATGGCGTGGTGCATCATGAATTCTTGCCACAAGGTCGATAAGGAATACTACTTTGAAGTTATGTGCCATTTGCGCGAAGTAGTTCGTCAGAAATGCACAGGATTGTGAAAAAGCCAATCATGGATTTTGCACCAAGATAACGCACCAGCTCACACATCGATGCTTGTGCGTGAGTTTTTGGCCAAAAAAAAAACCGCAATCATGCCTCAACCGCCGCATTCAACGGACTTTTTTCTTTTCCCAAAACTGAAGACACCGACGAAAGGAAAGCGTTTTGCTACGATTGAGGAGATATAAGAAAAATCGAAACAGGAACTGTTGGCTATACGAAAAAGCGCGTTTTAGAAGTGTTTCGAGGATTAGAAGAAACGCTGGCACAAGTGTATTATATCTGAGGGGCACTACTTTAAGGGAAATAAAATAGAAATTGATGAATAAATAAATACTTTTTGGAAAAAATTGAAAATAACGGTTATTTTTTGATCACACCTCGTATACTCGTATACTAAGGTGATTTTTTAAGATTTAAGTTTTTCACGTTAGTAGCACTGGTTGGTAATGGCGTCCAAACGTCATCTGTCAAATTGAAAAGTGTACAGTACATATACTCTACCATTTCATCATGGAAAGACTAACAAACGGACAACGATCGACAAATCGTTGAAATTTATTATCAAAATTCTTGCTCTGTGACAAATGTGCATCGTTTGATACGGCCATTTATGGTCGTCATAATCGATCTGCTGAATCCACAATTCGTGCTGTTATCTCCAAATTTCGCACCAAATTTACTTTGTTGGACATAAAACCATCGACTCGCATGCGTAGAGTGCGTACCGAAGAAAATATTGCAGCCGTAGCGACCAGTGTTAATGACGATCCTGAAATGTCAATTCGTCGCCGTTCTCAGCGATTGGGCATGTGTTACTCAACCACGAGGAATTTTTTGCCCCAATTGGCTGAGTTGAACTTGGTTGACATATGGTTTCATCAGGACGGTGCAACATGCCACACTGCTCGTGAAACAATGGGTATGTTGAGGGATGAATTTGGTAAACAGCTCATCTCTCGATTTGGCCCTGTGAGTTGGCCCCCAAGATCTTGTGATTTAACGCCTCTTGATTGCTTCTTGTGGGGTTATGTCAAGTCATTAGTCTATGTGGACAAACCTTACAGGATAACATAACGCGCGTTATCCGTGGAATACAGACCGAAATGCTTGAAAAAAATGACGAAAAATTGAACCTACCGAATGGACATTTTGTGACGGAGCCGCGGACAACATTTATATGAAATTATCTTTAAAAATTAAATGGCAAAGACTACTTTATCGATTTCAATAAAAAGTTTTAATATTTAAGGCAAATTTGAGTGTTTTATTCGATTTTTAAAAAACTTCGATTAAAAAATCACTCTTTAGAATGTAAAATTGTATATACACTTAGCTGTTTTTTTCATATCCATAAATGAAGGGTAAACATCATATTTTCTAATATTTGAATTCTAAAAAGGCAAGATAAAGTCAGTCCCTCATCATAACGATGACGATGATGAAAATAACGTTTGGCATAGAATTATGTTTAAGCCGGTACTTAAAGCTATTAATCATTACTGACAAAAAAAAATTCAACCAAAAAAGGGGGAGGTTTCACTCTGTTGTTACCATTGAAAACATAAAATGCACAATTTTAAAGAATATTTTTCTAGTATTATTTGAAAAACAGATATAGGAGGCACACTTTATGTGCCACATTAAGTGCTTGAGCAATTATTCCAAAAGCAATTAAAGAGTAAATGTTCCAATAATGAAGCGGAATATATGGAAGTGGAATTGTACCCACTGCAAACATTAATCATTTTTTCTGTGCAGGAACTATGTGAGCAGCAAATTAATGAGTTTATCAAATGTTCAAGCAGCAATGTTTTTAACATTTTTCTACTTGACATGAATGTAAACATTTTAACAAATGTCTTTGTTTTGCTTATAACGTTGTAGGTTCCTTTGCTTGAACCCCGAGATGAACCCATCTTAATTGACGGTCATCATTATGCCGATACCACCATCGATAGCAATGCACAACAACATCATCATCATCACCAGGACCCCTATGCTGTGGAATTGTCTCACTGTCGCTACGGCGAGAATGAATTGGTGTTATCGCTCGTGCTGAAAAATTACAATTGGCAGGATGTGAGCGAGAGTCGCCGAGACAAAGTTTTGAACAAACTGTCGAAATTCTTTGCCATACCAAAGGTAAGTGGTAGAATGAAGCACAATTGAAATAGATGTCATTACGCTGCTTAGATTACAAAAAAAAAAAACAGCTGCTATCAGTGATTGCTCCTTTGAAATTGTTTTGCCATTCCAGGAATTTATCACGACGGAAAGTGTAACAAAACACGAATTGTCTGAGATGCAAAAGGAATCATTGAAAAAAGGAAACAATAAGTGCCATACCAATATTAATAATAATCGTAAACTGGGACGTGTTAATTTTATTGTAAGTAATATAATAAAACACCCACCCTAATAGTAAGTCATCATACGAGTGTACAAACACATGTGGGAGCGTATGTGCTGAGGCCAACACCTCTTTGCGTCTACCCTTGCCTTCTCCTGCTCCTTCGACCCGCGAGTCCTTGTAATTGTTTTCCATTAAGGGAGACCGAGCATATGCCAGTCATCTAAAAAGGTTTGACTTAAAACCGGAAATTGTTGAAAAAGGAAGTTATTAATCAAATAGTAGTAATCATTATTTGCTCTTGCTCACTTCCTCTTATTCTCCTCCATTCTGCAGCATGCTAAGGATGCTGGTATGAGGTTAAGCTACCAAATCAGGATATGTGTTTTAAAAGTTTGTAAAGGTGGCTAAATTAGTTACTTCCGATTTGGTGACTTTTTAATGGAGTCTAATGATTCTATTTAATACGGAATGGGAAGTGAATAGCGAGTTGTATTTATTTATAAATTAAATTGCCGTACAGCAGATGTTTTTTCTAAAACGATATGCATGACAGAAGACTACAAAATGCTGGACTTTTAAAGCTCATAGGCCATTGCAGAGTTATACTGTGTAGAATATAAATACAAGACCCTCTTAACAGACATTTCAAATAGATAATTTATTACACGTGAATCAATGAATCCGTGCACTAACTCAACCCCACCAAAAAATTGATACTCTTTTTAGAAAGGCTTTTAGGAGCTTTAGGAGATGTCAATCAAAGTTTCATGAAATTTCAGTCATTGGTTTTTGAGTTACTTTGTTTTAAGTCAGGCCTTATGTGCTTGCTTAGATAGCGACGATAATAGACAGTCTTTACTACTATACATCATAAGTAGAAAATATTCTCAAGTGCTTTGGTTTTCGCTGCTCCTTTTCCTGTTCGCTGCATCTAGTTTTGATTGTATTTTGAAAGCCTGATCCTTCCAAAAGAGTCATGGAGTTCGTTCGTCCAAAACCTTTCTTCCTGGAGTGGTTTGGTCCATTCACGCAACATTACTTAGTCAACACAATCGCTGTATTGTGATGTACTTGAGAACGTCGATGTCGGTATATAGCTTATACAGCTCATGGTTGATTCAATGCCGATACACTTTGTTATCTATTAAGCGTACCTATATTTTTGAATATTTTTCTCTCCAATACTCGCAGAACAGATTCACCCACGTTTGTCATAACCTTGGATTCTGTGCCACACAACAAAGCAAATAGGATTAGTATCTGGTGTAATTGGATTTTTGTTTGCAGAGAGAGAAAGAGAGGGCCGCTTAATAAGCCCAATGTAAGATCTACTCCCAAGCAATACTATTCCCTTATTCTCCTGGATTACACCAATAGTTTTATGCACAGCGAAGAATAGTTATTGAATTCATCCACCACTTCAAAGTTGTAGTTCACAACGTTCACACAGCGTTCCAAAAAATAGTTTCTTTGTTCCTTTAAACAAATAATTTTGTCTTTTCTCCGTCTACTACGAAATCTATTTTTACTGATTCCTTCCCAATGCTTGACAAGACTGCAGTAACATCTCACAGTTTTCTCCAAACGATGTCTATATTATCAGCACATACAAGTGCGAGGGCGGTCCCGAAACAAGCCGATTTAACAAAGCAGACACAAAAAATTTTCAAAAAACTTTCTTCATTTTTCAACATAATCTCTTTTTAGCTCGATACACTTTTTCCAGCGATATCTAATAGCTCCTATACCCTGTTTATAGTAAGAACCGTCCAACTTCTTAAAATAGTTATCAACCGCAGACTATACCCCTTCATTGTTGGCAAATCTTTCACCACCGAGCAATTTTTTAAACTTTGGAAATATAAAATAGTCGGGAGGAGTTAAATCTGGCGAATAAGGTGTTCGAACTTTAATTTTAGATCATTAATTTTGGCCATCGTAGTAGTGGGTGTGTGAACTGGAGCATTGTCTTGATGAAGAACACTTTCTTTTTCCCTAAATGCGGCCTTTTTCCATAATTTCATCGCCTAAACGCTGCAATAAATTAGCATAATAATCGTCGTAGGGGGTTTTTCCTTCCTGAAGATAATCAATAAAAATAATTCCATGCACATCTCAACAAACAGACGCGATGGCCTTGCCTGCAAACGGAACAGTCTTCAGCTTCTTCGACACTATTCTCCTATTCCAGTCCACTGCTTTGATTGCTCCTTTGCTCAGATGCAAAGTGGCGGACCCATGTCTCATCCAAGGTTATAAATCGACGCTAAACTTCGGCTTTAATGCTATGAAACATCGCCAAACTCTACTGCTCTACGGAAACATCTTCATCTTGCGCACAACTTTCTCATCTACAAATCTATGGTAAATTTACAATGTATAGCATTTTTCGAAATGCATATCATTTCAGCTAGCTCACGCACCTTCAGCCGACGATCATCCAATACCATTTTGTGGATTTTCTTCACCTTGTCTGGCGTGGATATTTCAATGGGTCAATAACTACGAAGTTTGTACGGCCTCGTTTAAACTCTGCTACCCAATACTTTACAGTCGTAAACAAAGAAGCAGAATCTAGGCCGGCTATTGGTTGGACTGAGACCTTTCAAATGGAAATTTTGAATTGCGTAATGGTGACCATTTTTTTTTCAAATTTTTTTTTTTCTCCAAAATAATTTTTATCATGCTACTGGCATCATCTATATCATTTAGTTTTCGGACCGCCCTACGTCCTACGTCCTACGTTTAAACATGCTGGAATTCGTGTCAACTGCATCTTTCTTCATAATAATCTCTACCGGTATATTGAAGAGATCGCGTTTGGTTTGCCTAAATCCTCATTTGATGTAAAATGATTCACCAATCGATCTTCTGCGTATCTGTGACCAGATTTCCCTCGCTATTCTTACAGAAGGTAGCCCTGTTCTATATGTATACCCTGTACTTTTGGTAGAATTTTCGGGCTTTACCTCTATCCCTGAACCTTTCTATTTCCTCACTCTCATGCTCTTTCCATAACCGCTTCTTCTGCCTAAAGAGTTGGTGTGTCTCTCTTCTCTTCTCCTTGTAGCGTTCCCTAACTGCACGCGTTACAATTGGCCGCAACGTTGCCCTGTATGCAGCTTTCTTTTCCTCAGACACCATGCGCCATTCTTCGTTGTATCAGGCTCGTTTGAGCGCGGTTTTACATACCCAACTATGGTTTTTGCAGTATTTTTCATAGAATGCGCAATATGTTGCTACTGTGCGTCAGGAACATCAGAATTAGTGGCGTTTAGTTGTAGTAGTTGTGAGGGTTTGGTAGAGTAGGCTGTGGCTATCTCAGCGATATGCAGCCTAGCGACGTCGAGCTTGCTTTGTGGCTGATCATGAACATTTTTCATTCCGCCCAATCTCGTGCGTACCTTAGCTGCAGCCAGGTGGTCATCCGAGCCAATATTAGCACTACGAATCACACGCAAGTCCATGACACCCGAAGCATGCCTTCCGTCTATTACCACATGATTAATCTGATTCCTCGTATTATGATCAGGAGATAGCCACGTTGCCTTGTGGATGTCTTCATGCTGGAATCTGTTTCCACTTACTACCGTATTACGTGCCGCAGCGAACGAAACCAATCTAAAACCGTTTCCGGAAGTGTTACCGTGTATACTGAATTTTCCGACTGTTAGACCAAGAACATCTTCCCTTTCTATTTTGGCATTAAAATCTCCCAGAACAATTTTAGTGTCGTGGCCAGGGCAGCGGTTATACGCTTCTTCTAGGCACTCATAAAATGTGTCTTTGTTCTTCTCGTCTTTCTCTTCCGTTGGGGCATGTGCACCGATCAACGTCATGAAAAATATTTCGTTTTGATGGGGATAGTGGCTATGCGGACACCTATAGGGTTAAACCGCGAGACAAGGTGTCTCAGTCTGTTTTCCACTACAAATGCATATCCGAATTCATGCCTTTCTGCGTGGCAGCTGTAGTAGATGTCACAGTTTTTACGCCAAGTATATCCTTGTCCTGTCCACCGCATCTCCGTGTCACCAGTCAATGGTTATAATTTTATAACTGCATGAATGTAACTTTGGAACGCTGCTTTATGCACCATGTTCTCCAGATCTAATCCTAGTGACTGTTATTTTTTGGTAACATTGAAAGGATGTTTCAGTGAAAAACATTTGCACCAAATGATGAGCTCATTCAAAAAACTGAAGTGCATTTTGAGGACTTTGGTAAATCCTGAATAGACCGTAACGGTTTTGTAGCAGACTGTCGTGAAAATAAATTTCATAATTTTCACAAAAAGATGTGTCTTTGTCGCCTCAGTGGAGGAACTTGTTGATGGATGTGTTATCAATGTGTAGAAAAAATATCTGTACAAATTACATGCACTGCTTAATTTTATGGTAGACTATTCTGCCTACCGGATGAAAATTGCAGATCTAGGTGCATCACCTTTGGAACAGTCAGTTACATTAAAAGTTTCCATCGCGGCAGCAGCATATTTTGGTTAGTTTACTCCATATCCTTATGATCCGCACCAGTGTAAAAACTATTCCTGTATAAGAATAACAATTATGTCGTATGAACCACAGCGTTTTCTGCCCGCGAGTTCTTATTGGTGATGTCACCTCAGAAAAAATTGTATTGCTTCATGCTGGACACATCGAGAACAACCAGGGTCTCTGTTATCTTCGCCCTTGTCGGCACAGTCAATATTGAATCATATATTCCTTAATTCCATAATCTTTATTTCATCATTCTAACAGATTTGCAAATTCTTCCACTGCGTGTTGTTAACTTTCATAACCCCTATTGATGGTGCTTAATTTGCTATTGATCGACACATTGCTTTATAGGTGACGGATAGGATATCTTTATTCTTGCCTACGCACTGCCATCGGCCAGCGATTTCGGTCTCACAATTTGCTGCAGGCGCACATATCATGCACTAAAAAGGGGATCGTATGCATCCAAAGGAGGATGTCAAACGTAATCCCCCAAAATTTGTGAATAACTCACAGTCAGAATATCTGAAGAAAAGAATGCGGCATAAATGGCAACGCTGCAGCAGATTGTAATGCTTGGAAAGGCTATAAGGAAAATAATAGGGGAACGCTTCGTCATTTTAAACGAAATAAATGATTATAGATAGGGCGTGGAAATGAGAACATAGAAGTTAAAGTGGAGAATGTAAAGCTCGTATTGGACAAAATTTAGGTTTTCGCCCACAATTTAAAATTTAATTTAAATTTTTGATTTCATTCCTTTCAACTGCCCATCATATAAATAGTCTTATACCCTTAAATATGCTTTTTATCATAACTTCTGAATCCAACAAAACTTTACCGTAACTGGATGACCTGGATGAGATTTGATAAAAATCAAATTTTTACCTTTAATTTAAAATTGACATATCAGATTTGTTTAAAATTTGATCAGTTGTAAGATTTTGTGTCGCAATTGGCCAGACTCACCCTTCAGGCATCTCCATTCGAAATTCACCTAAATTCTCAAATATTGTTTTTGTCTTCACTTCTGAAAGGTCTACCTGAATCCGCAGACACTTTGTGCGCAACGTTTTTTTCTCGATTGTAAAGCAGAATATGATATTGTCTGGATTGCCACAAAATTTCAACCGAATATTTGTCACAACAACCGAATTTATTTTAGATATGGTGGCCTTAGTCAAATTCAATTTAAATAAATTTTCATTTCGATACTGAAATAGTTTCGTTTACAATTCGATTGCATCAACCGAACTTAAAGTTGCATTAAAACCCATTATTTGGTTACAAGAACCTTCGAAATTCGGTTGCGGCCAATTCGGTTGTCCCAACTAAACTATTTGTGGGTATATATAGAATTGTGGATTTTACCAAAATCATTTGTTGACCTACATTTCAGACTTCATTGACCTAGAAATGGGTCGATTTTCACATATCCAAAATTGTGAATTTGCACTTTGCATCTTCTTCTACATGGACAAAATAATAGTTATGTTTGGAATAGGTTAATGTAATCTTAAACATGTTTAATATGACCGAAACTAATTATTTGGATTTTCTCTCTCCCTCTCTCTTGCTGCAGATCGGTTGCCGTTCTTCATATTTTAGCATTACCGAACCTATTGCCAAACAAATTGGCCAACAGTTTAAAGATGGTGCTCTCGATAATATCGCCGGTGAGAAATTCGGATGGTGGGTCATTTGGCGTAAACACCATAAAACAAGAGCTTCACGCAATCGTCGACAAGCCGAAGGTTCCGGCATGATCGATAATGACGATTATGATGGTGATTATGAGTATGAGGATGATGAAGAAGAGATCATGTAAGTAATTTTTATTTTAGTTGGGCGTTGAAATTCGCATATCTATCAGTTGCTGACTGTGTGCCATTTGTAATTCTAGTGATGAGCCTTCCAAAGAAGTTCCCAGCAGCACCACAACTAATAGCCAGGATAACAACAATAATCGTGAAGTTCCCGATGATGATGAGGTAGGTTGCAATATCATAGATTTGTATAAACTTAGTTTAATATTTATTATTTGGGGTTTTTATGTGAAAGAAATTGTAAAACAAAACAAATCTAAATGTTATTACAATTCTCTTTTGTTTGTTTCAATTTGAATTTCTTCTCAAATTTTAATGATTGGTTTTAGTATGTGATCTAATAATATATCTAATCCAAAAAAAAAAAAAACAAACAAATAACATAAATAAATAAATAATACAAGAAACAAAATGCACTCTATATTATGTTTAATTCATTTATTATTAACATT
This sequence comes from Philornis downsi, assembly GCA_019455685.1. NCBI lineage: Eukaryota > Metazoa > Arthropoda > Insecta > Diptera > Muscidae > Philornis > Philornis downsi. Next base: position 751,460 of record JAHXMU010000056.1, on the reverse strand, counting down.
TAGTTTAACCACAAATTATCATATGGTTTTGTTAAAAAAAAACAACTTAACTATATAGTAAAAGTCAACGATAACATTGTTCAACTGGTATTTTTGGCACAAAAGTAAAAATGTAATCAACAACTTAGTAAAGTGTATGTTTTTTAACAAAAGAAAAGTTTCGAAATAGTTAAGAGCTTTATTTCTAAATATTTATTAAAGGTTTATGAATCATGAATCATGAATACAGCGGTTATTCCATGATATTTGTTGAATTTTTGGCCAGAAATTCGTTATAAATGATAGCACTGTGGGAGGACGCATTACCTTGATATGAAATCCATTAGCTTTCCTTCTACAAATCAGGCGTTTCTGGACAAATTTGCTCTCTCTGACTGAATCGATGCCATTGTTACGTTATCTGTTGTACCGAATTATCCACAAAATCGTCGCTCGAGGCACCATTTTGTTGAAACCACATATCGTCCAGCTCATATTCTTCAATTGCAGGCCAAAAGAAGTCGGTTATCATACAGCCATAGCGCTCAGAATTAAAATTCGGATTATCTGCCACACTTTTACTAACAGAAATATGATGCACAGGCCTGTCAACATCTGTAACGCTTCCAGTCTTTTCAAATTTCTTTATAATCTTGCCGATTGCTTGCCCAGTAGGTCGATTATGACGATCATAATCACTCTGTAATGCACGAAAAGTGCCCATGTTTGAATCAACTTTTGTAGTAGGTTTTAACTATTTGTACGCGTTCTTCGATTGTTGAACGATCCATATTAGTAAATGGCAAACCTTTCACCAAATAAATAACACTTCAGATGGCAGGTATTTAAAAGATGACAGAATTGCCAGACTGGCGGTTTCAAAACTTTTAAATGGATAACCCATTATATATTGTATTGGAAAGTAATTAATTCCGGGGTTTTTTGCTCAAAGTAAATTTCATTCTTTTATCCAAATAACTAATTTTAATCTGAGGTGGTATTTTGCTCAGTGACCTGCTGTCATGGTTTCCGATAGGAAGAATGACTGACCCTTCCCAGCAAAATACTGGAATAACTCGGTTTTTAAGTTTCCTTCAAAACGTTTTGCAAACTCTGGAATAAATAACAATTCGAAGGTGCCACATGAGAACTATAAAGTGGATGTGTCATCACCTCTCATCGAAGCTCCAATATTTTTTACCGTGTTTCCAAAGATGTCTTTGCCATTTACCAGTACAGGCCTTTTTTCGTTAGGCTTCAGCAGTAGTTGGCAATATATCTCAGAGATTGTGGTCTTGTGCTTTGGAAGCAGTTCAAAGTAGACCACATCCTTAAAATCCTACAAAAATTCAGCCTTTGATGAAGTTTGAGCTGGTTCGTTTTGCTTGGATTTGGATTTCTTTCGGCTGGCATTACTGCAATAAATAAAAAGGTGATTATCTGCTCTCTTAAGTGGATTTTCTTTAGCTCGCACGGAACCCAAATATTGCACTTATTTGGCTAGTCCAAGGCATTTTAAATGCTTTTCAATATCCGTGAGCGACACATAGTTTTTCTGAGACTTCACGAATAGAAATGTGTCGGTCCGGCTAGATAAAAGTCTTGATTTCGTACGCCTCTACCTTATTCGCCGCTGCATTGATGATTTTTGAGCGTGAAATTTTCAGAACAAAGTAAAACTTAGCCAATAATCAAGAATTGATAGATAGCATACAGATATTGTTAATTCATGTCCTCTTAGAATAATTTTTAATAAGCGATAAAACTTAACTGGAAGATGTTGTTGTCTTACTTCAGTTCTACTAGTAAGCAGTTTTTCTATGCTTCCACTGCATAATTTCAATATTTCTTATACCTGTCCAAGAGTCGTCTATAATTGTAATAGACATAAGTTTGCTTACTTTAATGTTTCGCATAAGCGCCAAAATTAATTTAAAGAAACTCTACCTAGCAATGAGCCAGTGATGTGCTTTCAACTGCTCATAGTGCTTCCAAATTCCGAGAAGCTTTTGTTTAGTACTTTAATAAATTATTAGTTTGGTTAAGACCCTAAATTCATCGTTGCACTGTGTTATTGAAGAGACAAAATTAAAAATACCGCGCCCATGTTTCAATTTATTTCGCAAATAACTTTATTTATTACTTATCATAACTGTTATATTTTAGTCTCGTTTTGGAAGTCATTGTCGATGTTTAATGTAATGTTATTTTGGTTCTTTATTCGGTTCAAGATCGTGTTTGCATTGGCAATTATTTATTGCTGTTAATATTGTTAAAAAATGTGCGAAATTAATTGTATTGACAGCTTTATTTATAGATCCTTAAGGTTATAATGCTTTTGGAGAAAGGACAAACAGCTAAGTGCGCTGATGATGGTATTTTGGTGAATATCGAAATAGATATCTGTCCAGCCAGCTGGCAATATAATCAATTTCGCAGGTTTTCCAATAATATTGTCAATAATAAAAAAAAAATTGCTAATAGAAAGACGAGCTTGAACTGAATAAAGAACACAATATGATGCTATATTTTAATCTTACATTTTGCAACGAACCCGAAATTATCGGAATCATTATTCTAGTAATCCAATTTTGTGTCCCTCCATTCATCCTCTTCTAGTTATCCTCTTATCAGCTCGATTATATTGAGCGAGAGCGTATAACAGTTTTCCCATTGAAGCTTTGATTATTCAACACTACATAAATGCGATTCATTAAAATTTTTGAATGTGCAAACAGCTAGATTTTGAATATGGCAATTCGCTTTAGGAAGATAAATTTATAGCTTTGAAATTGTTAATTTTTTTTTAACTTAATCGCTCGTATGCGTGCTGGGTTGTGTTCTTCGTTGAGAGCATCGTAGTATCGATGGGCAAAAATTCTCATTTGTTGTATGAAGTTAAAATTCGCGACCATGTTCGGGAAAGCACAAACAGTTAAGAGCGGTAATGGAGGTATTTTGTGAATTCTGAAATATGTTTTCGTCCAGCCAGTTATCAAAACTATGAATATCACAAGTTTTTGAATTATAATACCAGCAACAATACTATTTGCCGGTAACAAGTCTGGTAAAAAAATTGATCTAGGAATTGAATGGTAAATAGAAATCATATTACACTAAAGATCGACTCAAAACTGATTTTTCAGAACCCTAAAATTAAATCTTATGTCTAAAAAATTACATTTTTTGCTTCTGCAACAAATATTTGGAATGTCATCCTTTTGCTGTGATCAAATTTTTTGCTTTTGTGCCAGAGTTAATGTTCAGTTTCGTCGAACAGTGTCATCATTAATTAACTATCATCGACTATATACATAAATGACTAATCATACATTATTGTGTATTAATTCCAATGTTGTTTCTTTTCTTGGTCTCTTTCTCTTTTTCTGGTTTTTTTCCTCTCCCAAACCCCTTCTTTGTTTTCTTAAATGTAATTTGTTGAAATAACTGTGCGAAATTTCTTACTGTAATAACGATTAAATTATATGAAATAAAATTGGGTTTTGTAAAACTCGTACTTGTAAATGGTATAACACTTTGTATAACACATATTCATATGACACACATATACATATATATGTGTATGTACAACTTATTATGTGCACCTAATTCTAACACAAATATTCTTTTTATTCGTTATTCACCACAAATGGAAACGTATACCAAAATAAACCATAACAAATTCGCCATTTCTATTATGTACAATTGTTTGTTATTCACCGCAATCACCAATGCATTATCAACGCGTCACCATATTCATCACAACCACCGCCATCGTCATTACTACTACCACTACTACCATCTACCTGTTAATGTAATCATTGAAATTGTTGAAATTTGTCTGGGAACATTTCTGTATGTCGTAAAAAGTCCGACTTAAACTCGAATACATTGGAACACGTAACGAATGTTGATACGACCAAGCCCCTTAACCGTGACGATATCACGGCTTTGAAACAAACCGATGCGGACACAAACATTGAGGAGGTTGAAAAATCGGATTCGAATCTGTTGTTGTTAAATAAAAAGGGTGTCATAGATGAGGAAATTGTTGAAAGTGTATCGAAATTGGAATCGGTTATATCCAAAACTATAGAGAATACAAAAAATATTAAGGAAATACCAGAACGGGTTGTGGATCAACCCGAAGATGTTTTGCTTAAAGAAGTTTTGCAACAGCCCACCCAGGCTTATGAGGACTCCGATATTGCTAAGAATTCCGAACATTTGAGTGTGAATTCTATTTATGAGTCGCCCCATCAAGAGGACCTGCATAATAGGCAGGATTTCAGTGTAGCAGAAGTTATTGATTCTTTGTCGCCTCAAACTTCCACCGTAGTTGGCGCGAAGTTCGACGATAATATAGTAGATGTCACTAGCAGTTCATCCGTAACTGGCACCACCACTTCATTACCACGAATCCATCATACCACAAATAAAGACAATCATTTTGAGAATAGTTTACAAACCTCATCATCGAATCATGATTTACACCATCATCATCATCACAGTGGTGAGAATGGAGAACACCATCATAAGGCTGTAACTTCTGCCACTGAGTTAAATATCTCTGGGAGCAGCGCCGCCAATACCACCACTACATTGTTACCACCATTGCCGCCCATCATTCTAACCGATTCAACAACCCTAACTCTAACAACACCGCATGACAATTCTGCCATCACCTCATCAACAATGACCTCCTCCGTTTCCGGTTCTGTTTCATCAACGACGCCCACTAGTACTACTACCACCTCAACAACATCAAAAACCGCCATCACTAGAAACAACAACAAGGTAAATTGTGTTGTCTTGTTCTGTATAATCGAAATCGAAATCGAAACACATACGAAAACTCGAAACAGACTACGAAATCCAAATTCGTTGTGTTTGTTTTCTTTAGTATTCCAAACTGTTCATTTGCTTCCTACAGTCCGTTTGTGTTTTTTTTGTGTAATTTGTGTCATTTCTATTATTTTTACAACAATTTTGAGATTTTCAATTCTATTCTGCTGAATTTTCTACACACATGTGCTCTGTTGTTACCGGTGGGATTTACGAAACACAAAATGGTGGCATTTTCAGCTTGTGGTGCAGTAATTAAATTGTAAATTTAATGAAATTTTATGAAGACGAACGATTTATGTCTGCATTGGCAGCTCTCTGTGACTTCTTTAAGCCGAAACTTCGAAAACTGAAGGGTTATCATTGAATTACGTACTTTGTCTTTGTCTGTCTAGCTCATTTTCCTGCAGCAGTATTATACTTTTTTTCTCTAAATTTTTCAATAAACACGCCCGGCCTGCTTGCCTAGGCCGTTTCATTACACTTTTTGTGAATACCCGAAGGATAATATAGGAATTCCTGATTTAATACTTTATTGGTTTTTTCATTATGGTTAATTGAATTTGCTACTACATGTAGTAACTTAATACTCAAATATCTTGGATCGGCTCGAAGGACCATATATTGTTCTTGATTTAGGGAATAACCCAGGTTCAATCTCTGGTGTTATTGCTGTGATGCAGTTGACGCAGTCAAGAGATAGTGTACCGCATATGGGATTTTTTAGAGCGTTATTAATGAAGAGCCAATTCTTACAGGCCGGCCACTGAGTTCTGAGCTAAAGAATTGGTGTTTTTATAGTAATTGTATAATTTATCAGGTTGAGAAGAATACAATTAAATACAAGATTTAATAAAATTCAATGAATTACAGTTTAATTTAATATATCGGGTTGTTTGGAAAGTTACTTCGGTTAATTCGTTAGTTCACTGTACGTTACTTCTCATGACATAGAGTTACTTCAAACACTACCATAACTTCCTCCCACCCCTTCTCTAAACTGTTTAGTATTATTTACTTGTGTTCTCGTTCTGATTGTGAGTGGTTATGGCTTTAAAAAAAAAAAGTTTGAAGAAGTGGAAGAAATGAGCTAAAAAGTGCATTTTAGGCATATTAAGTTGTATTATTTCCGAAAAGAAAAAACGGCAGCTGAAGCCAGCCGAAAAATAAAGTCTGTTTACGAAGAAAACGGACCAAATGAAAGAACTTTTCAGAAATAGTTTACAAGATTTTCTAAGGGCGACTTCTCCGTGACGGACGCTCCCCGATCAGGATGACCAAAAGAAATTGCTTCCGAGGAGGTGAGAGATTTAATTATTGTTAATCCTCGTGCAACAGTTGGGGAAATAGATAAAATAATCAAAAAAATCAGCTCGGATTTGTGAGCATCCTCGATGTGTTTATAAGCTCAATATTTATTGCCAGTACCGTGGCGTGATACATCCTTCGCAGCCGATACTTCTAAATATTGAGAATCATTGAAGTTGTGAAAGGCTTTTCTTCCAGACGATAACTGAATTTACTATATTATTATAATGATAATGTTAGTGGATATTGCAGAAGAAGAGCAAGTAATCCATAGGGCAAGAAGTACGGGGTCTGGTGGAGAAAACGTATATATGTTTTTGAGGGATTTGTGTTTATTTATCAATATATATTCCTTCAAGGGAAATACACTCAGTCAAATGCGTCTTTAATATTTTGATGTCTTTTTATGTAGAGCTTTTCTGTCCAGACTGCCGAAATACGTTTTACTTTGCGCAATGACGTCGTCATTTGATTTAAATATGTTTCATAGAGCGTTCTTATGAGATTTGAAAATAGATAATAGGCGCTGGTGCAAGGGCAGCTATTCAAATATCAGTATGTGAAATATGTTGCCCATTGTAATCATCGACTTATGCCGCGGGGTGTAATTTTTGTGAAAGTGATATGTTGCAGAAACACTAAGTGTATTCGGAGACCATAATCTTACCTGCTGACTGTTGTGTAGTTCCCACTCAGTTTCCGTCATTCCTTTTAAAAACATTGCAGCCTGTTTCCGTACAACGAATCACTCAATTCGTTTGCATTTGTAATTCGATTAGGCTTTCGTTTTAAAGATCTTTTACTTTTATTGAATAAGATTTCCATAAAACTATTAATTTTGAAATATTTAAGGAATATATAATGGTAATATTGTTTCTTGAAAACTTTCATAGTTGACGAAAACTTGCATATATTTTATAAATATCTTCTTAACAATGCCTTCGTTCGTAGGCGATTCGTTCGCCTGTCATTTTGAGTGTTTTATAGAAATAATTTTACTGGATGTAAACTGCTTCAACAGTGCTCCGAATCAATCAATCAATGTTTTCGTTCGTCGGCTGGTAAATGCGGCACCCACTTTGAAAATATTTTTCTCAAACGCAAGTGTTCATGCAAAGTAGTGAATAAATAAGCAGCCTCTTGATATAATTGGAATATCAGCTATCTTTTGGAAGCCATTTTTTCGCTAATGGGAAATAAATATCAGAATTTTTGATTTTTTTCTGGTATGACCAACTGTTTTAAAGACCCCCCCCATTCAGCATTATTGGCCTTGTTTAAAATCAAATGGTTCAAGACCTTACTAAGTTTGAACGATGTTTTTCCACCAAAAAGTGATGATCAATCAGTGCTCGAAATGTTATTGAGCACAAAAACGTAAGAATAGCTTCACTTAAAGCATTGTAATTCAAACACAAACCATCGATATAACATGAAATTTTGACAGGCCTCGTCTGAAAGTTGTCATATTAAAAAAAATATCATTTTTTCGATAGAAGCTAAGTCTGTTTGTCTTGGGACTCATTGACCAAAGTTTTGTAACATGGTTACATAAAGCCAACTTTGATTTAAAAAATAAAATTCATTCGCCTTAGTTACTAGGTGGAAAATTAACGAGATGCGTGCCTTTTCCTCTTATCATCATCACCATCACCATTCATTTGAAATCGCAAATTAAAATTTTTTATAGTTCATAATTCTTCCTGTTAAGAATAATAAGAATTTACGACTAGCATTAGGTTGACAATGAAAATTTATTTTTGAAATTTTGCGAGTTTCCGAGCTGAAATAATCTTCCATTTGGTCTAAAACTACAATATATCTAATCTAAGAGAAATTGTACTGGTTCTATATGTGGCTTTTTAGGTTAAAGATTTAAAGTTTTTTGATATCTTTACCTTTAAATGTAAATATCTGCAAAATCCGCAGTTTTGTATTGGGAAATTGGGAAACGAACAATACAAATTCTCCTGTGAGAACTTCTTACAATCTATTATTATACCTACTGAACTGGATTTCTTGCTTAATGACAATTTTAAAAGTCGATTTGACAACTTCTTATTAGTTTTGCCGACTATTCGAAGTGTTCATCAGACACCTCGGAGTGATCGGTGTTCAAAGAAAGATTTTACGTTTGTATCGGGGCTCGAACCCACTATCATGTAAACGTTGAACGCGCAACTAGCGGTGAATTGCTGCAAATGCCTCGAAAAACCCGTTCAAATAGGTAGCACTAGCAGTACAACTACAACATGTAACGCGAGGAATACAATGACGCCAGGATTGAGATGAGATTTCAACAATTTTGTAACCAGTTTCGGTTCACATTTCAAGCGATTCTTGGATTGTTAATAAGCAACTTTTAAAATGGATTAATTTATCAAAAAATCAAATGAATTATCAAAATATCATTTTCGGAATCTTAATCGCATAAGGTTTTTGTTCAGCCGTTTGCGAAAATAATTGATTTTACAATTTTTTTGTTAGTACATTATAACTAATTGTTACAACTAGTTGTTAATAGAAAAATTATATCGAATTTTATTTGAAACTAAACTTGAGACCCACTAAAGATTGTAGAGACAAGTTATAAACGGTTGAAAAGCTTAAATGTTTATCAAATGTATCGCCTGATCAGCTCATGGAGTCACACATAAAAAAGCCAGTGCCGAGACTCCATCATAAGATTCGAAATGCGTCTTGCATTATTTGTTGTGTTGCCGTTTCTACTGTACATTTCTTCCCACCTTCAGCGATATCTACGGAGTAATTCCCTTAAGTTTTAATAAAAATTGAGAATGTCGGTATCCTTTAAAAAAACAAACCATTCACTAAATAAATAACACTTCAGATGACAGGTATTTAACAGCTGACAGCCTTGCCAGATCGGAGATTTTGGAACCACTAAATGGATAACTCCATGTATTTTTACATAAAAGGAAAGACGAAATATAATTAACAATATATATTTCGAAATGCTGCCGTAAAGAAAAAACACTTTGTCAAAATTTTAAAAATATGGACATAGAAATCTTAACTGCCAGGAAGGGGACAAAAGTATCCACGTACAACAAAATATTTAGTATTTGCCTAATCAATTCTTTAATACGCATCGTTTGTCATTCTTTAGTACACTCCAATTGCTGCTATCGTTCATAAAGTTGAAATGATAACATCTGCATAAAGTTTCATTAAGGAAACTTCCGTGAGTCTGAAAATATGCCCCAAAACCATTAACATTTTGATTTGTTCTCTTAAGCCTTTCTTGAATAAAATCTCTTTAATCTTTATATATCATTTGGTTCTTTTTACAAATATAATTAATACATACTATTCTCCACGCCAGCAATATCCATATCTCTTCTGATATCTGTTATATTTTGTATCCACTTTCGTCCTTTTTCATAAGTGTTTGTTTGTTGTGTTCCTTACTTTAATACATTTCTCTATTCCATTCAGTTCTCTTCGATAATTGTTTTTTGTGTGTAAATGTTAAGATGTTGTAAGATGGGGTTTTGTTCTTTTTCGATGTTTTAATTACATGTTTGATTCTTCATCATTAGTAAAATATAACACTTTTACTTGTGCTTTGGGAGAAACTATCACAATACATTTTGTTAAAAATTTCTTGTGCATAATATTTAGGTAATAATATATCTGTATGGTTCTGATTGAAGAGGAGTTCAGTCTCTAGCAGAAGTCCTTGAGAAGAGCTCCTTCCCATGTTGTGGAAAGATTTTCCATTAAATTTACTTTTTTTGAAAACAAAAATTCAGCTTTGTCATAATTTGTTGTAATTTCCCACAAACGTTTCTATCATGATCCACTCTGGGATTCGTCAATTCAATGACGCAGTAGAGCAATTCGTCTGACATTTTCGTGCGTAATGTTAGCTTCCATTCACTCAATCGTGGGCGGCCAGTCCTCATATACTTTGGCCTTTACTTAGTCCTAGAAGAAAGAGTCTAGAGATGTGATATCACATTAAGCCGATCGATCTTTCGAATCAATTTTTGAATTGAAGATTCGTTATTTTTGGTCAACATTTTGTTCAACGATAAAGCCAATTTTAATGCTTATGTGGATAAAGAGTTTCCACTGGAATTCTATCATAACAGGCCAGTGAATGTGCGCCATTTTATTGAAACTAAAGAAAATTGGAGAGCATTTGATTTCGATGCATTTCTGGAAGGTAAACCGATTTTGATATTATAAAGTAACGTCTGATTAGAAACATCCATCAGCCACCACAATGTATTTAAATTTTTTTTCGGTATTGACAGATCAACTGATTACCGCACACACTAAACAGCTAAAGATAGGAAGTATCATGAAAATGTGGAGTTTTCGAAATTCATATTATTAAGAGTAAAAACTAAAAGACTAAAACTAGAATCATAGTAATTAATGTCCACAGTCAGACCAATGTCCTTAAACAGAAAACAAATGATAAAAATTATTTTTTTTAGAAATTCGTCCTTTTAGGGGTGAAAATAAGCAATATGGGATAAAAATGTCACTAGAAAAAATGCTAGAAACACAAAAATTTTTACACATGTTTGTCTTTAAAGTGAGGATAGAAATAAATATACCCCTGCTCATATCAAATGGCATAAGTCCAAATGATAATATTGTGTTGTACTCGTATACTTTGCATTGTCGGACTACGTAAAAAAATGTTCGAATATTGATAAAAAAAAGTGGACAAAAATAGAACCATCGCAGTGAATAATCAGCTGAAGCTGGAATCATGAAACGGGAAAACTAAAATATTTTTCGATATTCGCACGTTTAGAAGTAAAAGTAGAAAACAAAAGGAACAAAATCATCCATATTGCATAGTACAGGGTGGCGCAATAGAACGTGCATATTTAAAAAATAGATTAAAAAATAAATACAAAAGGTATGGTTAAAATAAATCTAAGGCTTTGTAGAGTAATAAATGGAGTTTATTTTTTAAAAATAACATCATCTAAATGGTGACCCTCTCTACGACGGCACTCCTCTAACCGCAAACGAAAATTATTGAAAACTTCCTTAAGTTATACTGGTGTAATGGCTGCCATTTCACCACGGATATTCTCCTTGAGCTGAACGATGTTTCTTAGATTATTACTGTAGACTTTGTGTTTGAGGTATCCCTACAAAAAAAGTCAAGAGGTGTCAAGTCTGGACTACGTGGCGGCCATGCGATATCACCTCTTTTCGAAATCAGTCTGCCAGGGAACATCTGCTTCACCACCGCCATGGAGTCATTTGATGTGTGACGGGTAGCTCCATCTTGTTGGAACCAAGTTCTGGAATTCACTATTCTTGAACTTTCAATTTCTGGAGCCAAAAATCAGTCCAACATCTCAACATGGCGTTCCGTATTAACCGTGACGTTTTGACTCCGCGCATTTTCGGAGAAAAAAGGACCAATTATTCCTCTGCCAGAGATTGCTGCCCATACTGTCACTTTAGGACTATGCAATGGTTTCTGGTGTTTGATTTTGGGATTTTTACTGTTCCAGTAACGACAATGTTGACGGTTTACGAACCCATTTATAAGGAAATGAGCCTCGTCAGAGAAAAGGATATTGTCAAAATTGGAAAATCGATTAAGCATTTCATTAGCAAATGCGAGCCTTGCTATGAAGTCAGAGTCTTTCAATTCTTGTGTTAATTGCAGCTTAATTGGATGAAGTTTAAGATCCAATGTTAAAATTCGTTGCAAACTTCGTAGCGATAATTGTAAGACAGACGATCTCTTGCGAGTCGACATTTGTGGATTTCCTCGTACTGACTCCATAACTTTCAACATTGTCTTCGGTCCTAGATGTTCTTGGGCGACCATTTGCTTGTGGTTTAAATGTTGAACCGGTCTCTTCAAAACGCTTTACCCATATTTTAATTAAATTAGCACTCGGAGCTTCACTAATTCGCCGTAGTCCATATTCAGCACAATATAGTCGCCTAGTAGCAATATATGAACGAGAGTTCTCGTAAAATGCGCGACGCTTCCCGTCGAAGTGATTCATAGTGACTAAAACTCCATGAGCCCGCCAACCCAACGATGTAGGCGCCCCGCCAACCCCGCCCGCGCCTTTCCTACCCCGCAAAAAAAGATGATGCAATATGCACGTTCTATGCACCCTGTATAAGATGTAGTAAAAAGAAATTCATTATTTTTCCAATAGATGGCTTTAGTAATCTTTATCTAACGTTGTGTACGTGTGCTAGATCGAACATATTATGTCGTAAAAAATGTAAGTCAAACCAACAGTGGAGTTGCCATTTAAGAAAAATTTTTAGCTTAAAATTTTACGGCCTTTTTTATATAGACTTTTACCGCGAAAAGTTAACATGTTACCAGCTTTAAAGCCAGATACTATGTTCTTTTCACGAGAAAAAAACTTAATACATGAGACATTGTTCGGTCGTGGAAAATTTAGCGAGGCATTGTTAGCTTAAATGGGAACGTTAATATTTTTTTTTTAAGTTTCCAAAACTGAAATCGAAAAAATAATAATAGTCGATAATATATTATTATAAAATTGTGTCTTTTTTATTACTATCTGATTTCACAAGTTTACAAATGTATTAACGAACATATTACGACGCTAAACAGCAAATTATTTCGATTTCAGTGTTAGAAACCACAAAAAAAGAAAAAAAAAAAAAAACAAAAAATTGGCGTTGCTATTTAAAAAAAATTTCCTCGCAAAAAAACATGGAACTATCTGGTGGCAAAATTTATCTTCAAATTTCACTACTATTTTTTTTGCATCGAGCTTCACCCTGAAAAGTCAACATAGTATTAGCCTTAAAGGCGAAGACATAAGCCAGGTTGTGAAAATGTTAAAAGTGTTTATGCATTCGATGCTATAACAATCACGTGGAATTCTCGTTTTATTCGGTTTTATTCCGGTAATTCTGATGTCAAAAACGCACCACACTCTGCAAGGCCAGGTGTTGAAACTGTGGTAAAATTATGAAAATCGGCACCATTTCGAAGGCGCAGGAGGCAATCGTCGGACAAGAAACCATTTTGAACCACTTAAACAAGAACCACAAGCTACAAAAAAAGATGACGGAAAACACACCATGAACCGAATTTCCATTTGTAACTACCGGATTTGTAAAACGAGTGGTGACTGGCGATGAAAAGTAAGTCACTTATCACAACAACAAATGAAAATGGTCATGGAAGAATGAATGATGAGTTGGGGCAAAAGATGGCTAAGTCAGAATTAACTGTCGGGAAGGTTTTGCTGTGTGCTGGCAGAGAATCTACTATGAACTGTTCCCTTATGGCCAAAGTCTTAATTTGGGGCCTGTGTTGTCAATAATTGAGCTATCTAAAGGAAGCATTCGCCGAGGAGCGTCCCACTTTTTCCAATAAGAGAGGAATTGTGTTCCATCACCACAACATCAGGTCACGCACATCGATAGTAACTCTCCAGAAGTTCCAGGAGCTTAGTTGGGAGATTCTTATGTATCTATCTTACAGTCGGGACATGGTATCAAGTGATTGCCTCCGGTTCCTTGTACATGGCGAATGATTTTGCCGGTGAAAAATTCGTCTCAAAAAAAGATTGTGAAAATCGACTATTGTAGCTTTTTGGCAATAGCAACCATGATTTCTAAAAATTCCTCTCAAGAAAAGATTGTGGAAATCGACTATTGTAGTTTTTTGCCTATAATAACCATGGTTTCTAAAAGAGGGGCATAATGGAAATACCTTCAAAATAGCAACAAGAAATCGAACAAATCGGTACAATAAATCGAGCTAGTCTAACTATGCAAAATGAGGCCTCCAATGACATGCAAAAATAATGGATTTCTTTTCACTACATTCTATATATTCTAAATGCTCTTTCGATGGTTTCTATCTTGTTAAACATTTTGTCGGAGTGTGGAAATTTATTTATATTTATAACATTCGGTAAAATTCTCGCAATTTAATTGTTCGTACAGTACCGAGCAAAAAAATGCATCAATAGTAACGGCATCCAACCGATCTCTTTTTTTTGGGGTTGTATTCTTTACAATTAGAAAATAGATATTATTATGACTTTATTGAGATTCCATTGTCAAGGTTTCCTTTTTTATTATTCTGCGAAAAAAGTCAATAATTTGAGTAGGCTCGAACTGACAATCTGTCGATTTTCAAAACACTCATTAAAATTTAATTATTTTAGTTTGTTGAATTCATAAAATGGACCATTTCATTGTTTGAACCAATTAATTGATGATTTCACTGCAATTATTTGAAGTCAATTGTATTGAAATTTGTTTCAACTATCATAACTTAAAGGTAACAGTTTAGATCAATTCTGGATAATTTCATTACATTTATCAGTTGTTCAATGAAAAGTAGTTATCGTCATTACCACGTCATTTCGGCCGTTTTGAGATAGAAAACTTGGCTATGCTCTATTTTCTTAATACCACATTGCAATCTTTCGTCACTGGTAGAAAAAGATTTTGATGTTTGATATGTTTCAAAACTAATATTTAACATAAGCAAATGGTTTATTAAATCTATTGTAACTATACAAAAAAAAAAAAAAAAAAAAAAAATCGAGATAATATTGTGGCAAAGTTTCAAAATTTCTATTTGCAATGGTTTATTATTCTGTTATTTTTATTGAGTGTCACGAAAAATTTTTGCCAAGAAATAAGTTGTACGGCAACGAAAATTTCAGCGACGTTTTCTATTTAGAAAAGAATCTGTTGTTTAAATATGAAAAGTGAATGCAGACATTTTTGTATGAAAAAAAAACTTCATATAAATTTACATTATATAAGTTAAGAGTGTCTATAAAGACACATGAAATGTTTCTTCAAATGTACACTTTACATTTGTATACTTCACATTACACTAAAAGTGTCTATAAAAGCTTCTCTTCTTGAAAATTTTCCTCAAAAACTTTTCTACATGAAAAAGTGGTCATGAAGACATTCTTCAATGTGAACAAAATACAACTATATTTTCTATAGATAAACTATGGATAAAAAAAATTTCCTTGCATAAGATATGGGAGAGCCTTTCAATCTCAATTAGTTTACATGTATTTTATTTTTAGACTCACTCAATGGGATCTACAGTTTAACCACGTTTTCATAGTTTGAGAAGCGTTTACCAGACTTGTCTTCGAGTAGTCGAGTACTCGAAGCGTTCGTCAGACACGTCTATGCGGGATTGGACCCGTGATCATGCGAACAATAGTCGCATGTATAAGTGTATGTATAGGGTGGCGCATAAGTAACGTTAACGGCAACTATATTGAATGGGTTCTTGTAAATCATTTGGTTTTAATTCTTCAACCAATTGTATCTTATATGGGAAAAGATGTAACATATATAAAATTCTTTGCCAAGACCTCCTTGACACCTCTAACTGCTGAGAATGTCACCTGGTGGAAGTTTCGGGGTTTTCCTCAGTACTTGCTTGCACTCGAGCAATGGTCACTTCATTTCGAACTGCACGAGGTCTTTCAGCACGCGAAAGATCACAGACAGCCTGCTGAACCAATCGGTAAATTGTTGGAGCTCTAGGAGTTTTCCCAACATGAAAGAAATTTCGATATGATCTGAATAATCGAATGCTGACTTTCAAAGTAAAATTGAACAACTTTGGTTCTTTGTTCTGTGCTGAGCCTTTCCATCATAAATTTTCCAAATATTATTTAGTTAATTCTGTAAAGAGACGAAAAAAAGACAAACGAAAAATTAATTCAGTGATCAAATCTTAACGTTCCTTATGCGCCACCCTATACAAACCTAACCATCGCACCATGGTTGGATGGATGCACACATTAAATGCATTAAATGGCACATTGCAGATGCGGTTTATCATTCTGCACTAACAAATACAAAATTGAAATTGCATATACAGGGTGGGCCATGAGGGTGTCGGCGGTTTAAATATTCAATTAAAAAAAAAAAAAAAAAAA
>JAHXMU010000056.1:700968-735287 GCA_019455685.1 Philornis downsi | reverse complement strand
AAAAAATATATTTGTATTTTTAAAAAGTAGAAACATGGGAATTTTTAAGACTTAAAAATAATGTTGTCCAAATGGCTTCCCTCGGCTGCTTGACACTATTGGAACCGAAGTCGCAAATTTTAGAAAACTCGTTGAAAAGTTGTTCTCGGTATTTTGCTACTTTCCTGAATAATGTTCCTCTTCAACTGCTCTAAATTGGTCGGATTATTCTCGTAGACTACCGATTTGAGGTAGCCCCATAGAAAATAATCGCATGGAGAGAGATCGGGGCTACGTGGGGGCCATTCAATATCCCCCCTTTTCGAAATGAGTTTTCCAGGAAAAACATTTTTCAGCAGCTCTATGGATACCCTAGCCGTATGACATATGGCCCCATCCTGTTGAAACCGCATCCTCGAGGTATTGCCTTGAAGTTCTTGCAAAGCTGGCACCAAAAAGTCTGCTAGCATGTTGCAACAATTGTTCGCTCTAACCGTCATCGCATGCCCTCTTTCGTCCTCAAAAAAGTATAGTCCAATAATATCGGTTGACGTTATCCCAGCCCACACGACAAGCTTAGGGCTGTGAAGTGGACGTTCATACAAGCGTCGGCGATTAGTCTCGGACCAGAACCGACAATTTTGCTTGTTCACATGGCCATTAAGGTGAAAATCGTCGTGCAGTAATCACTGATTTATTGGCAACTAAATTTCCAGGAAGCGGCGCAGCGAACAACATATCCCCCCGCCACCCCGCGCCGCGCGTTACCGAGAAATTGAAGAATTAAATCGCCAACACTCATATGGCCCACCCTGTATTAAATGATACAAATGATACGTTTACTTACATTAAATTGTGTGTAATCATTTTTCTTGAATGACAGTTCGAAAACAAAATTAATTTCGAATTTCATGATAGTTAAATTTACATTTTTCTTTTCATGGGAATGAAGTGCGTGTTGACTTTCATAATAAAGCTTGAATTTTAAAACTTCTTGCAAAACAAAAGCGCCTAAGCCAATTGAGATAATTCGACTTCGCATATTTCTTTCTGTATAGTATGTTTAACAATTGGTTCGATTTCACTACAGTTGATTCAAATTATAGTAGTTGACAATTTTTCAATATCATTGAATGGTAATGAAATATTTTAATTTACATTCTGAAATGTCCCAATGTACTTTATTTAGCTCTCCCGAATTTTTTTTCGGAAACTTCATTAATTTTACATATTTTAAAATCATTTACTAAATTTCCGTATTTTCGAACATTTCGAACATCAAATCATCGATAGTTAAATCTTATCTACGATGTTTCTCGTTTGGTGTAGCAACTTTCCAAGGTGTATAACAATATTTTCACTTTTTATTCTGAAATATTTTAGAGAAGAAAATATTATATTTTGATTTTATTTTTCACGTTTTTCAATCTGTTTTTTATACCAATTTCTTTGTATGTGTTACAATTTCCTCCTGCAAATATATTTGTTTTACCTTCCATTTTGTATATTATGTACATATTATATACTTGTAATATACAGACATAAACAACATACATACATACATACATATACATATATATATAATTTCTCTTGCAATCTTATTTGTTTCTTTCGTCGTGAATACTACTTACTCATATAATACTTCGACTTTGGTGATTTACCTGTCTGAATTGGTTTTCAATACGAAACTAAATAATAAATACAAATAATAAACCCAAAAAACAATAAAATAAACCGAAAAATCCTATTGATTTTCTTCAATAAAACGTTTAAATGTTGAAATGGTAAAGCATAAAATATTGCCATACTCGAGCAATAAAATGATTAAAGTCGATATTAACAAGTACGACGATGAGAAAGATGACGACGATGATGATGATGACGATGACGATGACAACGATGACGAAGATAATAACAGTGGAATGGATGATAATTTAGTTTATAATGGCAAATTCTTTGGTTTGACGACCATAATGCCACCACAGTCCAGAGCACCATCGCCCCAATCATCATCGTCATCTGCTACAGCTTCTGCCTCGGCCTCTACCATGAGACATTCGCTACTCACAACGCCGCAATCACATCATCATGATAACGAAGGAGATCCTTTCGGGGCTAACGATAAACATTTAAGCACCTTGAGTACACCCTATCATAATTTTTACGGCTTTGCTTCATCGCCATCTCCCGTTGTCAATTACGAAATGATGCCAGTCACCACATTGTTGCCACGTGAATTTCTAACGGACACCACGACAGCTTTAGCCAGGCTCACATCCGATGTTTCAAATCGTGACGAAGCGTTGCCACATTTAGACATTAATGATGTTGGCAAAAAGGTGATACATTCATGTCTTTCAAATTCTCACTCCCAAAAAAAAAAAAAAAAAAAAATAAATAAATAAATAAAATAAAAATTAGCATATCGAATTCAATCAGAGAATGGCACATCTTTTTTTTTTTTTTGCTTAATGAATGTGTCGGTTTATATCCACTAGCTATGGAAAGCAATTACTTTTACTTGAACCTTTTGAATCCTAAAAGTATTGAAAATCGTTCCTTTATTTTTGGAAATGACAAAATCGTATAATATTGAGATGAATAATTGATATATACATATATATAGCTACAACCCACCTATTTATTACCATCTATCAAGCAGAGGCATGCCAGCAAGCATGTTTATAAGTTTCGAAAGTTTCAAAAGACAACAACAAACAGCAAACTTGAATACTTTTTCAAATATCTATGATTTCCTCCCCTGAGTTTTGTGCAAAGACCTTGAAAATCTAAAGAGAGCTTTCCTATTTTTCAACCAATTTTGGGAAATTTAGATTAATTTGTATCTTATGTTGGTATTGTTTCATAGTTT
Source organism: Philornis downsi (assembly GCA_019455685.1). Taxonomy (NCBI): domain Eukaryota; kingdom Metazoa; phylum Arthropoda; class Insecta; order Diptera; family Muscidae; genus Philornis; species Philornis downsi. The sequence continues at coordinate 732,436 of JAHXMU010000056.1, read as the reverse complement.
TGTATAATTTCATTTTGCACTCTACACTTGGTATGGATTTGCTTAACGTGTTCTTCCCTTTGTGTTTATACTGCAACCCAGGTATTTGGGTTTATGTTGGCTTATTTGCATGATTTTATCTGTCTGTCTCTCTTCCTCTTTACAATCTCCTCCTCGAATTAACAGTAATTTGTACATAAATTTTCACCTTTTTTTCTCTTTACCAAGCTAATTGTACCTAAATAATTATGTTACCTCAAACCAATCTATTACAATACGATTTTCAGCATTGAACGAACGTTTTCTCTTAAAGCATGATCACTTAAATGCCAAAGAACCCTCAAAATTGCTATGGTCATTACTAATTATGATGTTTTGTTTTCTAATTTACCCCCCAAACACATCCACGTCTAGGAATACTATGATACCACCTTTGATCCCGAAGAGGAAGAAGAAATCAATTCTAGCAAAGCGGTACGAATGAAATCTTGAACAATTTAGCAGTATTGATGCAACTGATCTAATTAACCAACATGCATTCAATTCTTTTTCAGTTATCGACGACCACACCTCAATCATCTGATGACAGCGCCACATCGAGCTCATCCACAGAACCTCCTTCAACTACTACTCAGCTACCTACAACGCAACCCACGTCGTCGACTACTACAACAACAGCGGTGCCCGATTATATAGAGCCGAAATTGGAAAACACCCCGCCCATGATCAAGTCACGCTTGCAAAAATTGGCTGTCACATCGGGCAAATCATTCAAATTCACCGTGCCCGAAGATACCTTCGTCGATACTGAGGACAAGTCGAATTTGCGATTAGAATTAACGGACAAAGAGGGTCGCGAATTAAAGACAAATTCATGGCTGCAGTTCAATGCGGAGACAAAGGAGATATATGGATTGTGAGTACTACGAATCAGCTAAATGCGTTACAGTTATTAGAACCTGCGCGAATCTACAAAAATCAGATTCACTAGTTGCATTCGATTCAAATTCTCAATTCCTCGAATTTAAATTGGGTTTGCAAGAAAGCAATTCCGAAATGCGTTACAGTTAGGGTGTCCCAACAAGAATGCAAGATTTAAATTTGGCGCCATTCGAAGTGTCATTGTTTGACATATGAACAATTGTTATTGTTTGCTAGTAGAAGGTACGAGGTTAGTAAAAATGGAGCGCTACACGAATGAACAACGCATTCCCATTGTGAAATTGTTTTACCAAAATGGTGAAAGTTTTGCGGCAACAGTTCGCAAATTGCAATCAAGTTTGGGTCACAATAGTTCTCCAAAAGAGTCAACTGTAAAGAGATTAATGGATAAATTTGCCAAAACTGGGTGTGTTAGTGATGTAAAGACAACAACGCGCCTTCGACCAGATCGATCGACCGAAAATGTCGCAGCTGTACGTGATGATGTCGCTCAAACTCCATGTAAATTAATTCGACACCGAGCTCAGCAAGTTGGTGTCTCCAAATACACTATGACGAAAGATTTGCATCTTCATGTATACAAAGTTCAATTGACTCAGGAACTGAAGCCAGCTGACCATGGACAGCGAAATTTTAGATTTAAAATTTAAATCTTGCGTTCTTGTTGGGACTCCCCAAGAACCGTTATTAGAACCTAAACGAATCTACAAAAATCAGATTCTCTAATTGCATTCGTTTCAAATTCTCAATTCCTCGAATTTAAATTGGGTTAGCGAGAAAGTAATTCCGAATTTTATGGTCAATGCAAATTTCTTATTTTCTATTGAAACAATTTTAATCTATCAGATATAGTAAAAACAAAGTAAAAACAAAGTAATTATTTTTCCAATAGATGACTTTAAAAGTCTGTATCTAGCGTTGTATAAGTACGATCGGGTTCCGCTAGATGGCGTTAGAAAGACAAGATTTCGTACTCAGTTTGGAGATTGCTTAACTCAGTATAGTTTGAGCTCGTGTCAGAGATGGACACCAGCAGAGAGAAATTACACGAAATATTTTTATGGTCCTGATACCAATCTAGTAATTTGATGTCAAAGATGCACCATACTCTGAAAGCCAAATTTTCGAAAATGTCGATGGAATAATGGAAATGGACAGTTCCAACCATTATTGTAAGCATTGCATCGATTGCCCTTTGGTTAAAAATTCCATAAAAAACTGTTTGGAACCGCTGAATACAAAAGAACGCTCGATGGTTGGCTACTACACGAGTTAATGCAGAAACAACCTCACGTTCCGCATCACTACTGAATCGCAACAAAATCCACCCATTTCATTTAAAACCCCATGTTCAGGAAGGTGTGTGTTTGGTGGAATTTCCAGAGAATCATCTACTGTAAGCTATTAGACTATCTAAAGGAAGTTATCTCTCAGAAGCGATTGTAGTAACTCTTTAGATGCTTCGGGACCGTGGTTGGAAGGGTGTAATGTATCCACTTATAGTCCGAATCTGGCACCAAGCAAATACCATCTGTTCCTGTCTACGGCAAATGATTTTATTGCTGCCAAACTCTCCTCAATAAAAGCTTGTGAAAATCGATTCTATCAATTTTCGTTCCAAAAGGGACGGAGGTTTTACGAGTTATCGAGTTATGATTTTTCCTAGCTATGCTAAATAAAGCGTTCAATGTCGTGCATAAATAATGGATTTCTTTCTACTACATCTTGTGCAATGTAAGCGCCGTTTTGTTCAATCATCTTCTGCCATCATTCACGCAAGTTTTATATTCCCGATTACAAGAATAACTGATCCTTCTCAATAAAATCCTGGAGCAATTCGGTTTTAGGTCCTCGTTTTTGCAGATCAAGACTATTAGCATATCATTCGAGACTACCATCCAATCTTCAACATCTTTTGACAAGTCTGCACGCTTTTGGGATTTACCAATTCTGGCACTCTTTTTTCCAGATCTTCTTTCAGCTTCATCAATTGTTGGCAATGTACCTCAGAATTTATGATTTCGTTCATTGGATGTAGTTTAAAGTTTACTGTACTCTTAAAATCCTATGAAATGGTGGGCGCCCCATTGGTCACCAATAACGACTTGTGCATTCTGATTTCAAGTACCCCATTGAAATTCCATGTCCTCTTTTGAAATAAAAGAGTAAAATATGGTAGAAATGCTCGTTTTGTGAGTCCATACTGATACCGCGATTTTAAAGTGAACTGGCCACTGAAAATGTGCACATACGAGGATTTAACACATCCCTTATTTGGATGGCAGAACTTTTGCGCCAAGGAATCAAGTGAATAATGAAAAAATACGATATAATTGCGACCCCCAAATCAACCTCATTGCACTCAAAATGATGTAAATTCCACTCGTATTGGATAAAGTTTGCTCTCAAAGTACATTATTAGAGAAGAATTGCATTCGAGTATAGAGGCCGGATTTATCTCTGGAGTGAAAATTGAAACTTTTAGAGCGGCAGGAGAGCTAGCTAATACTGCTTTCTTGGCCATTCTCTTTGTTCAATATCATGATAATTTTGCACATTTTTGTTAATATTTTTATAGATTGTAGTAATGTCACTACTAACATTTTAAAGCAATCGCGTCTGGTATTATAAAAATTTGAAAAATCAAAGATCCATGTTATGAAAGAGATCGTGAGCGTGAGTTTATGCTCTTGAGTTTGCATTCAGACTTAACAAAATTCACTTCAGAGACGAAACAGAGAACAATTATAGACAGAGGCCGGAGTCTATAATTGTTCTCTGTTTTTCTGTCTGTAATTTTTCTCTATAATTGTTGTCATTCATTTGATGGATTTTCGACTCATTTGTATGAATAAGGATCGAAACATGAAATGGATGGGGCTGCAAACTTTAAAAGCGTTATTGTTAGTTGAGAAAGATATTAACAAAGAAATTTGATATTCACTCAAAATGTGAGCACAAATTTTTGTTCGGTTAGCGATTTTAGAAACAATTGTTCACTGTAAACAATTATCCATGTGATTTTAATCCAAAGGGGGATAACATATCTTAACATTACCTTCTCTATCATATCACAAATTGAAATGACAGCCATTTAATGTTGTAATATACAAATAAATCACTGGAGCTGAAGCATTTTAAAAATAACAAAAGCGCCATCTGTTTGAAAATAAAAACTGAAATTGCTTTCTTGCCAAGCCAATAAATTAAGAAATCCTCTTAATTCACAAATTCTTAAATTCATCATATCATAATTATTATTCCATTTATCATTTGAATCTGAAATAATGTTGTAATTTAATTTTTTTTCCCACTTCTCTCCTCTAGACCTTTGGATGATGCTGTCTCGAGATGGGAATACCGTCTGACCGCCACCGATTCCGGCAATGAATCCGTCACCGAAACTGTGGAGGTTTCAGTGCAGCAGCATCGCGGCGTACGAACGGTCAATCATGAAATCAATATTGCCGTTAAAATAAACGAAAAGAATATGCACTACATTGACTGGCAAATGAATTTGATCAAAGGTAAGGAGTTCTCATATTCCCACTGGAAACATCTTCCGATTTACGATAAACCCCCTCTTTCTATGTTTGTAGCCATTTCTACCACACTGGGTGATGAGAACACCAACTCAATTGTCGTCCGCGAAATTCGTCAAAATCCCCAGGATCCCTCAACCGCCACCTTGGTATACTTCAATGAGACATTACCCACTAGTGAGTGCCCCGAAGGCGAATTGAATAATTTAGTAAAGCGATTGGACGCCAACCGTTTGAGCGAGCTGGTACAACCCACTCTTGGCATCAAATCGATAACAGGCCAATTAATTGGTCCCTGTCAGAAAACTGTCACTGTTAGACCTAAACCCACGGTGACCAAAAATGCTCCCCCGGTGCCGCGTAATCAGGTCGATCGAGTTGTTGCCACCGCTGGCCATTTGCTGGTCTACAAAGTGCCCGCAGATACCTTCTTCGATCCTAACGATAGCAAATTGAAGCTGAGCTTAAAGACAAAAGATCACAAAGAACTAAGTCCCCGTCATTGGTTACAATTCGACTCCAAAAATGACGAATTCTATGGTATTCCTAAAACAGGCGATACTGGCTCTGAGGAATATATGCTGGTGGCTGAAGACTCAGGCGGTTTAACTGCCACCGATGCTTTGGTTGTCACAGTCAATCATGCGCCAAAACGTGAGTTCAGTGTTTACTTTAAAGCCCACTTAGCAATTAGGCACGAACAATTTAACGCTGATTTGCAACGTAAATTTGTGGAACGTATCGCCCAAATGTTTGGCGACGCCTCAACACAAAATATACAAATCCGTTCGATAAATACGATGCACGATTCGGATGGCACCACGGTTAACTTCTATAATACGACCCTGTATAAATTACGTGATCGTTGTCCCGAGGAGGAAATAGAAGCGGTGCGCAATGTCTACTTGCAGGACAATACGATGCGAGAGCGAGTGAGAAAGGCTTTGGGTCCAGAATTAAATATAACAAATCTGCAGGTGCATGCATACAGTTGCAGCGGTAAGTAGATGGTTATATATGTATGTATAAAATTCAATAACGATATATTGCAAACTGGGGCTTTGGTTCTTATAAGTGAATTATTGTGCCACAGGTCGAAAGTATTTGCTAGCGAATAGTAAAATTTTCAAAAGGTTTAACGACTAGGAATCAGAATTTTGTATGGTATCGAAAAATGTTGATACTTCCAGTAAAGACGATGGACAGAGAATGGAAAGAGTACATAAATATTACTCTCCGACCTAAATGTGGTGTTAACGCGTTCATAGCGAAATTGTACGATATATTTGCTATTATGATGGCCAGCAATTTTTTTAGAAAACGGTAGAAATTGTCTTTGAAATAACATTTTAATACTCAAAATGCTGTATGACGTTAGGAGAACATTCCAGAGTTTATGCAAAGTTTGGGAGAGTAAATTCGTTGAGAGAGGCAGGATTTGTGGGAAGAAAACTCAAACCATCCGATAGGTCTATCATTGCGAACGGATTTCTTGCCAAAAACTTGACAAATATCATCGAATAACTGCCGTCTTCAGATGTTGGGGCTCATGCTGAATTTTTTCTCTTTGCAAAACTCAGACTAGCACTTCGAGTTACTTGTCTTCAGTTAATGCAACATATAAAAGAGAATTAGCGGCAAGAACTAAAGTCTTTCTGGGAAAATGTGTCCGAAAAGTAATTTATCCGTTGGCATATGTGTATTATTGCAGTTTTACTTTGAAGGTGACGCAATAAATTTGAATGATTAATAAATATTTCATCTTTTTTGACGAAATTCCCGCATTTCTTTGACAGAATATATTCTCTGACTCTAACAGTAATAGAGGAATAAATAGGTTGTAACATTTTTGTTTTTCCTCTCTTCTAGCCCAAACTGATATCATTCGTCCGGACTTTGTGCCCAACAAAACGGAGGAGCCTTTGCTTAAGTCCACTTTCTCCGATGATTATTTGTACACCATCATTCTGCCGGCCGTCATAATTGTGACCATGATTTTGGTGGCATCTATCATTGCCTGTTGTTTGCATCGCAGAAGGCGCAAGAGCGGCAAAATGGAATTGGGTAAGTAGCGGTATAGAGTAGAAGGTTTATCACGGCCCTGTCTTAATATCGTTTTAACTCTTTTCAGGTGATGAAGAGGAACGTAAATCCTTCCGTACCAAAGGTATTCCTGTCATATTCCAAGATGAATTGGATGAGAAACCTGAAATTGGTAACAAGAGTCCTATAATCTTAAAAGATGAAAAGCCACCACTACTACCACCCTCCTACAACACCTCAAATATGAATGGTAAGTTGTCCTTAGTGTCCCTTGCCAATACCAAACACTTTCATTGCCTTTAGCATGTAGTAGTAGTTAGTTAAAAAATCATTAAAGTAATCAAGTTTAATTTTAGGTGATAATGATGTCGATGAATATGTGCCACCGCCCGCCGTGGTGGTGGGTGGACGCGAAGCCCGAGGGAAATCACCGGCCACACCATCATATCGTAAACCCCCACCATATGTATCACCATAAATGTCGCAACATTAAGGAATAAATTTAATAAGAAGCAAATTGAAAAACAAAAAGCTGAAACTAAAACTAAAAACCAACCCCCAGACACAACAAGAACACAAATCTAATTTAACGACAAATTAAATAATTAAACAAGAACATGAAAACAATAAATACTTAATAAATATATATAATATACATACATACATATATATTATATACATTGAATTATTATATATATTTATGGAATTAAGTGTCAAAAGGAAACGTGAGAAACGAAACGTTAAGATTACAAAAAAAAAAAAAACAAAATTTGAAAAAACTGCAGAAATTTTGAAAATGGAAACGTAGCCGATGCTATGATGAATATGATGAAATGTAATAGAAGATGATGATAATGATAATACTGTACTATATTTATATTTATTATATTAATATTATTAACGACAAAGAGGAAAAAGATGATGAAGCAGAACGAAAAACAAAATCCATTTAAACAGAAAAACACAACACCAATTGAATAAAAAAGGATATTTTTTGTTTCTTTTATATATTTTAACAAAGAAAACTACTTAATTTATAAAATTGTATTTATAATTTTAATTTAATGCTCTGATACATTTTCCCTTTATCATGTTTACGCAAATACATAGTCTGGAATATGTATATTTGCATTGTCATACTGTCATATTTTGAATTATTTTTATTTGAATATAAAAATTATAAAATCCCTCCCCACACCCCTCCAAATCGCCCACTCAACTGATCCAAAAATATCAAAGAAAATAATGATGAGTTAACGAAAAGTATGATTTATTTTTTTATTGTAAAAATTATTATTAATACTTAATATTAAGGTTGTTATAAGTTTTGGTTTAATAACATATTTTTGAAGAAGAATTAAAAAAAAACAGGAAAAAATACACAAAGAGAAACATTGAATTGTGCAACATTGAACTTTTAAAAATCTGCTGAATATATGAATAATTTTTGTTTTATATATACGAGTACATGTACGTATACGTATATGTATTCAACTCTAGTTTCTTTTTATAAGGCAAACAACATTTTTTTTTTAGAAATATGTTTAATTTGATTTCCCAAAGTTTGTAATAAAAAATAATCTCGATATTATATATAATCTGAAATTTATGTTTGAATGGACATTTTTCGAAACATTCTGTGTGCGTGTGGTGGTTTGACCAGATCGCTTGCTGTACGAAATAAATCCAAAAATATTTAAAATTTAGCTTAAAATTTAGCAAACAACAAAATATTTAGTCACGATTTATTATATAAATGATAGTAAACAGGCATATCGGTTTCTCACAATTGAAGTCACTGTTAACTGTTTTACCGCAGGCGAAGCTTTAAATTGCTTAAATGTTGAATTAGTTCAGTGGGTCTAAAAATAGAATTCATGTAAGCTTATGGAATGTGAGATCCTCTCGTGTGATGGGATGCGAGGGGATTTGTAGCGCCTGTTTCAATTCAATAACCATTTATTGATATCAACTACTAAGATTTCTTAGACGCTTGAGATATAAAAATCTAAATGATTTTCGTAAATCTACTAGTCTACTCTTAGACTTCCGATTTAAACCAGGGACTGGGTAGCTAAATTGCTCCATTTGTATGGAGAGAGGTGCCTGAATGGGCATGGCACGGCTATCTATATGCATTCTCAGAGCTAAGTTTATCAAACGCATAACGTTTGTCAAATTTTGCTTTTTGCAATGCAATTACTTGAAAGATATGATGCTAAGAATATATGACTTAAATCAGTCATTTGGGCGGGAAGTACCAAATGTGGTTACAGACAGTCTAAAGCAACACAATAAGCAAAACCCTGCGAATTAAGAGCTACAGCGAAAAAGTCGAATTTCGGAAAATCGATCATGCAAATTGATCAGGTACCAGAATAGACATGGTGGCAATGCAATCCATTTTCATTCCCGAATATTACTTTGGCAAACCTTTAGTACTAAATCTAAAAGAAATTAGTGTAACTGTGTAAAGGATAGGATCCTAAGAATATAGGTATGGTCAGCAAATGGGCTCTCTTAAACTTAACCAAGAATTGTGTAGCAAAACAATGAAGAAACAGTCAGCTCGTTAATGTCTATATGGGGGAGAAATTAATTTTGGAAAATTGGTTAATTTGTATGGTAGGTACCAGAAAGGTAACGCCGTTTTGATTATTAGAAGTTACCTAAGCGAATCCTTGAAATGCTCCAAATTTGATTAAATTTAGTTCAACCCGGTAGAAGAATCGGACATAGAATATATTGGTTAAATCGATTATTTGTGAGGGAGATACCAGTATGGGCGTGGTCAATCGATCGATTTTTTCAAATTTTACCAAGTATAGAATACAGATCAAAATAATAAACATGAATTCAAGTTGCTGGCTTTGCTGTTTACAAATTTGGCTTTAAATTTAGAACAATTTAAATTTGGGAACATCGGTTAATTTGTATTGGAAGTATAAAACTTAAAGGGACTGATCTATACACTACATTTACAATCTACGGCTAAGATCTATTAAAATATTAGTGCTTTAAACGCACTTATATTTTATCATTTATCTCATGTCATCAGATATATCATTTTTGCAGTATCAAATGATATATCTTAATTTCTTCGGCAAAGATAAAAAATATCGTCTACTATTCTGCTACTAGCAGAATAGACACATTTGATTTGGTACTTCATTGTTGTCGATACTATCGAATCGGGTATTTAAACGAGTGCAGTGTCGACACTCAGATTCTAAATGCAATGCATATTTGTAGCATACGGCCGCAGTGTTATCCAACCGGTCGACTAAATGTCATTATGTAGTTTCAATTTAAGATAAAGTGTGGCGCACGAATCATGCTACAAACACAAATTGGAACCGTTATTTACAGATGTTGAAGGAGTTTTTTTTCTACCCAGAACTGCCCCGAAGACATGTTGGTTTCAACACCATTTGGTTCTGACAAGATGGAGCAACTGCACACATAGCCAGACCAATTATAGCGGAGCTCCAAAGAAAATTCTCAAAAAAATAATAATAATAATAATAATATTCAGAAACTACACATTCCGCTGGCTGTAAAAGTCACCTGGCCTGACTGCACCGTTTTTCTTTTATGAGGTTATGTCAAGCAAGTGGTGTACGAAACGAAACCAAGGGATTTGACTGAATTAAAGCAGTTCATTTAAACAATCATTGAAGCGATCCCGACTTTAACCTTTCAGGCCGCAATGATCAGGTGTCGCATATGCGTGAATGAGTAGGAAGGTCATTTACGGTCTATCTACTTCAAAAGCAATTAGTTATATAGAATAAAATTTAATTTTCTATACAGTAAAAAAAAAAAATAAATAAATTAAATGCATTGACTAAAAAAAGTTTAAATTTCTTATTGTAGCACAATTGATGCGTTACTCTGTATAATATTTGTTATATGAAAAATACCATTTAAAACAGCATTGTGTTTTAAGAAAAAATCTTCTATTTTGATCTTGCTATACATTTTTTGACGATTTTTCAAAAATGAAATGGGTATTTTTCAAAAATTTTACTAGCCTACAAGCGGCGGTTAGTACATGTGATTATCGTGTATATGATCGTATATTCGACCCTCAATACAACCATCAAGTCTTTGAGCAGTGCATACCCAGACGGCCTGCATAAACCGATGTTTATTCAAGCGATTTTGCGACGTTTGCTGTAGTCTTCGTACTTGCGTTACTGATTGATTCCATACAGTGTATTTCATACTTTCCTCATGTCATATTCCAACATTCTATAGGGTGGCGCATAAGCAACGTTAAGATTTTATCAGTGAATACATTTTTTGTTTAAGTCTTATTTCCGTCTCTTTACAGAATTAACTAAACAATACTTGGGAAATTTATGATGGAAAAGCTCAGCTCAGAACAAAGGACCAAAGTTGTTCAATTTTACTTTGAAAGTCAGCATTCGATTATTCAGATCATATCGAAATTTCTATCATGTTCGAAATGCTTCTAGCGCTCCAATAATTTACCGATTCGTTCAGCGTTTTGGGCAACAAGAGGCTGTCTGTGATCTTTCGCGTGCTGGAAGCCGCGAAAGTTCGAAATGAAGTGACCATTGCTCAAGTACAAGCAAGTATTGAGGAAAACCCCATAACTTTCACCAGGCGACGTTCTCAGCAGCTAGAGATGTCTATGCGGTCTTTGCAAAGAATTTTACATACGAGTATGTTACATCTTTTTCCATATAAGATGCAATTGGTTCAAGAGTTAAAACCAAATGATGCAAAAGAACGCATTCAATATAGTCGCCGTTAACGTTACTTATGCGCCACCCTTTACATCCTCTACTCCGCAACGAATTCAACGTAATGCAAATGCTTAATGCAAATCAATAAAAATTTTAACGTCAAATTCTCTAATTTGTATTTTCACTTTCCACATACATCTGGACGCAACGAAAATTTCAATGATGTGATCATATTTTTATAGAATAATCGGTCTGCGCAAAACGACATAAAATCGAAAACTTTTAATTTTGTTTAGACGGTAACCCAAACATGAAAACAGCAACTTCTTCTTCTTCTAGCCACTGTCATGCACATTGAGATGAGACAGAGATAGCCTTTGTTTTGTTCCTTTGCTATATTACCGTTTAGGTTGTGCTATTTTCTTCGGGTTGCCCTTGTTTATTGTTCCAATGTAGTTAATTAGTAGTATTTTCAGGTTTGTAGCTTTAATCCTTGTTTTATCCCGTTAGAGAATCCGTTATAAACGCCAAACGGACAAGCGCGGCTTTCACAACGACACCCTCGAAAACAGTAGCAAGCACGGCACAAGCTATTTGCATAAACATCGATTTGCGCAAACGGTTTGTGTAGTTTAAACCATTCTTTAATCTACAAACCTTATAGAAGCAGCAGACCCCGTTCATTGAGTCTACAAATAGAATGTATGTAGACCATTGAATCTGAACCTCTCTCTGATTATTATTATTTTTTTTTATATTGTGGTAATCACATACTTATTTTGACCAATTCGGGATGTCTTGTTAAATATTTGTTTATATGTATAAAACCGTTTTCCGTTAACAGGATTTATATTGTGTTTATGGTTTGTTGGATGTGGTAGATATAATCGACCAATAATTTATTGAAAATGATTCTTTTTTTATAATGTTTGTGTATTTTATTTTATTTTTATTGACATATTTTAAATTTTTGGCAGCAGATTTAAACTTTTGAACATTTAACATAGGCTTAGACTTCCAAGTTTTTAGCGCTTGAAAGTTCTCGTCCTTGAAAATAGCACAAGAATGTTGATTATTGGAATTTAATTAGTGAAATTATCCTTATTTTGTTATGCCAACTTTCCGTTAATAAATGTGTGGTACAATTTAATAAATTAACCAGAAATCCTATATCCGCCATTACAACTCTATACTACTTTCATTCCGATTCTGAAATCCCTGTCGTACCGGTAAACATATTTTGTTTCACGAGAAAAATTGCATTTCAAAACATAATAAAAATAAGAAAATAAAAAGGAAAATTGTTATGGCATTTCTGCCATAACATTCATAAAATTTAAAAAAGTGTTTCAGTAGTTTATGCCATAGGTCCAGGGTTCACAAAATTTTACTATACATTTGCTATAAAATATAAACATAAATATAAACACTTTTAAATGTAGGTCAATTTATGTATTATATATTTCTAAAAATCTACACATGTTATTAAGCGAAAAAATTAACTTACACCACTTTCTATAGAAACAAACCATTCATATCACATTTCACGTATTTTCTGCCTTACATTCTAGTTCATGTGGACCAAGTAGTATTGCCGTGAAATTTTCAATGTGAAATATTGAACTAGCATATCATTAAGACTAAAAGACTCGGCGTATTTTTTAACGAAATGTGAGATCATATCATTTTTTGTGATATGAAAAATTCGTCAGCTTTATTAACGGTCACACAACATATACACGTAGAAGAAAGTACAGAAATTACGTATTTGACAAACCATTCCGGTACAAAAAGATGTACGAAAGTTATGTAGGTAACGGGTTACACATTTAGTGATTTTAAAACTGCCGATTTGGCAAGTCTATCAGCTGGTAAATAGCTGTTATCTGAGGTGCTATTTGTTTAGTGAAAGGTTTGCAATTTATGAATATGGATCGTTTAACAACCGAAGAACGCATAAAAATAGTAAAAACTTACTACAGAAATGGTAATCCAAATGTAAATTAACACTATCGATTTTGATTTTATTGCATGAGAAGTTTCCAGAAAGCGTAATTTTACGTTTTGCCGATGTCAATTGGTCACAAAGGTCAAGCAATTTGAGGCCGTTGGACTGTTTTTTCTGTGCGGCCACATCAAAGACAATGTTTACCCGGATAATCCCCAAACGTACCGTTCAAAGTGTGGGAAAAAGTGGTCGAAAAGTACCGCAAAAGGATCCACTGGTGCTACCAATCCAGAGGCGGTTATGTAAATGACATTGTTTTGCATTTACAATGAAATATAAGTTTCATAGAAATCATAGCTTTATGCGTATTTTATTTAACTTCACCCTTGAAACCGATTTCCTATACAAATTCCACTTCTTAAGAAGTTCTTTTTAACGACATCCAATTATAACGATATAAACCTGTTTTGAAATATGTTTTCCGCTGAATTTCACTTAACAATAGTTATGTTATAATGAATTTAATCTTTTGACAATGTTATATATACGTGTAAATGTTATATTTGACAAATATGTCGTTAATTAGTTAACCATTAACATTTTTATTTTGTGGAATTATATAAAGATTTTACGTAGTTCCTGGAATAATAATGTGTTTCTGAGACACAGTATTAAAATGACAGTGATCTTTTATGGTTATGGCAAAAGATAACTAGAGTATGGATAGCTCTTCCACTTTCAGTGGGATGACATAAGGGAAGAGAAAACGAGACACCGAAATCCAAAGCTAATGTGATTGTGAAGAGATTAGAATTTACAATTTACATCTTTTCAAAAAGTATCTATTTTTCGGGCGAATATTTTTAGATCTGGCAACGAAAAAACATCTAAAAGTCGAGAACTAAAGCTGACTTTTATAACACAAATGTAGGCTTTTTCACAATATTCCGACTTTTCCAATTTCTTCCCTCATAAAGTCGATTTGGCAAAATCGATTTACGATTTAGCCCGGCCCCAACCGAAGTTTTAGCTCTTTGCATCTGTGTATATTTTTGGCATATCTAAAAAAAAAACAAAACAAAAATGGATGGTGTATATTATTGTAGCCACATTTGGAAACACCAAATACAATTCTACACAAATGTGCAAATCTCTATACAAAACCTTGCCTTATAGAGTTGTACAGTTGTTTTGTACTCGAAAAATTAAAGAAAGATGTAGTAAAAAGACTGTTGCGTTCGTAAAGAAGGTTCGGGAGACAGCAAAATGTGGGCTAGAAATTAATTTCTAGAATTTGTTTTCGCTCAAATCGTGTATGGTGGATGCAATACAAAATATTTTCTATTCACAAAATATTACCGTAAAAAAAATTAAATTTTAAATTTAAATGTTACAAAAGCTAGAAGAAAAATTATTTATGTGAAAAAAGTTTGATTTTGTTCTTACGAATAAAATCATTTCGGAGTCGGATACGTAAGAATATTGACAATTCCGGTTCAAAAATTTTCCAAAATTGACCAGAAAGACATTTGCTTCGACCCGATTTGAATAATTAATTTTGGTTTGAAAGATAGCAAAATTAATTTTCGAAAATTGATGAAGTATTTATAAGGGATAATGGTAAATATAATGATATCTGATTTATAATGATAATCCGATATCATTTTATAATGATATTTCGATGTCGACACTTAATGATGCAATAGGAATGTGAGATTCCTTTCAAAATGTGATGTAGATCAGTCTAAAATTGTTGAAAACAATCGTCATTGCTAAAAGTGATTCAAAAATAGATAATTTCGGGGGCGATAGAAATCTTATTTTTTTTAATGAAGCACAATATACTTTTCTACTGATTTCTACAGTTCAGCAAAGAGTTAGATTATAATGGATACAAATACAATTTTTCAAATTTAAAAAAATATTATTAATATGATTTGAAAAGGATTATTATTATTAAAAATACATCAGAGGGGTATTTTTATTAAAAACATCTCAGATGAATATTTGACATAATAATCTATTTAAAGCTTTTAAAGAATATCATTAAAAACACGGGAACCGTTAAAAAAGAACAATTACTAAGGGACGGCGCACACTGGGGCCAAGGCGGAAAAAAATTCGATTATCGAAAGCGCTGATATCGATTATCTAGTTTGTGATTCTCACTCTATTATAGCTGCAGGATCAAGGAACAACATGATTTTTTTCACTGTTTCAAGGGTATTCCCATTAATTTAAGCCAACTGTCAGAATAATAGAAGTTTGACCAAATTACAGTCTACTATAAATGAGTGCATATAATTGTGAAAGAGGGAGAAAAAAATTATCAATCTTTTCCCTGCTCTACGATGGCCAACTAAACCACACATGAGCCAAACTGGGCAAAAAAAAAATATTAGAGCGCTTTACAACGTTATAAGTTACGAATTTCAAATAATAATTGAGAACAGCTATGGTTACGAAAAAAGCTCCGGCTTCCTCCGAGATGTTGATGGTCACTTTTCAAACTAGATGAGTTATCCGATCATAACACCGCAAAGAAAAGAAAGGATTAGAGTACGCGTTTGTTTGTTGCACTATTTTGTTTGCCCAGTTGGCTCATATAATACATGTCCACACTTCAAAACACTTTTAATTCGAGTTCAGTCTAGCTGTAGACGTCGTCATGAGCTCGATCCAAATTAAATGTCGCGATTTGTGTGAGTGCTTGTGGGGGGATACAAAGTTCGATGTGTTCCTTCGACAAAATCACCCCGAACTTGACGAGGAAAACATATAAAAACATAAACATATATAAACATTGTTGAACTTAATGTATTTTTTTGTTCTGAGTCGAATAAGACTGGCCCCAGGTTTCTATGTTAATCCGTTCTTGAGATATTGAATTTTTTCCGCTTTTCATCCATTGTTCTTTCCATTTGTTCTTTCACAATTCCTGCGTTTTCTCTACTGAGAACCAATCACTTATTCTTGTACTTGTTTGTAGTGCAAGTCCCGATTTATTTAAGTTAAACACTACTGCTTTATTTGGGTGTGAGTTAAGCTCTAATTTATTGAATGTGGATTTGGTTTTAACAATACCTCGGTTTTTTTTGTTTCCCATCTGTGCAATATGATGCGCAAATGGCTTTTCATTAGTATTTACAATTTTATAGGTTACAAATTTATTAATTCGTTCTCATGGTCTCTAATTTTTTTGTGCTAAAGTTTGCAAGTTATTACTTCATTCTCATGATGTCTAATTTCTGTTGACAAGTTTTACAATTTATTATTTCATTCATATGATCTCTAGTTTCCGTTAATAATGTTTACAGTTTATTACTTCATTCACATGATCTCTAATTTCCGTTATTATTGTTTCTCATCGAATGCAATTCGACGCGCTTTCCGTCTACAAATTATGTGACTTAATCGAAAGACATACTCGTACGCACGTGGCATCACCTGATGTACTTAGCTCTTCCTTGTCTGTCTTTGGCTTGCATAGGGTACGTGCTGTCATAACAATATACTCGTACATTTCGCCGCAAAAAATGTACTTCTAAGTGTCCAGGCATATCTATCTGCCTCGTTGTGAATGGGGTTATGAATAATATCAAAATAATATCAGAACCATTACAGAAATTTTACCCAGATGAACTGACTTAATTACACCTTTAACGAATATTCTTTTCTGTTGATGCGGGGTATGACAGAAAGTGTTTGCGCCATCTTTCTGATATTCTCACGTGTGGTCCTTCTTATAAAAGAAATTGTGAATTGAAACAAAACAACAGAAATAAAACTATAACTGTCTGAAATATTTCGGTTATTTTCATGATATTTGGTAACTTCCGTAACATAATGGGTGTGGCATTTACAGAACTAATTTTACTAAATGTTTGGCGAATAAAACTGAATGTCGTACTATTGAATGAAAGATGTAAATGTAGTCTATATGAATAAAATTATGAAATCCATATGACAGTTTTTAGAGAAGGAATGGTTATTTGACAAATTGCTTGTTAGCTAGAAATTAATGAAAAGAACGGACAAAAATCTAAATTACACCAATATAGCATAATAATGCTAAATTACATAGAAATTATTAAATTCTGGAAAATCGGTGAATTTGTGTGGGACGTACCAGAAGAGCATCATGAGATTTTGCTTTGGAAGCAGTTGAACGTGCTCCTCATCTGATAGAAGTTAGTGCAACTAAATAAAAGACACAATCCTAAGAATATATGGGTTATAAAAGTTATTTATATGTGAGGTAGCAAAAGGAGCGGTTTTTAATTAAGCCAAGAGTTATAAACCAATGTAATGAACAGTCGCAGCCTATGAAAGAGGAGTAGTGAGGAAAAACTTAATTCCAGAAAATCGATCAATTTGTATAGCAGGTAAGACTCGGCTCTTCAGAAGCTAATGGCACAGTGTGACAGTTTTCGCTTTTCCACTTGGTTTAACGCCATTTTCCGTTGTTCAGTATGCTCAGGACATTACTCCACAAATAGTGTAGTCCCATAAAAGTGACACCAAATTGCCGCCATTTAACTCTAATTCCTTGCTGTTGTCCCTTAGGGCAATCTCTTTCCAACAATATAGCTTTACTAGATTAAATGAAACCTTTTCCAAATCAAATAAAATCTTTTCCAGATTGAATGAAAACTTTTTTAAATTAAATTATAATTTTTCCAAATTCAACGAAACCTTTTGAATGTATTAAAAACAGTTTTGGGAAATATCAATTTAAGAACTCAAACACTGTATTTAATATTAATGAAGTAATATTAATGAAAATTTTATTGTGAAACCGTCTGTGAAAACTTCAATACATGCTGACATCATTCGTTTAGTTTACAGCGGAACCGAAGTAAACGAATTCTTCCACCAATTCAAAATTATAGTTGCCAACGTTCACACAGCATCCCAAATAAGTAGATTCTTTGTTCGTTGGAACCAATAACTTTGTTTTATTTTCGTTTACCACCAACCCCATTTTCGCTGCTTCCTTCTCAATGCTTGAGAAAGCTGCAGTAACATCTCGCAGTTTTCGACCAATAATGTCTATGTCACCTGCATATGCGAGTAACATATGGCTTTTATTGAAGATGGTACCAGTCGTGTTAACTGCAGCTTTCCTCATAATCATCTCCAACAGTATGTTGAAGAGGTCGCACGATAGACTATCGCTCTGCCTTTTCTTGGGTCTTCTCTAGAATTTGTCGTAGAGTGAATATTTGGTCAGTTGTTGATTTACCAAGGCTAAAGCCACACTAATAAGGTCCAATCAGGGCAGTTAGAAACGGCTTTAGTTTTTCACATATCACACTCGACAGGACCTTATAAGCAATGGGAAAAGACTGATACCATGATAGTTTTTACAAACGCTAGGATCGCCTTTTTTAAACACAGGACACAGTATACTCAAATTCCAATAATCGGGCATGTTTTTCTCGAGCCATACCGTATTTAGGAGCTGATGCAGGCTGCTTATCAGCTCATCGCCACCAGTTTTACACTTTACACTACTTTAGTTCGCCTCTATTTGGTTCTACTGGTGCGATTCGAATCGAAAATATCTGCGATGGGCAAGAATATCAGGAGTTTAAAAACTACTAAGCCCACTAAGGGCATGCTTGGCATTTTAAGTGTTACATTCTTTCCTGCCATATCAAATAATACCTTTATTCTTTCGGGTAAAGGTATATAAATAGGGCTATATTTTTGCCTATAATATAATTCTGGGACCATTAATTAAATGATTATGATTATATTGGTATAAGCTTGGATTAGTACTTTTCAAAAGTTGTTTTTTTTTCGAATTCCTATTTTAAATTGCTTTCCAACACTGAAATCGGAATAACTTATACTTATATATATTTGAAAATTTGTAAAATCATGTCTTATTTTATTATGTTTCATTTCACAAATTTACAAATGCATTATCCACCATATTATGACGTAAATTTGTAAGTTATTCCAAAATTAATTTAAGAAACCAGAAAAAAAAAACGGTTGGCGTTGTCACTTAACAAAAATTTCTTCCCAAAAACCATAGTACAGCCTGGCAGAGTTTCAAACTGCCAGCTGAAACCAAGGTTAGAAATAGCCGCATGTCCATCTGAAATCGGTCTGATATAGAGAAAAACGAAAAACAGTGATTTTTTACTTGCTTAAATTATAGAAAAATGTATTCTTTTCATATAGAAAAGTGTCTTCATTGACACTTTTCATATAGGAAAGTGTCTTTATTGACACTTTTCATATAGAAAAGTGTCTTCGTTGACACTTCTCATATAGAAAAGTCTCTTCATTTACACTTTTCATATAAGAAAGTGTCTTCATTGACACTTTCGATATAGAAAAGTCTCTTCATTGACACTTTTCATATGAGAAAGCGTCTTCATTGACACTTTTCATATAGAAAATTGTCTTTATCTATACTTTTCATATAGTTTTTTACAAAACAAAAATGTCTTCACAAATTTCTTAAACGTAAATTGGTACAAATGAAAGTTTGTAGAATATAAGTAAACCTATTGAAAATATCATTTTAAAATACATACATATATATATAAAGTTCCAGAATTAGTTTGCAAAAATTGTATTTGTTTCTTCAAATTTGTTTGATAATTTATTGAGCTTAAAATTTATAGTATAAGTTATTATATAATGTAAGGCTGAAATTGGTAAAAATATCACTCCTTAAGTTCAAAAAATAAAATATTCAAACTTCCAAATATTATAGACTTCAAATCTTATGCGCAAAACAGCCAATAAATTGCAAGTTTGTGCAGTATTACCAACCCGATTGTCTATATCTTTTAGTTACGTATTATCGTTTAATAGTTAAAGTTTTCATACGGTTTAATTTTAATTATAAATGTAATTATAGTTAATTATAAATATAATAATATAGAGGCTGTTTCTGATTCAGTACTGTAATATAATTTGCGGTAAAAATTAGCCGCCGACAATTAGAATATTTATCGCTGGCCGTCGACCGAATAAAATTGACCACTATTTTCAGTCTTCAGTATCAGTCTTTAAAATTTAGTCTTACGAATAGCTGGGCTCAAAATTAATTTCAAATATATTCTTACATCTGTTTCTCATATTCTATGACATGAAGTTATAAACGAAGCTACTAATGTTTATAAAATTACTATATGAGAAGCATTAATGGAAGTTATAATTTCACGAAATGAGCTGAAATAGAACTTTTCCCAAAATTTGTGTGTGCATATCTTGTAAATCGAAGTCAACTTTGTGGAATTGTTTTTAGTTTAAAATCATCACATCATCACGTGTTATTCAAAATCCGACTGCTAATCGTCTGTAGTTTGTGGAAGAGAGGTGGATAAAATTACTATTATTGTATGGCATATAAAACGGCTGAAACGGAATTAATCAAATAGAGATGTACTCTTACGTCAATATGTCGAGATATTACGTAATTTTTCAAAAATCGCTGTTTTGAAAAATTGATACAAATTGCGAAGTACATTGAAAAAAACTCAAAAGGGGAAATGGACCAACATGTGCATCATAATAAATACAATAATAATAACGGACAAATTCGACCGCTTAAGTCATTTTCCTTTTGAAAGCAGATATAATTCATGTAAATTGATGCTTAAATTAATTGTGTTATTTTGTAAAATATTCATGTCCATCATATTAAAAACATAAACGGAACACCCCGATGACCACATATGTATTAATCATTATGTATGTGCAATTTTTTTTTATTGCAAAAAAAATGAATATTTTTCAAACTATGTTTTAAATCCAGACCTATAACAACCTTCAGCTCCTTCTGGTTGATATGACATAAAAAGATCAAGTTATATTGAGTCTTAAATAAATACAACTTTGAGAGATATCAAAGAAAAATTATGGAACAAATGATGAAAACTCTAAAGGTTTTTTATGTAATTGAAAAACAATCATATATTCAAATAAAAACTTACACCACCACCATTTATTAAAAGTAGAAAAAGAAAAAAGATTAAATTATTATAAAATATAAAGAAATAAACCGAAAAATGGAAGACACCACTTACAATTTCTACTACTCCATTTAGTTATGTTAATATCGAAACCCCAGTTTGCTGAATAAATACAACAAACATGAAAACAAGCGTTACAGTTTCTGTCAAATACTAATTAATTCTTTTAACTTGTCACAACACTACACTATATTTTGAAAAAAAAATGTACTTTAATGAAATAACAAAATACTTAAGACAAAGATTATGTTAAATTTTGAATACACCCAAACTAAAGCTTAAGGCTTGCAAAACTTTGAACACAATATATTAGTTATAAAAAATAAAAACAAAAACAAAAAACACAAACTGTTTCTTCAATACTTAATTAATAACTTGTAATCATTTGCATATTTATACAGACTAAGTTTTATATGAGAAAATAAAAAATTAATTAATTACAAAAAAAAGTGCGAAAGAAATGATCGAAAAACCGATTTGAATACCGCCCTTATTTTTCAAAATAATTAACTTTTGATATCATTTATACTATTACGATTATCAATTAGTATTAGAATTGTCTCACAAATCAATAATTTGTGTAACGAAAACTGAAAAAGAAAGAAAAGAGAAATTGTGAATTTAGTTTTAGTCATATGAAAACGAGAAATATTGTTTTCGATTTGAATGAAAATGAATATATAACCTCCTAAACAATATTTTCTATTGGTATTTTTTTCTCAAAGTTCAACAGGTTTGTAATGTTGCTCGTCGTTACGATATGTTTGCTTGACGACAGTGGATCAGCTTTATATTGGTGCTGTGCGAGAGAAGCACATTTTTATAATGTCCTTGAGATTCGCACCAAAATAAAACCCGGCCATTACAAATTTATCTATGCCTACGGCTCAAGTTTGTACAAAGGCCACGTGTGGGCTGCAATTGATAAACTTTTTTTTGTAAAAATTTCTACAAAAATCAGTACAGAAATTTCAATCAGGTGAACTGACTTACATATAGGAGTCGGCAATCGAAGTGTGACCAATAAAAAGTGCTGAAAATGTCAATGTCAATGCCTACGTCGTTGGGTTGGCGGGCTCATGGAGTTTTAGTCACTATGAATCACTTCGACGGGAAGCGTCGCGCATTTTACGAGAACTCTCGTTTATATATTGCTACTAGGCGACTATATTGTGCTGAATATGGACTACGGCGAATTAGTGAAGCTCCGATTTCTAATATAATTAAAATATGGGTAAAGCGTTTTGAAGCGACCGGTTCAACATTTAAACCACAAGCAAATGGTCGCCCAAGAACATTTAGGACCGAAGACAATGTTGAGAGAGTTATGGAGTCAGTACGAGGAAATCCTCAAATGTCGACTCGCAAGAGATCGTCTGTCTTACAATTACCGCGACGAAGTTTGCAACGAATTTTAACATTGGATCTTAAACTGCATCCATATAAGCTGCAATTAACACAAGAATTGAAAGAGTCTGACTTCATAGCAAGGCTCGCATTTGCTAATGAAATGCTTAATCGATTTTCCAATTTTGACAATGTCCTTTTCTCTGACGAGGCTCATTTCCTTATAAATGGGTTCGTAAACCGTCAAAATTGTCGTTACTGGAATAGTGAAAATCCCAAAATCAAACACCAGAAACCATTGCATAGTCCTAAAGTGACAGTATGGGCAGCAATCTCTGGCAGAGGAATAATTGGTCCGTTTTCCTTCGAAAATGCGCGGGGCCAAAACGTTACGGTTAATACGGAACGCTATGTTGAGATGTTGGACGGATTTTTGGCTCCAGAAATTGAAAGTTCAAGAATAGAGTTCCAACAAGATGAAGCTACCTGTCACACATCAAATGACTCCATGGCGGTGGTGAAGCGGATGTTCCCTGGCAGAGTGATTTCGCAAAGAGGTGATATCCCATGGCCCTCACGTAGTCCAGACTTGACGCCTCTTGACTTTTTTTTGTGGGGATACCTCAAACACAAAGTCTACAGTAATAATCCAAGAAACATCGTTCAGCTCAAGGAGAATATCCGTGGTGAAATGGCAGCCATTACACCAGTATTACTGAAGAAAGTTTTCAATAATTTTCGTTTGCGGTTGGAGAAGTGCCGCCGTAGAGAGGGTCACCATTTAGATGATGTTATTTTTAAAAACTGAACTCCATTTATTACTCTACAATGCCTTAGATTTATTTTAACCATACCTTTTGTATTTATTTTTTAATCTATTTTTTAAATATGCACGTTCTATTGCACCACCCTGTACAAAGCGATAATGCTGTTGCGTTTGGATTTCATTTCGGTAACTTGTTTAACTGCGACATGAAACAATATGTAAGCATTATAGCTAACTAACGCATGTCAAAAACTAAGCGCGCTGTCATTAGCCGTTTAATTGCTAGCACTTCAAGCGCGTACGCCGTGTAGCTCCACCCAGCGTTCCTTTCCATCGGTGTAACAACAAATACTTTGCATTCGTACTGCATTCAGTAGAAATGAATGCAGAATGCCGAAGTAAGTGGATTAAATCAAGTAATTTTTATGAGAGGTACCAGCAACGGAGTTCCCGGCTATATGGCGGACTATTTTCTCCAGACTATTTTCTCACATTTTGCCAAGCATTACAATTATTATTGACAAAAATTTACTTTACTGAGGTCTACGGTGAGTTGTTATGGGAGGTGCTCGAATGGAGAATACAATACTGCAAAACCATTTTAATTTTCGGGACTAAGTTTATAAAATCAATACAATTGCCTGAATCATATGAAACTAAGAATGTGTACGCCTAACTTGGCTTAATTCAGAACAAATTAAAAGATATAAAGGTATGAAGGTAAAAGAAGAAGATGCCAGAAGGATCGTGGTAACTTGGTCGACTTTTCTCGAATGTTGCCGGATGCTATAAAGTAATACAGCCTACCAATTAGAAATTGCAGAGGAAAGAAAACAATGTAATTTATAAACATATAAACTACTACAGTCGACCAAATAGTAAATACAGAGGGTTGATTGAATTTCGAAAAATCCATCAATTTGTTCCAAAATGTGGTGTGGCAATGTGCTTCGTTTTCGTTTGGTGGCCGTACTTTGTGAATGCTGCTGGATGAGTACCAAATTTGGCTAAATTTAGTGGAGCTGCGTAAAAGATATGAACCTAAGAATGCATGTGTCAAATCGGTCATTTGTTGGGCAGGTGCCAGAAGAGGGTCGAATTATTAAATTCTATAAAGAATTGTGATATACAAAATTTGGGTTGCTTCATACCATGGATTAGAAGTTACAGCGAGAAAATTGAATTTTTTAAAATCGGTCAATCTGTATGGGGCCTGGTCGATATGGACCATTTACAATCTCAAACTGCGATCTTGGAAAATATTGTGCTTTCCCAAGTTTTAAGAAATTCCAGAAGGATTTACTGCAGTTATTGTGTTCACCAGTCAGCCGGCCAGATAGGCGGACGTCGCTCAATCAATTTAAAAAGTCCTAAAATGTATTTTGTCAAAACATACTTGATACTTTAAATGCTAGCTGTTCAGTTCCTTTTGGGTGTTACAGTTTTGGCATACGAAATGATATATGTTTTTATTCCATCGAGTGAAGGTATAAACAGTAGCATGTCCTTTTAATATAGGATTATCCATTTCTCGCTTTCAAGCAAACTTAAACAAAATACACATACAGCAATGATTTCGATGAATCTCTTGCTTTATAATAATGCTTGGACCTTGACTTTATGTACGAAATACAATGTCATTTAAATGACCGCTTCTGGATTAGTTGCAACAGAGGATCCTTTTGAGGTAGTTTTCGAAAACGTATGACCCAATGACATCTCCAGACCATAATGCTCACCAAAAATAAACTTTTTCTGGATGCAACGGCTTTGCCACAATCACTTTTGGCTTTTCCGAGCTCTATATGCCACAATTCTTGTTAACATAACCACCGAGTGAGAAATCAGCTTCGTAGCTGATAAAAATTTTGTTCGATTGAAAGCCTACGTTTGAATCACCATTTTAAGAAGTAAGTTTTAACTATTTTTAAACGTTCTTTGGTTGGTAAATGATTCACAATGGAAAACTTTTCAGTATATTAAATAACTCTTCAGATGGCAGGTATTTAACAGCTGACAGCCTTGTCAAACCGGCAGATTTGAAACCACTAAACGAATAAACCTTTACAATTAGTGATAAGGAAGAAGTTTCCTTCATTCTTGTATGTGACTTTGTACAAATTATCTTAAGCACAAAAATGTTTGTTTTTACACTGCTTTTGAAGCGTTCACATGAACACGGTAAAACTTTTCACTGTATTATTTTATCAGGTCTGTTCTAGACCTCCTATTATAAAAATCACATTTTCGCCAATGATTTAAAATTGGTATACTCAGGTTTTTGATAGTTAGTATTAGCTTAAACACTCACAGCTGAACGAAATTGAGACGATAGTATTTGAAATTATGTAGTGAAGATCTCATTCAAATTTTCACAGCAGAAACGTTCTTTAATCCTTCAGAAATTATGTTGAATATCGCCCTAAATATTTAGAAACTTGAACCGTTGCTTTATGTACAAGTTGCAGAACAAATATATTGAGTTTTAGTGTGGGTGTTCGCCAGAAATTTTTTTATTAGTTTTTGTAATTCGTTAACTGATGATGAATGTCATGTAATGATTGAAATTGTTGTCTTCCTTTTTGATTTGTAAAAGATAAACTCTATCAAAAAATATTAAGTGTAGTAGGATCTTCATCTTAATCTTTGAAACTCTATTCACTTCATTCCAGTGAAGTGCTAGAAATCTCGTCTGTCGTTTAAATATCCGTTCTTGCATTTTAAAGTAGGAATGTCATTTCACATTTAGAACCACTACCCGTATACAGGGGTCGGCGCTCGAAGTGTTACCAATTAACAATTCTGTAATATTGTTAATTTTGATTATTTTTGTTTAAAAACTTAAGTACGAGGCGTGTTCAAAAAATGAGATAATTTTAATTTTTCTCAAAAAATATTTATTTATTCATCAATTTCTATTTTATCTCCTTCAAAGTAGTCCCCCTCAGATATAACGCACTTGTGCCAGCGTTTTTTCCAATCTTCGATGCAGTTCCGATATGCACTTTTTTGTATGCCCTTGAGCTCTCTCAGTGATTCGGTTTATATCTCCTCAATCAATCACAAAACGCCGTCTTTTCAAGGGTCTCTTCAATCTTGGGAATAGGAAAAGGTCGCAAGGAGCCAAATCTGGTGAATACGGTGACTGAGGCATGATAACGGTGTTGTTTTTTGCCAAGTA
Source organism: Philornis downsi (assembly GCA_019455685.1). Taxonomy (NCBI): domain Eukaryota; kingdom Metazoa; phylum Arthropoda; class Insecta; order Diptera; family Muscidae; genus Philornis; species Philornis downsi. The sequence continues at coordinate 705,973 of JAHXMU010000056.1, read as the reverse complement.
ATCTCTCACAAGCAAAGATGTGTGAGCAGGTTCATTATCATAATGCAAAAGCAATGAATTTTTTTTCCACAATTTCGAGCGTTTTTTTCGTATTTCGTATTATGCGCAAACGGCGCATAACTTCAAGGTAATACTCCTTATTTACCGTACGACCTTGTGGCAAGAACTCCTGATGCACTACGCCATGGCAATCGAATAAAATAGTGAGCAAAACCTTGACATTTGATCGAATTTGGCGTGCTCTTTTTTTGGTCTTGTCTCTCCTGGGCTCTTCCACTGAGATGATTGGGCTTTGGTTTCGATGTAATAACCACATACTCATGATTCGTCACCAGTTATCACCCTTTTAAACAAATCTGGATCATCGTTGACATCATTCAACAATTTCTGAGCGATGCTCATGCGACGTTGTTTTTGGTCAAAATTCCGCAATTTTGGAACGAGCTTCATGCCCAAAATGTCCGAAAAGATTGCAGGCATGAGCTAACCGATATGTCGACATCCTCAGCAACTTCTTTAATTGTGATTCGACGATTCTTCATAACAATTTTCTTCATTTTCTCAACATTTTCATCGGTTGTCGATGTGCTGGGGCGTTCAGAGCGAGCGTTGCCATTCACATCTTCTCGACCTTCTGTGAAAAGCTTGTACCACTTGTAAACATTTTTTTTTTTTGACTCAGAGTACTCTCACCGTATTTTTGAACACTTAATTCCATTTGTTACACAAAATTTGATGATTTGATTTGATCAAAGAAATCCATTTTTTTCGATAGCAGAAAATCGCCGAACACGCAAAACACTTGCCTTACTTATCCTTTCACAAACAAACTGCTATATGGATAAAACCCTCAATATATTTTCGAGACGAGTGTAATAACATGAAAAAAAAAAAATAATAATAATAATCGAAAGTCGAATGTAGGAAGCCCGCGAAATTTGAAAATGCACCTGATATTTTGAACACACCTCGTATATCGTAAAAATATTTAAAATTTAAAAAAAAATATATTATTGTTCGATACATCAACTTTAGCGTGGATAATTGCATCGAATCTGCCCGCTAGTGGTGGTATTTTGTCCCATTCTTGGGAAAGGGAGGTTAACCTCCTCATATTTTTTAGCCCCCAGAATGGTCCATATTTAAAATTCCATTTCAGGCTTAAGTCCGGGGAATATGGCGGTTACTGTTATGAAGAAATTAACCTGTTAAGTTTTTTCTAGTTTCATGAGATTTATGGGATAATGCCGAGCTTTTTTGGTTTCTGTCAAATCATTTACCCACCCAAGATAACAAAGCACGATTTAAAATCGTTTCTCTGTAGATTTGTGTACCCCCTTTGTCTTGTTCAGTGAAAACGGTTGGTGAATGTTCTCTGTCAGTTAACGCTGTGCAAGCCATTACTGAATCAAGTGCTTGCATTCGTATATCAATTGGCTTGCCTAAATTGCCTTTTGATTTGCGCTCTAACTGAAGCCAGCTTCGATTTTCTAACCAAATATAAAACTCTAACACTGTTGAGTTTGAATTACTTTTTGATAATTTTTTTAATTACGACGTAAACGGTGTTCTTTCGTTGAATTATAAACAATATAACAAGCTGCAGGTTGTCAAAAACTGAGCGCACTGTCATTAGCCATTTATTAATGTTTGCTACAGCATCATGAAATGGGCAACACTTCGAGCGTTTATCCCTTTCTCTATGGCATCTCACCATTCAAAGACACATTATATCATTTCATTCAAATACACATTCTGACAATGATTGCAATGGATTTAAGTTTATAAATGGTTTAAGTTATAGCAGCCACACTTGAACCTATTCTGCTGGCGCGGACTGTGTAATCGGGAAACAACTTAGTAATAAAAAAATAAGATACAACCTAAAAACTGCCAATTAAATAATTAGCCAATCACTAATTTATGCATCTACTCGTATACATATATTATATGCGCTCCGAGTTATCCCATATAGAGGTTATTTGCCACCCTCCAGCTCTAAAAAAATTTCGAAACTAGCTTCTTTACTAAAAACGCATCAATTTCTGTTTAATGAATTAATATTTGCTTAATTTTTTCTGGCATTTTCCCTTATTAAGTTAGCACAATATAATTAATGTTTGTGTTTTAATTTCAAATAACAAAAAAGAATTAACAAAACATTAAAAAATAAAGTTAAAACATAACAAATAGTCAATCATATTTGAACATATTTTTTATTAATTAATATTACTCTAGAAATCTAGTATCTGATTAAATTTTTTCGTTAAATATGAAACAGTAATTTATAACGAATATACAAACAAATACAAAATAAAATGAATACATAATTAGTGGAAAATAGTATGCAATATCTTTATTTTATACCACCGAATGTTTTGAATCACAGTGGTAAAGGGAATGGAGAAATGTGTCATTACCAACATTGATGGAGAGCTGTCAATTTAACAGCTAAACTACCGTGAATTCACTGGAACGGCTTGCGAATTAGTGCTGTAAAAATATTGAATAATAATATTGAGTATTGTAGTATTTTCAGATTTGTTTGATGCTCAATAACAAACGATTACCACTCAATGTATTCAGAAATAGAGTTTTCTGGAGTTACATAAATTAAAAAAACCTTTGCTGGCAGTAAAAATTGAAAATACAGGGTGATTTTTTAGGATTAAGTTTAATTCTTGGTTGGCAGCATTGGTTGGTAATGGCGTCCAAACGTCATCTGTCAAAGTGAAAAGTGTACAGTATACTCTGCCATTTCATCATGGAAAGACTAACAAATGAGCAACGATTGCAAGTCGTTGAAATTTATTATCAAAATTCGTGCTCTGTGACTAATGCGCATCGTTGGATACGACCATTTTATGATCGTCGTAGTCGCCCTGCTGAATTTAACAATTCGTGCTGTTATTTCCAAATTTCGTACCAATTTTACTTTGTTGCATAAAAATATCGACTCGCATGCGTAGAGTGCGTACCGAAGAAAATATTGCAGCCGTAGCGACCAGTGCTAATGATGATCGTGAAATATCAATTCATCGCCGTTCTCTGCGATTGGGCATGTGTTACCCAACCACAAGGAAAACTGTACACGTTGGTATGGGTTTGAAAGCCTACTAAATTCAACTGACGCAAGAATTGAAGCCGAATGACCTACCATAACGTCTAATTTTTAGTGAATGGGCCTTACAAAAGCTTAATAAAAAACCGCTGTTTTATCGAATTGTGTTCAGCGATGAGGCTCATTTCTTGCTGAACGGATACGTAAACCAGCAAAACTGTCGCATCTGGAGTGATGAACAGCCACATGACATACAAGAATTACCGATGCATCCTAAAAAAACGACAGTCTGGTGTGGTTTATGGGCGGGTGGCATCGTCGGTCCAGTTTTCTTCAAAGACAACGATTAACAAATTATTAAAAATATCGTGCGACTACATTAATTAAATAAGTTAGTTTAGAAAAAATAATTTTGGTGAAAAATGGAAACATTATAAAACATATGTTTTAAGTTTCAAGGTGTCATATTCAAAAATAAACGATCTCATTGAATTTGTAAACATGGAAAAAATTGGTCACCGTTGTGTAATTCAATATTTGAATTTGAAAGATCTCAGACAAACCAATATTAGAGCCGAGCTAGATTCTACTCTGGGGGAGTTTGCTCCTTCGTTTATGACCGTAAAATATTGGATATCAGAGTTTAAACGAGGCTGTACGAGCTGCCAAGACGAACGCCATAGTGGTCGACCAATTGAAGTGTTCACGCCAGAAACGGTTAAAAAAATCCACAAAATTTTATTGGATGATCGTCGGCTGAAGGTGCGTGGGCTATACATCGTATATTGATCGAAGATTTGAAGATGATAAGGCTGTAGGCAAGATGGGTGCCGCGCTTGTTTTCAATAAAGCAAAAACAGCGTCGTGAAGATGCTTCAGTAGAGCAGTAGAGTTTGGCGATGTTGCACGCCAATAAAGCCGAATTTTTGAGTCGATTTATAACCATGGATAAGAGAAGGATCCACCACTTCACACCTGAGGCAAAATAATAGTCATAGTAGTGGATTGGAATGGGAGAATCGTGTTTAAAGAAAGCGAAGAAGGTTCCATATGGCGGCAAGGTCATGTCATCTTTTTTTGGGATGCACCTGAGACAATTTTTATTGATTATCTTCAGAAAGGAAAAACCATCTACGGCGAAGCATAAGTTAATTTATTGCAGCATATAGGTGATTAAATTATGGAAACAGGCCGCATTTGGTGGAAAAGAAAGTGTTGTTTTATCAAAACAATGCTCCAGTTCACACATTCACTATTGCAAAAATTAATGTTCTAAAATTAAAGTTCGAATTGCTTCATCACACACATTTTTTCAATTTCCAAAGTTGAAAGAATGGCTCGGTGGTAAAAGATTTGCTAACAGTGAAGAGGTGGAGTTGATGACTATTAAAAGGAGTTTGACAGTTCTTACTATAAACAGGGTATAGAAGCTATTAAATATCACTGGAAAAATTGTATCGAGTTAAAACGATATTATGTTGAAAAATAAAGAAAATTTTTGTGTTTTTTTATTAGGTCGGCTAACCTGTAATCTACAGCTAATACGTGATTCATTTTATTGTGTTATGATACTCTGTAAAATATGAAAAAAAAATTATACCAGTCAATGACCTTTTAATTTATATACTCTTAAGTTCATATATATCAAACAGTTAAGTTAAATTCTGTCAAAATTTTGACGCATCATGCGTTCGATAAACTTTGTTCTGAGGGAAAACCACCAAACCACAGGTTTTTGTTTATGGGGTTATGTCAAGCAAAAGGTGTACAAAACGAAACCAAGGAATTGGATTGAAATAAAGCAATCCATTAAAACAATAAGTGAGGCGATCCCTGACCAGGTGTCGTGTGTGTGAATGAGAATGGAGGTCATTTATGGTCTACCATCTTCAAAACCAATCAGTTATATAAAATAAAATTGAATTTTCCATACAATAAAAAAAA
>JAHXMU010000056.1:671870-690968 GCA_019455685.1 Philornis downsi | reverse complement strand
CGTGAAGGGTTACAGCAAATTGATTTATTTCCAATAATTTATGGCAATTTACTCTGTATTTAAGTATAAATTAATAATTGATATCACTAAGTTTGCGGTGCAAATTTTGCTCTCCACTGAAATGAAATTAATTAAAAAAAAACTAAACTCTATTGAGGCATGTTTCCATAGACAAAAAAAATTTGTTGAATGTCTGAACTGTGCTGGAAATAATAGATTTGATTCCATCATTTAATTATACCAGTGACATTTCCTGAATTTTATGAAGGGCAGCTACAGTTCAAGGGTGGTTTTGAGCAAAAACTATCACTGTTCATATGATTGAAAAAACTCAGAAATTTTATGAGCAACTCAATTTTATGGAACTATTTGTAAATGCACGTTAGTTAGTCCACATTAATTAGCGCATTTGTGTTTCTCGGTAACGCTATCAAGAGTTCAATCATTAATTAGCTGACGTGGTTTGATTACGAAAGTTATTCTAATTAGCCACTATTGAACAATGTTAATGCATACGAGTATATAAGAAAGTGCAATTATAAATCAAACTGGAATGTTTTCCATTATTTTTTAAGCAAATATACATTTCAGTAATTCCATGAAGAATTGCTCATTAACGGATCCCTCAAATTAGTTTTTTCCAACAATAGATGACAGCTTATTCCAATATTATAACCGTAACACTATATTGTGAAATATTTTAACGTGCGACCGATATGTTATTATATTGATGGCCTCTTTTGATGATATAACAAATATTTCAAAGTTAATTGCCATAGACATAATTGGCTTTATCTGGTACCCAATTGTGTATAGAATGAAACATAATAATTATAATAATAGATATTAAAAACTACTGTAGATTTTTAGAACATAACTTAGGCTTTCAGAAATATATATGTGAGCATGAGCACCTTAAAACTGCACAGGGCATTAAAGATCATCCTCGTTAACGAAAGATCTTTCGGAGTTTATATGTTTAGGGTGGTTTCCGCTTTTGGAATCAATGGCACGAGACACAATACTAAGTTATCTCTACAAATTGAAATTAAATTTTTTCCCTTTAATTTTATGGTTTTCGATTTTCTTCAGACTACTGAAACTGATCTTAGAAAGCAGTATTTGTCCAAAGGACCTTTGCTTTTATTTTTATCGAAAGATTGTCAGTAAAAGCATACATTATTAAAAAAATACCGGGAGTTGATCATTAAAAAATTCCGCTTAAAGGGATCATTTAAGAGTGTGAAAGATGCATTTTCCACTTTCGATTAATATTTTTGTTGGTAAACTCGTCTCGAAGATACACGTATATTGACGGTCTTACCCACATAGCATGTTTAGTTTGTTTGTGAGAGGCATAAATAAGACAAGTGTTTTGAACACATCTCATATACTGGCGCGAAATTTGTATACGATCAGTCATATAGTTTGTTTACAGTATTCAGTTTTTCGGTTCACCTCAAGTAAATAAAGGGTGTCCCAACAAGAACGCAAGATTTTAATTTGGCGCCATTCGAAGTGTCATTTGAACAATTGTTATTGTTTGCTAGTAGAAGGTACGAGGTTAGCAAAAATGGAGCGGTACACGAATGAACAACACATTCTCATTGTGAAATTGTTTTAGCAAAATGGTGAAAGTTTTGCGACTACAGTCGCAATTTGCGATCAATTTGGGGTCACAATAATGTTCCAAAAGAGTCAACTGTAAAGAGATTACTGGATAAATTTGCCAAAAGTGGGTCTGTTAGTGATGTAAAGACAACAACGCGCCTTCGACCAGGTCGATCGACCGAAAATATCGCAGCTGTACGTGATGATGTCGCTCAAACTCCATCCACCTCAATTCGACACCGAGCTCAGCAAATTGGTGTCTCCAAATCCACCAATGGATGTTATCGACCATATTTCGAGGTAAAAACATTTTTTCTGCCTATTTCAGCATGAAAACCAACACACAAAAGTTGGCAACGCCGTTAAATTGTCTTTGAAATTATTTCCCCGTGAATAACCACTACACTTAATGCACAATTTGCATCACAAACAGACTAAATTTCGATAAAAGTGCATTAACTTAACAACAACTCGACCATTTTTGGCATTTTGGCTTTATTACATGAGAAATTTAAATAAAGCGTAATTTCACAATTTGGCGACGTCAATTGTCCACTAAAGTAATGCGATTTGACGCCGTTAGACATTTTTTTGCGGTGCTGCGTCAAAGACTGTGTTTACGCGCATAATCCCCAAGCGTTGGAGCATTTGAAATTGCAAAATTTGCAATCTTGATCTATTTTAATAATTAAAAAATAATTTAAGTGCTTTAAAAACATTTTTATCGTCACTTCATTGGTGACTCTTTAAGAAATAGCCTAAACACAGACACTCACAATGATCATAAGCGTAACAGCTAATTTATTGTAATGAAAGCAGCGTCATTCCCCCACTTACATCACATACATGGGCTCCTGCATTGTATTGCAATTGTTATAAAGTTTGAATTGAATATTTTCGATAACAATGTACGAATACACAAATGCCAGGCCATTACTACGAGTATGTTTGCATTGACTCCACAAGGCTATTGCAGGATAATGAAGCCCCAAGGAAGCCTTATCTCGATGACTTGAATACCAATTTGACAACATCATCTGTCTCATACATACGCAACTTTGTATCCCCACATCATTGTATTTGTCAATATCGAAATATCGGACAACCTACAAAAACAAAAAAATAATTGTTAATTTTCATGAAAACCTACAAGTGCGATGCATCTGTAATCATATGAGAGAACATAATTGATTGTGAACTCACAAAGGCATAAAGTGTCATAACGGGTTATCCATTTTTTGGCTTCAAAAGTGAAGTTAAATAAATCGCACGTTAAGCCATGATGAAACTTTTGTTCATTATAATGCTTGCGCCTTGCCATTATGTACGAAATACAATGTCATTTAAATGGCCACCTCTGGATTGGTTCCAGCAGTGGATCTTTTTGAATAGTTTTAAACCACTTTTTCTCACATTTCTGGCGAATGTTAGTTTTCAAATGCTCCAACGCTTGGGGATTATCCGCGTAAACACAGTCTTTGACGCAGCCCCACAAAAAAATGTCTAACGGCGTCAAATCGCATTATCTTGGTGGGCAATTGACGCCGCCAAATTATGAAATTACCCTTTATTTAAATTTCTCATGCAATAAAGCAAAAAACGGTCGTGTTGTGTGGCTCGTTGCGCCATCTTGTTGAAACCACATATCGTCCAGTTCATAATCTTCAACTGCAGGTCAAAAAATTCGCCTATCATATGGCTATAGCGATCTGAATTGAAATTCGGAATATCTGCCACAGTTTCACTAACAGAAGTGATATTTTCGACAGCGCGTATGTTGCGATGATGCACACAACGCATCCAGTCAATTCCTTGCACAGTAGGTCGATTATGACGACCTAATCACACCATAATGCACAAAAAGTGCCTTGTTCTAACTATTTGTAACTATTTTTTCTAACAATTTTTATGCGTTCTTCGTGTAATTAAATAACACTTTAGATGATAGACATTTAACAGGTGACAGTCTTGCCAGGCGGGCGGTTGTAAAACCACTAAATGGATAACCCGTTACAAGTACAAAAATGCGATAGCATGTGAGTTCATATTCTGATAATGAAAACATCCTTTTGACAGTATTCTGCAGAGCTGCAAAGCATATCTGTGCTGCATTTCCAGTGCATAGTGAGGGAGAGGGCTTAATATACTTGCACTTAAGGGAGGCCTGGAAGGCTAACTTATAAAAAAAAATCTTTCAAAAGAATATGAAGAGGAGACATGACAGAAAATTTTTGTTAATTTATCAAAGCATTGCAAAAGTTAGTTCAATTATTGAGAACAAATTCTAGTTTCATAACAGTTTTATTCTCACAGTGAAAGTTGATGGATTTATATTTGGAGTGAAATGAAGTGAAGTGGACTTTTCAGATTTTAGATGGGTATTTTGTTCGTCTTCACTACACTGCACTATGAATTAATATTTTGGAAGCAATTATAGACAATTATTTGTATTTTCCGCCGAGGGAACGAATGTACATATGTGTCATTAGATACAGCAAACCAGTAGAGCGATTTCAGCCAGTTGAACTGACTTACATATACCTTCACTCAATGTTCTGCTGTGGGATACAGCCGAATATTTTTCCAGACCGTAACTTGGAATTGTAAATGGGTTATATCGGCTTTTGCGCTCTGGTATATTCTATGCAAATTAACCGAATTCAAATTGTTCCTTAATCCACAACCCATCCTACTTTCATATCTTTCATTCTACCGAAATATAAGAAGTACAGGGTATGGAACAGGGCTCCCCTCCTGTAAGGAAAGCGATGGAAATCTGGTCACAGATACGCAGAATATGCTGCAACTATGGAGAGAACATTTTTATAAGCTCTTAGTTTCGGATGGCAGCACAAGTGAGGAAATCACCCCAATTATCGACGATGGCACAAATTGCGCAGCTCCGAGTCCTCTGTTTGAACAGAACAGCAATATTGCGGCTTAAGAACAACAAAGCTGCGGGCGCTGATGGTCTGCCAGCAGAGCTGTTTAAAACTGGTGGCGATGAGCTGATAAACAGCCTACATCAGCTTCTAAATATGGTGTGGCTCGAGGAAACCATGCCCGATGATTGGAATTTGAGTGTACTGTGTCCTGTGTTTGAGAAAAGCGATCCAAGTTTTTGTAAAAATTCAGGGGATGACCCAAGAAAAACAGATCGATACGTACCATCTTTTCGTCGAAAGCTGCCTCCGATACCCCCAATATGTTAAAAACTGTATGAGGCCATGTTCGAGTTTGGAATTCCTTTGTAGGATGACACTGACTGACACAAAGTCTTCAGTAAAGATATGCAAAGATCTAGGTGAGCCCTTTTACACCAAACGAGGATTTAAGCAGGGCGACAGTCTATCGTGCGACCTCTTCAACATGCTGTTGGAGATGATTATGAGGAAAGCTGCAGTTGCAGCAGTTGGCACGACCGATATCATATTTAATAAAAGCCATATGTTACTCGCATATGGAGATGACATAGACATTATTGAGCGAAAAGTCCGAGATGTAACTGCAGCTTTCTCAAGCATCAAGAAGGAGGCAGCGAAAATGGGTCTGGTGGTAAACGAGGACAAAACAAAGTTATTTGTTTCAATGAACAAAGAATCCACCCGTTTGGAAAGTTTGTGTAAACGTTGACAACTATTATTTTTGAAGAGGTGGAAGAATTCATCTACCTCGTTTCTGCTGTAAACAAAACGAATGATGTCAAATTGGAGATAAAGAGGAGAGGATTACTTGCTAACAGATGTTATTATGGGCTAAGCAAGCGATTCAATGATAAAGCCCTCTCTTGACAAACAAAACTCCGACTGTACCAAACGTTGGTTCTACCTGTTTTTTTATGTGGCGCAGAATCCTGGGTCATGACGCAAACGAATGAATCAGTACTGCAGTCTTCGGTAGGAAAATACTCCGGAAACTATATGGACCCATCAAGATTAACGGAGAGTATTGGCGTCGAATGAACAGTGAGCTGTATGAGCTACGACTATATGCCAACATCGACGTGGTAAAACTCATAAATATACAGCGATTGCGTTGGCTGGATCACGTTGAGCGGATGGAACCGGCGCAGAAAGTTTTCATCAGCGAACTCGGTGGACCGCGCAAAAGAGGGCGACCGATATCCTTTGGAAGGACCAGACTTTTGAAATACTGTCGAAGCTTAGTGTGACGAATTGAAGAATTGAGAAGCGCAGAAGAATGAAGCGCTTGGAATTATTTTATACGGGTGACGTATAATAGATGAGGATGTCTATTCCCGTCGCCACCTAAGAAGAAGAAGAAGAATTTTCGTGTTTCACCTCCACCCGTGTGTCATTCATTATTCTTGCTATCGGGCTCTTCTGTTATAATCGTTTCTTTCACTTATAGACAGTGGATAGTTTGGTTCTCTTGTCTTCTCTTTATAACATTCGTACGTAGGGGAACGGCAATGGCTGTAGCATTGCCACATATGCATTAATGAAAACGTGTTATATTTTTCAAACTTTAAACGCCGTGTGATATTTTTTGGTATACCAGAAAACGGTTCTGAATACGGTTTTTGCAGGCACATCCGGATTAGAAAAATCTTCCTAACAATTAAGTTGTTTGCTAGAGCAATATTGATGTCTTATTTAGTGTAATAAGTAGATTTTCAATTTTTAAAACATTTCAGTCTTGCATACTTATCTTTTTCTGCAATTTATGCCACTTCACTTCTGATTTGACGATGTTGTCAACCTTATTTTTGTCAAACAAATTTGCTAGCTGCGTTAATCAACACAAATTAGTCAGAATATCGACATTGCATAGAGATAGGTTCGAGTTGCCATATATGATTGTCTAGCGGAGGGAATAGCGGGGAAACATCTAAACAACCTGACACTTCTCTCGTTCAGTTGTGTGGAATTAAATTGAGCTCTGTATTATTACGATCCAGAGCAGATCTGCACTTATAATTTGGATGACATAATTTTTCAGCTTATGAGAAATTATATGCAATTAACCAGAGCATAAGAAAATTACAAGTTCTGAAATAGGGTTAAGAGAATAAAAGAGTTAGTTTAGATCGAGTTCAAGTATGTCTAGAAAAAGCGATACTAACTATTTGGAATGTGTAGAATAAGTGATATGTTATCTTTTCGGAAATTCCGATGACATTTCGGTTCGTTATTTACAATGTTTCATATGCTAATTTTAGTACGATAAACTAACCAAAATGTACACTCAATTGAGTAACATAAAACGTGGTACATAAAACTTAAATAAATTACTTCACAATAGTTATTTACAAAACGATAGGTAAAATTTAAAATATAATTTATATAACTTTAATTCAAATAACTCAAAATTTAATTAAAATTTAATCAAAATTAGAATTATCGACAATAAGTTTGCCTTAGGACAGCACACAAGGTTGCCAATAATTTGATCCATTTTATTGACTTGTGTTCGCATGACAACCATTTATGTATTTATTTAAACGAAAAATGTTTGAAATATTGTTAGTGCAATAAATAGTATTTCCCAGTTCAGTTGATTACAAATGTCCTTACAAGCAACCTAAACAAACACTAAACATGGACAATTTAATTGGTTTTATATTCCTTTAATAAATGTTGTGAAAAACAAAATATGTAAATTTATTTTAGTCACATATAAACATTCGAATGTGTAAATATTTATTACATGACAGATTTGTTTTTGTTTTTCTTATTTTGCTACTGCATATTTGCAAAGGTAAAGAGGTATTCGCATATGAGCATCAAATAGCAAATACAGACTTTTTATGTGGTATGAATGAAAAACTGTCCCACACCGATAACGTTTCACTAAAGAAAACCGATACAGAAATTGAAGTTGGCAGAACTGACGTACATATATTTTCACCCTACGCCTACTCGCTTTGCTGAAGAAGTATGGGAAGTGGTAAATAGCTTTGTTCCTTCCGGTGAAGACATAAAAATACTCGCAATTAAAGTACAACAAAGAAGCAAAATTTTAACTTTCTGAGATCCTTCAATTTTGGTAAATCGGATAATTTGTATGTGTGGGATCCAAAGGGGCGTTTAAGTTTATCTCGATACACTTTTTTCAGCGATATTCAATAGCTTCTATACTCTGTTTATAATAAAAACTGCCAAACTCCTTAAAACAGCCATCATTGTTGGCAAATCTTTTACCACTGAGCAATTTTTTGAAGTTTGGAAATAGAGGAAAGTCCGAGGAAAGCAAATCTTGCGAATAGGATACGTGATGGAGCTATTCGAATTCTAATTAATTAATTTGGGCCATCGCATTAGCGTTGTCTTGATGAAACAATATTTTCTTTTTCATCAAATGCGGTTTTTCCATAATTTCATCGCCTAAACGCCGCAATAAATTAGCATAAAATTCGCATTGATGATTTGTTCTTTCTGAAGATAATCAGTAAAAATAATCCCATGCGCATCCCAGAAAAAACAGAAGATTCTTCCATTTCAGTCCACTGCTTTGACTGTTCCTTTGTCTTATGTGTGAAGTGGTGAAAACATGGTTATAAATCTATGCAAAACTTCGGCTTTGTTGTGGTGAAACATCCTCAAACAGTCTAATGAAACATCTTCATGATGCTGTTTATACTCTATTGAAAGCAAGCGCGGCATCCATCCTGCGCACACTTTTCTCATCTTCAAATCGTCGGTCAATATACGATGCCTAGCATTTTTTTAAATCGTCCAATACCATTTCGTGGATTTTCTTAACCGTATATGGCGTGGACAACCCAATGGGTCGACCATTACGGTGATCGTCCTGGCAGTTCGTACGACCTCGGTTAAACTCTGCTACCCAATATTTTATAGTCGTAAACGAAGGCGCAAACTTGGCTTTAATATTGGTTGAACTGGAAATATTGAATTGCACAACGTTTACTAATTTTTTCCATGTTTGCAAGTTCACTGAGATCGTTTATTTTTGATCATTTCATGTAAATTTTGTCCGCGGCTCCGTCTCAAAATGTCCACTCAGAAAGTCCAATTTTTCGCCCCTTTTTCGAGCATTTTGGCCTGTATAACGCGTGTTATGTTATCCTGTAAGGCTTCAATTGGGTTCAGCTTGTCCACATAGACTAACGCCTTGACATAAACTCACAAGATATAATCAAGAGGCGTTAAATCGCAAGATCTTGGGGGCCCACTCATAGTGCCAAATCGAGAGACAAGCTGCTCACCAAATTCATCTCCCAACATATCCATTGTTTCACTAGCAGTGTGGCATGTTGCACCGTCCTGATGAAACCACATGTCAAGCAAGTTCAACTCAGCCAATTGGGGCAAAAAAATCACATATCATGTCTCAGTACCGTTCGCCGTTGACGGTAACGTTTCTTCCACGATCGTCTTTGAAAGACAAATGAACCGATGATTCCACCAGCCATAAACCACACCAGACTGTCGATTTTTCGGGATGCATTGGTAATTCATGTATGGCATGTGGCTGTTCATCACTCCAGATGTGACAGTTTTGCTTGTTTACGTATCCATTCAGCAAGAAATGAGCCTCATCGCTGAACACAATTTTTCGATAAAACAACGTCACCAAAAATTAGACGTTGTGGTAGGTCATTCGTCACTGCATGATGAAATGGCAGAGTATACTGTACACTTTTCACTTTGACAGATGACGTTTGGACGCCATTACCGACCAGTGCTGCCTACCTGAAAAGCTTAAATTTTGAAAAATCACCCTGTATAACTCAGGTCGGCTAGATTTAGGACCGCGCTCGTACTTTCTTTCATACGAAGTACTAAATGCTTGAATCATGCCCAACTATACTGGTTATAGTGCAATTAAGTGAAAGACATGAGTAAACAAGTTAAATATGCTAATTCTTATTAGAAGTATCACAGAGAGATTTTCTCACATTTTACAAGCATCATAACGCAATTTTATTGGCAAGAATTCAAACTTTCTTCAATTTATGTGGGAGTTAGCAGAAAGGGTGTAGCAACATCGTTCATATTTACACTTAGAACTTAGTATACCAAACGGAGGATAAGTTCAAAATATTGACGTTTATGGAGTTTGGTACAACTGATTAAATGTTTGGAAGTTCGAATATATTGGTTAAATGAATTATTTCTCAGTTTTATAGAGAACCAACCGATCCGACGTCCTTTGCAACGCCACCATTAAGGTAGGAAAGAAAAATTTTCTATATTTTCCAAATTTCTACTTTAAAATAGAATTTGGATTGAATTGTTAATTCTTCGGTCGTTAATTGATTCGGTCGTTAATTTAGTATTGATTATTAAAATTTTATAAATTACTAATTTTTCTTTGGCTTTCATAATAAATCGCATATTTTTATCTCAAATATTTAATGAGATATAGCCGTTCAAAAGTTGTGTGGTTATCATAACTTAGTAAAAAGATTTTACGACAATCAGTCTATAACTTTGAGCATTTCAACGGATTATTAAAAACTTTTTGTTTAGACATATTTTTTTCTATAGTAGTGTCAGAAAATATTTATAGCTTTCACCAGATATACCCGTTCAACATTTTAAGGCATATAAGTTGTGCCACTTACCCAATAAATCATATGACAATTTCGCTATTGGTAGTAACTTACTATTACATTTTTATGACGTTCGTTCACTTACTTGAGCCGCTAGAAGGAATTTTTTAAAAATTTGAAGTCATATTTATTTCTATACCAGTAGCGTATGTATCAAATTACATTTATGTACCTCCAATAGTTGATGAGATATGACCGCTCAAAATGATAAGTTGTACGGATGGCGCAACATCCCTTTTATCAATGTTAACCTAATACAACATACAACAATTTCGTGATTGATGATGACTGTTACTTCTTATGACTTTGACAACATACAACAATTTCGTGATTGATAATGACTGTTAATTATTATGACTTTGACAACATACAACAATTTCGTGATTGATAATGATTGTTAATTCGTATGACTTTGACAGCTACAATCAATTTTTTAAAAAGAGTGTGGCACTGCTTGCTTTTCGTTTGAACACACTTCTCTCTAAATTAAATATATATCAAATCGCATCCTTGTACCTCCAAATTTGGATGAGACACAGCGGTAAAAGTTTTGTTTTGTGTGGGCGGTTCCACATTCCTTTTTCCAATATTAACCTGATATCACTAAGAAAATTTTGTGATTGATAGTAATATACTGTTCAAAATTTATGACAATTGGCCGATTTTTGCTTGGCCGACATAGGGGAGTTTATAAAGACCTGGGCACCGCCCACTTTTTGCTCCAACATCTTTCCTTTTGTGCTTTTGCAGAGGTAGCAAATTCTTTCTGTATACCTCTAACAGTTCGTTAGATTTGGTGTTTCAAAATTGTTACTTGTATGAGTGGTGCAAGGCCTCTTTGTTCAATCAAGACCTAATGTAGCCTATGATTCTTTACTGGGCGTTAGAAACATACTGTAAAAGTTGCATGGCAATGACCAATTTGGAACAAATATACAATAATATAGGTATAAAGACACATGGAACAATACACGCCACGCGAGCGCTCTGAAATAGTTGAAATTTACATTCAACAGAAGAAGTCTTCACAATTGACTAAACTCAACGTGCTTTTAAAATATTAAAAAATGTGAGAAGTGCGCCTTCTAAGAACACCGTTAAGCGTTTATACGAAAAATTTTCGACTGGTGAGGCTCTTTCTAATCCGAAGAGGCCAAATAAAAGTCGACCAAGGCGATCGGCCGAGAATATCGCTGCCGTACGAGCCAGTGTTGAGAGGTCCCCAAGAACATCCCAAAACCGCCGTTCTCAGCAGTTGGACATGGCTCGGTCCACTTTACAACGGATTATTCGCGTTGATTTGCATTTGTTCCCGTACAAAATTCAATTGACGCAAAGATTGTTGCCTGCGGACAAGCATCGTCGATTGGAATGGGCCCAACGAGTCATCGAAATGGCCGATGATGACGAGCAATTTTGGAACAAAATTATCATGTCCGATGAATGGGACCGTAAATAAGCAAAATTGCCGTATTTACGCCATTGAAAATCCTCAGGAGATTCAAGAATTGCCTCTTCATGACGAAAAAGTCACAGTTTGGTGCGGCGTTAGTGCGAAAACGGTCATTGGGCCGTTTTTCTTCCAAAACGAAAATGGCCATGCTGTTACCACCAACCAGGAGCGTTATCGCGACATGATGACCAATTTTGTGATGCCAATTATTCGTCGAAAGCGTATGAGGCAGTTCTGATTTCAACAAGACGGCGCTCCACCGCACACAAGTCGCATAACAATCGATTTTCTGAAGAATTTGTTTCCGGGCCGTTTGATGTCGAAAAGTGGTGATTTGGACTGGCCACCGCTTTCGCCCGATTTGACGCCCGCTGACTTCTTCTTGTGGGGACATTTGAAGTCAAAGGTTTACGTTAACAAGCCAAGGACCGTAGAAGAGCTCAAGGACAACATTCGTGAAGAAATAGCCGCTATTCCGGCTGAAATGTTGGCGAAAATGATGGAAAATGTTGCAAAAAGGGAACAATACGCCATCAACGCCAGAGGCGGCCATTTGAGAGATATCATATTCAAAAATTGATGCAAACAAATCTACTTGGAACAAATTAAATGAATAAGATTGCCAACCGCCAAATTTTTATTTTTTTCTTTGATTTTTTTAAAAAACATGGGTCCGTCGAATATGGGCAACCCTGTATAGATAGCAATGTAGCAGAAACTTCGGCCTACTAGTTAGCTATCACAGAGGGATGATTGAATGTCGATTAACAATTACTTGCCAACACAATTACTCATGCCGGTGGGATATATAGTAACTTACGAGTATGGTTAGATCTTGGTCCACATATATGCTATTGAGTAACATACATCCTTGCATGGACCGGAGATATCTGGAGGAGCAACGTCTTAACTGGGCTATCGACTACAAAATTATGATCTTCGCTTAATAATATGATCTTCAGTAAATGATTACATGAGCAAATCTAGACTTCAGCTATTTTCTCTCTCTGTGAATCAGCAAAGCTTTGATATTTCCGCCCCAAATAGTCCGAAATAAATTGAAAAATCCACCAAAATATTGTCATGAGTGAAATTCGTAGAAGTTCCATTCATTCATCATGTTAAACCGTTCTTTACCAAAAAACAAAAAAAAAATTAATAAAATTAATAGATCGCACATAAAGCTATGATTTCGATAAAACGTTTATTTCACTACAATGCTTGGACCGACCGAAATGACTGCCTCTGGATTGGTTGCAGCAGTGGATCTCTTGAGGAAGTTTTCAATCAATTTTTCGCACATTTCTGGCGGTATTTCGTCGATTACTCCATAAATCCAATCAACGGATTGCTGTTTTCGTTCATTATGGTAAAACTTGAAAAAATTCGACCCAAAAACTGCGCACTTTCTAGTACCTTCCACATGAATGGCCGATTTTGTTTCTTATCTTTAAAAGGTTGTCCTGAATTCAGTAAAATATGACGCGATTCTACTTTAAGCAAACTTATGACCTGTTTCCCTATGCCGAACGACATTCCAACCGAACGAATTCGACTCAATTTGGGGTTTTCGTTTCGAAAATTTTCTTTCGAGTGCACTTATAACAAATATCCCAAATTTATTATTATTATTATGATTTTTTTTCGTAGTTGTGAATTACATTATTGTCATATCAACAACTTTGCACTTTTGTGTCCATTTTCCTAGGAGATAGGAAAAGATAACACAACGAAGGAAGGAGAACATTCAGATGTAGCAATTCTCTCTGGATAAAAATCACGCGTATAATTTTTATCGCAGCTCTGAAATTGCTATTCGTATAAAAATTTGTGCCGAAATTTTGAGTGAAATTCCAATTTTTTGCTAACAACTCTTTCCAATTAACAATAATGTCTCATTAAGAGAATTTCAAATTTCCAGTATGTTATCAAATTATGTCAATGTTACTACGTATCAAACTGAAATTCCGAATACACCTGTAGCATACCGTACCACAAACAAGAATTCATACAGATAAATTGTTTGGATGGGAAAACTCTTACGTGAATAATCGAAAAATATAATGCCGTTGCTGCTCTTAAATCATACTCGTAAAATCATATTGTTGTCATTCGTTTGCAAGAATATACGATAGATAAAAACATGATATGAATGACAATATAAAATACCGAATGTGATGATTATGGCCGTCATAATCGACCTACTGTGCAAGGAATTGGCAAAATTATGAAGAAATTTGAAGAGACTGGAGGCGTTACAGATGTGGTCAGGCCTGTGCATTATCGCAACGAACGCGCATTGCCGAAAATATCGCTTCTGTTAGTGAAAATGTGGCCGATAATTGGAATTTTTCGATTTAACGGCGTTCTCAGCAATTGGGCCTATCTTACATTTGATTATGGCGTATTTGACATTTGGATTTGCACAATTAAAGTCGGCTGATCATTCACATCGCCATGGATAAGCTGATTGATTTTTCGAACCAAATTTTCTTCAGCGTTGAGGCATATTTCTCTCTCGGTGGTTACGTCAACAAGCAAGTTGTCGCATATGGGGCTCGCAAACCATAAGTGAAAGCCATTGCGTCCGGAAAAAGTGACTGTTTGGCGCGCATTATGGTCTGGAAGTGTCATTGGTCCTTATTCTTTCGAAAATGACGCTGAGCGAACCGTTACCGTCAAGTCAGAGCGCTATCGCCGTTTGATAACCGAATTTTTTTGGCCTTCAATTGAAGATTATGAACTGGACGATATGTGGTTTCAACAAGACGGTGCCACGAGCCACACGATCCGACCGATTTTGTCCTTATTGAATGAGAAGTTTTCAGAAAGCGTAATTTCACGTTTTGGCGGCGTCGATTGACCACCACCAAGATAATACGATTTGACGTCGTTGGATTTTTTTCTAGTGGGGCTACGTCAAAGGTCGTGTTTACGTGGATAATCCCCAAACCAAAATTCGACAAATTATCGCCGAGATACCACCCCAAATGTGCGAAAAATTGGTCCAAAACTACCTCAAAAAGATCCACTGCTACAACCAATCCTGAGACGGTCATTTAAATGACATTGTATTTCGTACATAATGGCCAGGTCCAAACATTGTAATGAAATAAAAGTTTCATCGAAATCATAGCTTTATGTGCATTTTATTTTGAAATGGGAAAACAGATAACCCGTTATTTTATTCAATAATGGATTAGAAATTAACTGCATTGCCATATCCTATTGAGGTACACGATATGCGCAAAAATTGACTAATTTGAAAAAAATCAATACTAATAATATCTGTACAGTATTTGTTTAATTTTGGTATACTGTTTCAAGAAAATTATGATTTGAGCTACAAAGTGCCACTGTGCGACTAGTACACAGAACTTTACCGTCTCACTGTACTCACATTCTGCAATGAGTTCTCGAGCATTTGTAATGTTTCCTTTTGTACAATGAATGGGACCTTTTATTTGTATGTAAAATGTTCATACACACGAAGGACTACCCATGTATGCTCATGAAAGTCTCAAGGTATAAATAAATCTTAATTTATCACATGCCGAGTAACAAATAAGTATAAATGACGACACTCACAAACACTTTGATACAACACGTAACACTCCCGCACTGCGGCAATGACATCGATGGGAAAAATGCAATATTGAAAGGAACAACCATTATGTACTCGTATACTCATCTATATAACAGCAGCAATTATATAAAGCTTTAGTCACATCAATGACAACTAAATAAATAAACTTGCATTTGCAGTCCGTCCATCACTGTCCCTCTCATTCACACAAATTATATATACAGGTGGAATTACCTATAGAAGTATAGCCAGTACTGCTGTCCTATTTTGCAGATTCTGTCTTATTGAATTTTGAATTTTTTAGTTACCAACTGAGGATTATGTGAATTGTTTTCACAAACATGACATTTTGGCCACCTTGTGCATATTCTCTCTTGTGTCTTTTTTTCTGAAAAGAGAGATGTTTGCGCTGAATTTCGTACAAGTGGGAGAAATAAACTTATTTGTCGATATACTCGTAAGTAAGCGAAAATTGCAGAATTAGTGTATAGGGTTATCCATTCAGTGGTTTGAAAACCGCCGGTCTGGCAAGGCTGCCATCTCTGAAATACCTGCCACCTGAAGTGTTATTTATTTATATTATTTTTATTTATATGTATATGTGGAGTATTTAGAACCCGGTTTGGAAGTGCATTTCCCACTTCAAATATAGTTTTTAATATCAGTACATCAATGCCTAAAACCATATTCTAACTGCCAAATCGTTCTGGCATTTGTAAAAAGATCAAATATGCAATTATGAACGCTTTAAAACTGTATGTACTCAAAAGTATTTTACGGATACTCTGAAAGTATTATAATATTGTTTGGTTGATACACTGAAAATTAAATCCGATTCTATGTTTGATTGGAACAATGTTCTGCGTTTGCTGGTTCCTATTCTTGGCGGTTACCTGACCCAGACGATACTGTCAAAATCATTTCGCTCCAGGCCTATAGAACTCTATACAATGATTCATTTGTATAATTAGTGTACTCTTGTGCAGTTGGTTCTGATATTTTTTTCGCAACATATGTAACCTGTACAATAAAATATTTCAGACTCATTTATTATGTCTATATCTACCTATAGAAGCTACATTTCTTAAAAACACTAGCAACAGAATCTGAATGGTAATTTCGTTTTTAAATTTTTTTGAAAAAATTTTATATTTTTTATTTAACTTTGCTCCATAGAGAAGGCCCGAATAAAACCGGTGGTCGAATAGCCGTAAACCGAATTTTCGAAAAAAGTGATTTTTCGAGTAATTCTAGTTTCTAGTTTTCTAAAAAGATCAAATATTTGAGCACTTTAATATAGATATAAATAAAATTTCATTAAATCGATCTATTTGTAATCGATCTAAGTTTGTTAAATACATGACTCATGACAAATTTGGGTGAATTTGATACAGCTACTATGTGGATATGAGGTTACGAATGTATGAATCAAAGTGGTAATTTTTATGACAGGCACCGGAAAGGGCATAGTTAATTGAACGATTTTTTTTTTTAATTTTACCGAACATTACAAAACAATATATTGGACAAAAGAAGTAAATGACTTTTCCTGTGAATTACGAGCTGCAGGGAAAACATTTTCGGAAAATTGATGTGTTTGTGTGGGAGATATCAGAAAGGTCATGATAATGGGACCACTTTTCATTCTCAGATTCTGCCGTAGCTAGTTTGACTGAATTCTCTGCAACCAAAAAAAAAAAAAAAAAAAAAATACGAATCTAAAATAGATCAGTAGATATATTTTTAAAATTTCAAGACGGTGGGCAAATACTTTACTGCTGCAGTTTACAGATTAGGAATTTCAGGGAAAAAATGAAATTTCGAAAAGTCGGTTATGGTCCATTTAGAATTCCTGCTTGCTATCAAACAAACTATTAGGCTGTGCCAAATTTTAATGTCCAAAAACCCCACCTAACAACCAAGAATATAGTTTTTTTATTTTTCAGTGATATTCAACAATTTCAATAACCTTTTCATAGTACAAACTGTCAAAATAGCCATCAACCTCAGAATTCTCCTCGTTATTGTTTTATCACCGATTCATTTTTTTCAAAGTTTTGAATAGTTCGAGTTTTAGAATAGTTTGACAGCACCAAATTTTGTCAAATAAAATGGGTGATAAAGCAATTCGAATTTTAATTCAATAATTTTGGCCATCGCAATAGTGAATGTGTGAACTGGAGTATTGTCTTGATGAAACAACACTTTCTTTTCCACCAAATGCGCCCTCTTTTCCATGATTACATCACCTAAACGCTGCCATAAATTAGCATAATATTCGCTCAATAATAATCAATCATCAATAATCAATAAAAATAATACCATACGCTCAGAGATGGACCCGACTTCACCTTTTTTGGACACGATTCTCCCATTCCAGTTCATAGCTTTGACTGTTCCTTTGTCTCAGGTGTGAAATCGTGGACCCCAGTCTCATCCATGGTTATATATGTAAATCGACTCAAAAATTTGGCTTTATTGCGGTGAAACGTCACCAAACTCTACTGCTCTACTGAAACATCTTAACGACATTGTTTTTTCTCTATTGAAAGCAAGCACGACACAAATCTTGAGCACAGCTTTCTCATCTTCAAATCTTCGGCCAATATACGATACATAGCATTTTTTTAAAATGTCTATCAGCTATCAGTACCATTTTGTGGATTTTCTTTACCGTGTCTGGCGTGGACACATCAATTGGTCCACCACTACGGTGTTTGTCTTAGCAGCTCGTACGGCCTCGGCTAAACTCTGCTACCCAATATTTTACAGTAAAATAGTAAAGCTAGTAAAATCTAGCTTGGCTTTAATATTGGTTAACTGAGACCTTTCAAGTGGAAATATTGAATTACATGAAGGTAACCAATTTTTCCCATAATTAAAAATTACCTGATATTTTTTAATTTTGATGGCTCAAATAAAAATACTAAGCAATGCGGCATCTTGAAACTTACAACATATGTTGTATAAGGTTGTCACTTTTCACCAAAATAATTTTTTTCAAACTACTTCATTCCTTCGGATGAAGATACAACAATTGATTTTGTACAACTATGAGTACCTGTAAATACTTTTTCTTTATGTTGGTGCCGTTGCAAAATATTTTATACTTTGCTAAAAATTACTCTTTAGAGATTTGTCTGCAGAAAAGGATTTTATTTAAGTAGACTTTTGTGTTATAGATGTCCTACAGTAAATCGATTGGTCACTTCGATTTATAAAATCATAGATGGAAATAGATAAAAGGTTGTAAAACTTAATAAACTTTATACTTTGCTCTACTCAATTCTGTTTTTATGCCGCATCGAAGGTTGTAAATTGTCGCTAAGAGGATGAAAGTACAAAATTTGCTTTGAAACATCATAATAATGTAATCAGTAAGCTAATGGCATCTAAACATGAGGCAATCGATTCACCCAAATTTGGTATTAACGTACACTCATTATATTTTCATAAAGCTCATAATCTGTTGGTATGGAAGCCAAAGCAAACTAGTTTTAGCACATATTATGAATAATTTCACAAAATATTGATATAAACTACCATTCGCCTGATATTAAATAGATTAAATTACATTGTATATCAAGACAAAAGGGCTTAATAAATTCTTTCCAAAGCCAAATTTCTTGTACTATCATCGCAATACACTTGCCCGGATGCCCTTTCACCCCCAGTCCGGAAATGCCATCTCCCTTGGTTTTGGTATTCAAATCAATATCATTATACCCAAAGAAACCATTAATATATTGACTACAATAACATAATACTGTTGTCCTAGCAAACAAAAATAGGAAAAACGGCCATAAAGGGAAAGACATCCAGCAGGTTGTACGAAGGAGGAAACTCTTATATTAAATAATTTGTGTTCTGTGTATTAAACTAATAGATACAATTTAACTTAGATCA
>JAHXMU010000056.1:615566-661870 GCA_019455685.1 Philornis downsi | reverse complement strand
TTTTTCTTTATTTTTCAACATAGTCTCCTCTTAGCTCGATACACTTCTTCCAGTGATAGTCAACAGCTTCTATACTCCGTTTATAGTAAGAACTATAAAACTCTTTAACATAGCTATCAACCACAGACCCCGCCTCTTCATTGATGGCAAATCTTTTACCTCCGAGCCATTTTTGCAACTTTAGGAATAGAAAATAGTTCGAGGGAGCTAAATCTGACGAATAAGATGCGTGATGAAGCAATTCGAAATTTAGCTTTTTGATTTTGGATATCGCAATAGTGGATGTGTGAACTGGATTATTGTCTTGGTGAAACAATACTTTCTTTTTCGCCAAATGCGGTCTTTTCTCCATTATTACATTTCCCAAACGCTGTGATAAATTAGCATAATATTCGCCGTTGATGGTCTTTTCTTTCCGAAGATAATCCAAAAAATAATTCCATGCGCATCCTAAAAAACAGACGCCATGACCTTGCCTGCAGATGGAACCGCCTCCGCCTTCTTTGGACGCGATTTTCTCATTCCAGTCGACTGCTTTGATTATTCCTTAATATCAGGTGTGAAGTGGTGAACCCACGTCTCATTCATAGTTATAAATCGACGCAAAAATTCGGCTTTATTGCAGTAAAACATGTTCAAGCTCTACTGCTCTACCGAAACATTTTCACGACATTGTTTTTGCTCTCTTGAAAGCAAGCGCGGCAGGCCTTTTGCGCACAGCTTTCTCATCTTCAATCATTTCAGCTAGCTCACGCACTTTCAGCCGACGATCTTCCAATGCCATTTTGTGGATTTTCTTAACCGTGTCTGACGTGGACACCTGAATTGGTCGGCCACTACGGTGTTGGAATTGCCAGATGGAATGGCCTCGATTAAACTCTGCTGCTCAATGTTTGACAGCCCCCGGATTAGAATCCAGCTCGACTTTAATATTGCTTGGAACGAAACCTTTCAAATGGAAATATTGAATTACATAATTGTGGCCAATTTTTTCCATGTTAACAAATTCACTGAGATCATTTACCTTTAATGGCTCAAATAAAAATACTAAACAAAGTGGAAAAATTTGGAAAGGATTCACAAGACTTGTAGAATAGTCGACTACTCAAACTGTTCGTCAGACATATCGAGGTGACAGCCGCTGAAATAACGATAGGTGCTTACATCAGGGATTGAACCAGCGATAAAGCGAACGATATTTGCGCGTATTAATTTAAATTAAAATTATTTAATTTCTGCTTATTTTCTTCATTTCGATTTCTATAAAAGTATATCGAAATCACATGCGAGTAAATAACTTCAATGTCATTTGTACACTTGCCGACACATGATTCAACTTATACGAATTTATTCTTGCTACATGTGTATAACGAATAATAAAGACGGAAACATCCTCTAGCCGTGCATAATACGAGTATATTGATGTAGCTTCTTTTCCCACTAAAATGTTAATGCCTTGGCCCGAAGAAATGATTGCAAGATTGTAACAGAGGATTGTAAATGAAATACATCGACTCACTTCTTCTAATACAAATTAACTGATTTTTCGAAATTCATGATCATATATTATGATCTATTCCAAATCGCCTGACTATCTTTCTGGCACATATCATACAATTGATCGATTTAAGCCATATATTCTTAGTTTACATCTTTCACGGAGTTATCCTATGATTAGTCACATTTTTCGCACAGTATACGATCAGTGAACTAAGCTCTAAGAATAACGATAGAGTGCATTACTATATGTATACCTCCCGGTACCTGCAACACAAATTATCTGAATTTCCGAAATTCAATCTTTCCTCTATAATGTTTAATTAGTAGTTTGCTGTAGCCAAGATTTTTGTCCATTGCATTGATTAGTAACTCACTTTAAAACTTGAAAAATATCAACCAAATCAACAAGTCAGATTGCAGAGATATAATCTAAGTCAATACGTCCCATACAAATTGGCTAATTTATCCACATTTAATATTTCCTCTCTAGGCCTGAATTTTCTTCAAAAGCTCAGAGGTCACTGAACACATGCTAGAATGAACCAATTCCGACCTGCATTCATAAAACGCATTAAAATATGCGCTTGCGTGTTTGACATGCAAACCAGTCAAACAGCTTCGGAATATCGTCTTTTAACTGAACCGAAACCGAAAAAAAAACTAAGTCGATCAAAAGTCAGGAAAATATTAATTTTTTTGTGATTATTGCAGTATTTAGAGCTTGTAATTCTTGCCAGAACCCGTTTTCAACTGATACAAGAAATAATAAACAATTTGCAGCGAGAATCAAAATATCTCTCGGAAAATAAACTTGAAAAATGTTTTGATAATTAAATTATTCACTGGCATAATTTTGTTATTTCCGAAGAATCTTACTTTGACTGCTGCGCAATAAATTTTGATTTTTAAATTGTTCTGAAAATACTTATTTGAAAAACATTTTTGTGCGTTCTAGTATTCAGTTCCTGAGAGCATTGAAATCAAATCATTTTAAAGAAAAATTTTAAAGAAAAAAATACTGTTTTTTTAATCACTTTGCAAGCAATTACGATTTTTTGAGATGACACTGAATCACTTCATAAAATTTTTGCCTATTTTCTCAGTGATCTTCTACCGTCATAGTTTGAAATACACAGAACTTCAAGGAAACAGATCTTCAAATATTTTGGATACGATCCGACCACATAAGATGTAATAATTTGAAATCTTTTATTTTTGCTTGACGTCATAGGTTATACTTAGCATTGTTACAATAATCCAATTTAGATCAAATATACACCATTTTTTCCGGTAGCTTGTTGCCTTTTTGAAGGAAATCTATTATACCTCCCTCCTAAAAACCGTCTTCACCAGGGACAGTCGATCCCAAAGGTCTCTTGAGGCCAATATTTCACTAGCAAAATCATTCGCCATAGACAAAAACAGATTGTGTGCTTGGTCAGAGTTTTAATGTGAATGTATAAGAAATTCCCAACAAAGCTCTCGGAGCTTCCAATGAATGGAAAACAATTTCTTTCCTTTTGGCCGAAGCAGGCCGCTGCTGGGCAATTGATTCCTTCAAACGGTCCCACTGTTAAGAGCACAGGTTCGAACTAAAAGTTTGGCCGTACAGGAGCAGCTTATGCAATAGATGATTCCCTGCCAAACGCACCAAATGCACAGCAAACCCTTCTTGACCGTCAATCCTGGCTTGGCCACCGTGTGTGATACGTGTGAACGTGGTTAACATCTCGGCGAGAAATTTTTTTTGGTCGCCCGCTTCTCCGCATATTTTCCACTGAACCATTTTATTTGCATTTCCGTATTATATTTTGGACGCTGGAAAATTGCACGTTCAATAATTTTCCTATTTTGCGATACGATTTTCACTCTTTAAAATGTTTTATTATTAAAATTTTAACAATGGCTTCTTTTTCTTCTCCTTTGCCCATAATTAGACCCATATATTTTAGACTCCTAAACTCCTCAGATTTGGAGTTTAAACGGCAAAAATATCGATACTTCATTCATGAAGAATTAGAAAATAAGAACAAGTAAGTCGAATTTTTTGCAAATGTATTTAAACTTTCTGTTTTATGTACGGTTTACAGTTAAAATTGCGATATAGTAAATATTTCTTGTTTTTATTTTTAAGCATAAATGAAATAAAATGTCACTGCATACTAACAATGTTTGTGAATACTTAACTTTTCTCTAAACTGTTAATTTCGAGGCTGTATTTAAACTTTAGTCCCTGACTGTATATATATTTTCTATATATATTTTCTCCAGTAGATGGCTTTAGTAAGCTGTGTCATATCTTATTTCGTCGATTCTCTTCCGGAAATTTTAATGTCAAAGATGCATCATCCACTGAAATGACATTTGTCGAAAATGTTGATAGAATAATGGAAATCGTCTATCCTGACCACCCTGTAAGCTATTTTCGCTTGCCCAGAAGCTAAACATTGCACAAGACACTGTTTGGAACCACTTGAATGGATACAAAAAGAAGCTCGATGTATGGTTGTCATACGAGTTAACACAAAAGAAAACCTAATGGACCGAATTTCCATCTGTCAATGGCTGCTGAATCTCACAAAATGAACTCATTCACTATGGGGAAAATTGAGTCACTTACGGCAACTTCAAACAAAAACGGTCGTGGTAAACCGGATTAACGGTCAGGAAAGTTTTACTATTTGTTTGGTGGAATTGGCTGATAATCATCAACTATAAGCAGCTCACCTACTGCTAATAGGAGAGAAATTGCTTCCGTCAGTCGGTGGTGACTCACCAGAAGTTCCGGGAGCTTGGTTGTTATGCATTCACCATAAGGTTCGGACCTGGCACCAAGTAATAGTTATCTGTTCCCGTATTTGGCGATTGAGTTTGCTGGTGAAAATTCTCTTCTGGGGAAGCTAGTGATCCTTTATTCCAAATGTTTGTCAACAGGTACGAGGTTTTCCATGAAAGAGACTTAAAGGAATACCCTCATAATGGCAACCAGTTACTGAACAAGGTGGTATATTTTTGATCTAAATCGGATTATTCAAACGATGCTAAGTAGAGCCTATAATGGCATGCAAAAATACTGGATTTCTTTGTACTATACCCCATGTATTTTCATTGCTTCTGGTGAATAATAATTTTGGAGACAAAAGTTTTGATCACCAGTGAGCCATCGGTATACACGAATATATTTCGATGCAAAATATTTAAACCATTATCGACAACTACCGTAATCGAAACGATAAACAATATGATTTTCGGTTTGGTTCCCTCCCTGTAAATGTATAGGGTGGCGCATAAGCAACGTTAAGATTTGATCAGTGAATCCATTTTTTGTTTAAGTGTTTTTTTTTGTCGTCTCTTTACAGAATTAAATAAATAATACTGGGGAAATTTATGGTGGAAGGGCTCAGCTCAGAACAAAGAACCAAAGTTGTTCAATTTTGCTTTGAAAATCAGATCATATCGAAATTTATTTCATGTTCGAAATGTCCCTAGCGCTCCAACAATTTACCGATTGGTTCAGCGTTTTGGGCAACAAGGGCCTGTCTGTGATCTTCCGCATGCTGGAAGACCTCCTGCAGTTCGAAATGAAATGACCATTGCTCGAGTACAGGCAAGTATTGAGAAAAACCCCGAAACTTTCGCCAGGCGACGTTCTCTGCAGTTAGAGATGTCTAGGCGGTCTTTGCAAAGAATTTTACATATGATACATCTTTTCCCATATAAGACGCAATTGGCTCACGAGTTGAAACCAAATGATGCACAAGAACGCATTCAATATAGTCGCCGTTAACGTTACTTAAGCGCCACCCTATATAATCATTATACGTAAATATTCTATAAATATGCGGATGCGTGTGTGTGCGCACAACTAGATCATTATTAGAACTCAATTATGACACACAATAAATTGGTATCCTTTTGTTGTTTCCGATACAAAAGGAAATTGCAAATTATACAAATAAATAGAGAGGAAAAAAAACAGTTACATGAATACGAGCAAAGATGTTCATACACTTGTATTATTGTCAAACGGCGGCGATAACCACAGCAACAGGACTATCAACTGAAGGGAAAATGATGACAACTACGACAACAGCACTAACAACAACAATGACAAAAAAGATGGCAAGAGTAACACAAACAATTGTTGCTGCCACCGCAACCATTTAAGAAGAAGAATAACAAGAAATAGTGGAAAACTACAGATGGAAAGTAAAGAATTTTTTACAGGGGTTTGAATACATTTTATAATACCGATGACGGCAGGAAACAACATTGATTGTGTGATATCTACTCATAAGGAGAAATGGTAGGCAGGGAAGCAGGATGACGAAGTGGCAAGAGAGGTTAATCATTTTTAATGCTATAAACAGAAAGTTGGTCTTTTTCCCGTTTTCGAATAACACAGAAACCGACTTTTTGATGTTAGTCAACTGATTTTTCATTAAATTGAGAACTGCCTATTAAAACTGTTCTAGAATGTTGATGAAATTGATAGTTTTGCACTTTGCACTTTTCCGTGATAAGTCCGATACATATTCAAAACTTTTTGAATTCTGAAAAAGTCTTCCAATAATTGCGTTCATTTATAATCAGGAAGTTTTTTCAGAAAGGTCTGACATAAATGTATTAAATTGCCAAAGATAAAGATAGTGATTACCAAATAAAAAAACTGACTAAGAAATCGTACAAGAACCCCAACTGTTACTGACTTGGGCGCTTAAAAATTGAGAGAATCACGATGTTTTTTTTTTTTTTGGTTTTGGTTTGACAGACGAGGACAGTCCTAAAAGTAGCCGACTTAACAAAAAATGTATAGTTGGGAAAAATTCTCTCATAATCTCCTTTTAGGTCGATACAGTTTTTCAATTGCTTCTATGCATAATTTTCAAACGTAAACGATTACGATTCAAATTTTCCGCGTAAACGATTACACAACAAAGTTATTGGATTTAATTAACAAAGTGTCTACTAGTTTGGGACGCTGTGAGAACGTTGACAACTGTAATTTTGAAGTGGTGGGAGAATTCATCTACCTCGCTTCCGCTGTAAATAAAACGAATGTTGTCGTCATGGAGATAAAGAGGAGAGGATTACTTGCACTGATATTACTATGGGCTAAGCAAGCGATTCAATGATAAAGCCCTCTCTCGACAAACAAAAATTCGACTGTTATGTCCTGCGTTATGACACCAGTGGATGAATCAGTACTGGCAGTCTTCGAGAGGAGAATACTCCGGAAAATATATAGACCCATCATCGTTAACTTAGAGTATCGGCGACGCATGAACAATGAACTGTATGAGCTATAAGCCGACATCGACGTGGTCAAACGCATTAATACACAGCGATTGCGTTGGCTAGGTCATGTTGTGCGGATCGACCCAAATGCTCCGGCACGGAAAGTTTTCGACAACGAACTCGATGGACGGCGCAGAAGAGGGCGACCAAAACTCCGTTGGAAGGACCAGGTTTTTGAAATATTATCGAAGCTTGATGTGACGAATTGGAGGAGAAGCGCAGAAGATCGAAGCACTTGGAATTATTATCTATGAGCGGCGTATAATAGATAAAAATGTCTATTCCAATCGCCACCTAAGAACAATAAGAAGAAGAATTTCCGCGCTCCTTTGGACACCCTTTATATTTTACGTAAGTCAGTTCACCTGAGTGAATTTGCTGTGGTGGTTGGATTGACGTCCACGGGAAACTGAACATTCCTATTACTGGATACTCATACCAATTTCCTCCCAAGAACTGTGAATTTGTGCATAAAAGCTGTAGGATTAATTTAAGCAGAGCAAAAATACGTACAACAATAAAGGTCTTACACATGCCCAATATGTTAGTAGACGGGATTGAACCCGCGATCAAGCGAACGATATTCGCGTGTACTCACAACGTTATTCGCGCCACAGTTGGTCACAGATATAAATCCATTAATCGGGGAAAACACCATTTGAATATTATTAGACTTGAGCAACGTGATAAAGTGGACTCCCAAATAGTTGAAACTTTCGACAGAATAAACTTCTTGCGCTTCTTCAAAACAAATCTTGATACTTTCCAGCAGTAGTACCCAAGCACAAAAATAAACCTTGCATTTATTGTGACATTTTATGTGGTGATGCGTCAGGACGATAGATCTATGCATCTTTAATGTTCAAAATTTCTTGGGATTAACTAAGAGAGAAAAATCGTCATAGCAGCAAAATAGAGCTCAGTGCAATTAGACATTTTACATTCGCATTAGAGGAATGTGTTTTGTAAATTTTAACGAGTAATTTGAAAGAAACTTTGGCAAGACTTTACCACATGATAACTAATCGTTATCATCCTGTATGCAGTAGCTTTGTGGCTATCAATAGGACATTCTCTCCCCATATCTGGTTGTCTTAGACAGGACAAAAATTGTAGAATGGTTGAAACTAACAGAAACCTTTTGGTTGGGCTAATTTGTTTCTATTTGTTGGGAAAATAACATAATACGATTCCATAAAGCAGATCCGTTTGGATATTATAGTAACTTACCGGAAGTAAAAAAAAAAACATAAAATGTAATAGAATGAAATTGCAAAGTTGACTGCCGTCCAATAGATATTCTTGGCATTAAGATTTAAATCAAGAAAAATGTCATCAAACCTCCCTTTGAACTGTATAGTTGCATTAAAACTTGCTATTAAAATCGCCTGGAGAATGGCAAATTGTAACTTTTGTTCTCTGATTGTTATTCACTTAGAAGTAATCAAAAACATTTACAGGATTACTACTCATGACTTCCGGATTTCGAGCATCGGACGTCCATTTGATGGTATCTAAAGTGAGAAATTTTAAGTAACCTGTCCATCATAATAATACCAATAGGTCTTAGGTAACAACGTAGCATCTGTTACCGTAACTCAAATCTTATATAAGCTTTATGGTCGTTGGTACAACACAATGCCGCAGTACAAGGATGGGTTGAGGTGTCCTAATAAGTCTTAAATGTAAAAAAAAACCTCCAAATGCTGTCAATCCTCGTAAAGGTAATGACGACCATGGTTTCCGGACTATGGCCATGAAGTCGGTTCTGTGCGATTGGCATATGGTATTGCCAAATATAAAGCTGACATCAATGCCGTCAAGGAAATGTAATAGGCAAGATAGTGGAGCACATCGAGCCAAAATTCTTGTATGATAACTACTTCTGCCATGCAGAAAAACCTTGTTTCAAACATGCAAAGTTCGCTGCTTTAACTATGACCTTAAAACTGCTCTGACGAATTTAATGCCAAAACAATAAAGGAATCAGCTCTTTATACACATCGACATCGGCGATAAGTGAATTCAAACTGATTTCTTTTCCCACGGAGAAGAACTCACAGTTTCCCACAAATAATATATTCACAGGACAACTAGGATCTTTCCTGATAAAAATGCAAAAATATAGAATAATAGCGTTATAATAGAAGACATGGTGCTATTGGTTGCAGCTAAGGTATGCAGCTAAGGTATGCTCTGGATTGAGCAGAGTGGAAAAGAAACGTAACCAAATATAAAGAAAGGTAGATGTAGATAACATGCGTAACACCGAGCTGGCCACTGCCTACTTCCGTAAATTCGCTCAATTATTATAATAAAACGCTTCTGATTCTTATGTTCCTGATACAAAATGATCCATTCCTGATCCATTGCAACTACTGCAAAACCCGTATATAGGTAGGAAAAACCGCGCTCAGACAATCACTTGTTTGATAAAAAATATCACATAGTGTCAGAGGAAAAGGATCTTGTATACAGGACAACGCTAACAGTTCCATTAGAAAACTTAACAGGGATAAGAGAAGAGAACACACCGACTTTTAGGCAGTATTCAGCACATATAACTGGAAGAAATTACTGGATTACCAATGATTGGAATTTAAGTTTATTATGTCTTTTGTTCAAAATGGCCATCTTAGTGTATTTGCCAAAGAGTCTTTTGCCTACCGTTTATAAGTTTCTGTCGAGTGTAATATGAGGTAGACTAAGGCTCAATTGGATTTGACCTTAATAGTAGGGCTTTAGATCACTACTGTGCAGATATTCAAATTGTGGCAAATATCAAAAAAAATTAGACCACCACCTATATTACCATGGCTACAAGTACGTATTCAACAATCAGAAAAAGGCAAAAAAAAAAAAAAAAATTATGAAGTTTACTATTCCCGCAAATAGAACGGAGATTGCTATGCCTACATGTCATGGTTGCCGTTCCCCGTCGCCGAACGGAAGGGGTTTGGAGTTATCCCCGTCTCCCACCGGTAGGGATACTGCATCCTTGCAATGTAATATCGACTGTACCATGTTCTCCGCACCTGCAGGTATGCAAAAATATCCAGTCTGTACTCTTTTGCTACAGGGCGACCAATCTCGTGAACTATGGTGTATAAATCATAATTTGCTCCAAGCTCCAGCTCCAACTGGTGAGTTTGACCGATAGTGTAGGGATCAGAAAGCCCCGGGACTGAGTTTTCACCTGATCATTTGGTAAAGGACCCCTAGTGGGAGCACCACGCGGTGGTGGTTGATACCAAAATCGCTGGTAGAGGCTTTGTGCTCGAATGTGGAGTTGCATTGTAACCGAGTGCTACAGTGCCATAGAGTAGCAGAGGTGGTAAGATAGGCCTCACCTCCGCCAATGGGTATTATGTTCCATACTATCATAATCAATTTGGTATTTCCTGGCTGGAAGAAAGGACTGACAATTACGGTAGAACAAAAATTGTCAGACCTTTTTTCTCGATAGTCCAAGTTTTACTTGGCTATCCCAGGGGGGCATTGGCAATCGCATAGTAATATGCCCAGTGTGTCGCACACCGTGGGTAAGGCCTCCACGGCGAGACTCACGTTAAACCGCCGTAGACTCCCGCAAATACTCTATAATTCTATAGGATGATACTGAGTACCTCTAAGTTTTCAGTAATAATACGCAAAATTTTTTTGTGATCAGTTTGCCGCAAAACGAGGTTTTATATTATTATTCTACATAATTTTTTTCTACGTACTGCAATACACACGACTGGTAACATGACATATGTTAATTGTACATATTAGGTATTGCTGCAGCCTTCTCAAGCATTGAGGACGAGTCAGTATAATGAGCTTGAAAGGAAATGGGGAGGCAAATGAAATGAATGGAATTGGAAGAAATGTATTGTTTTCTAATGTATATTACTACGTGCTTACCAAGAGTTATATTGACAAAACTCACTATCGGCGAAAACTGTACCAGACACCAGTTATATCTGTATTTCTGTATGGTGCACAATCCCGGGTTATGACACAAGTAGATATATATATCGTCTGAGCTATGTAAGCTTAATATCTGGACAACGTTAATTGGCTCATGTGATGCAGATAGACCAAAACGCTGTTGCACGAAACGTTTTCGGCAGTGGAATCAATGGCTCACGATAAAAAGGACAATAATAACTCCATTGGGAAAAACAGGCTTTTAAAAGTTATCAAGACATAGTATTACGAATTAGAAGAACGCAGAATTTGAATAAAATTCGAAAAAACCACCGTCCCTGATCAAAATATTTATAAAATGCAGTAAAAAGAAATTCATTATTTGTACATGCCATTGAAGGCTTTATTCAGCATAATTAGACCGATCCAATTTACGTCAAATGTGCCCCATTTTGCTCGATAACATGTTGCAAATTCGACGTAATTCCATTATGCACAGTTCCACATCGCAAAAACCAGGGTTTGTCGATTCTCAAAAGGTTCTGTTGAAGCGATTTTTCGCCAACAAAATCACTCGACATAGACAGAAATAGGTGGTAATCACTTGGCGCTATGTACGGACTACAAGGTGGTTGCGTAAGAACTTCCCAACCAAGCACAGAGGCTTCTAACGAATCACTGTCAATGAAACACAATTCCTCTCCCATTCGACAAAGCTGGCCGCTTTTTGGTATTTGCTGATAGTCCAATTGTTGGCAGTTCAGGACCGAATTAAGGATTTGGACGTAGAGGGACAACTGATAGCAAATGATTTCCAGCCAATTCCACCAAATGGATAACAAGACCTTCCTGACCGTCACCTCCGGTTTGCCCTCCTTTTATGTCGGCTCACCGCAATTTGAGCAGGATCGCTTCAGAAATGGGTTGAGGAAATCCGTCTTATTGCACTTTTTTGCTTTAATTCGAAGTTGTTTAACCTTTTACTATGCCTTATATATTCTACAGCAAATACTACTGTTTTTAGACTGTTTTGGCATCAAAATCCAAATCCTTTTCTAGTTTGGTGTTCATAGAGAGAGAGCAAATATTCCCAAAAAAATAAACAAATTGCATCTAGGTGTGTATTAAAATCGACTTCAGTCAATATCCTCGTCATTCGATTTGGTTCAACTATAATTTCTAAAATGTTATTGTTGTTTCCTTAAATGTCCGTTAATTCCAAACTAATGCAAATAACGCGTATAATGTTTTCACATCAAAGATGCCACAGTTTGAGTTCAAACAACGGTAGCTGCAAATTTCGTGACTTGAATTATTACTACACATTGAAAATATTAAAATCCACATATCCACTATAATGATTTGATGTATCGTAACTAAGTCAAGTCTTTGTAATATTTTTAATCACAAAAATGATAGAAACGCCGAAATCCCCTCCCCAGAGTAGAAATAAACTTATTAAATATACTCTTTCTTCACAAACAGCAGCAGGGGGCGGGCATCTAGAAAGAGGTAAAGTGGGAGGTGTACGAGTAATGAAGTTCAGTATTTCCTTGAGGACTTCTTTGACCTCATTTAAAAAAAATCGAAATCAGCAACCGGAAACGCCTCAAGGGGCCATCACAAGTAAAGTAATAATAATTTAATATAATACTTACACACACAAACACACGCACACATGTAATTGCATATACATTCGGTCGTACATTTGCATGCATGTACATACATACATATACACACAGCCATATGTAAACCGAATCTTATGATGGGTTTGGAAGTTGAGCTTCGGGGGTTTCCACTTACAGTCGCTGTGGTACATTTTACACATACTTACATACTACATATATAGGAGGATAGTATAGAACATCGGCTCCACTCTGCTCGCAATGTACCATTTCCCTTTTTTTACAACGTGCGAGACATGAATGTCCCCAGGGCCCACAAGTGCGCATGGAGATGGCGGCGTGGCAAAGCTGTGACGCCCGACATATTTGCCAAATAGAAAAACAAAGTCAGGGTAGAATACAACAGAGGAGAGTATGAAAGCTAAATTAAAGAGATTGTGCCACAATCTCTATACCTGTGTAAACAAATTGTACGTTCATTCAAAGTCGAAGTTGGCGCTGGAAAACAGAGACAGAGGAAAATTCAAATTTTGCCTTATAAAATAGTTAAAGACGAATTAACATCGCCTTTCGCATGACTAAGGAGGCAGAAGAAGGTGAGATGTATTAATGGAGCGTGTGGAGAAGAGTGAGTCAGAGGATAAAAACAACTTCAAAGTAATGAAATAAACTTATTTCGAAAAAGTTTGAAGAAATTGTTGTTTCTTAGAGATAACAGCACAAATGCCCTAGGATGAGAAGTTTCAGGTTCAGCCAGTTATAAATTGGGAAGTTTTTAGAAAGTAATCAATATGCCATAGTATTAGCGTTAGATCGTGTAAAGGCCAAACTACCATTATGGCCGCCAGGGATTAAAATCACTACTTTTACCCTTGTTCTGACAATTATGAAATTAATTGGTAGAATATCTGTTGTCTAAAGGCACATTACACGACAAGACCCCAGAAATCAGAAAATTAGTGTACAGTGCAAGCGTGCACACCGATTCCATAGAGCCAAGAACGTTCGTATGTAAATTGCTCTACGAGTTTTTTTTTTTCAAAGAATAAGAGGAATTTCGCGTGAGCGTAATTGCTGCTCTTAATTGTGTTTTAATAGAATAGCCAGCATTTTGTAAGTCACGATCCGTCCTGTCAACAACGCGTTTTGAATTTATTAACAAAATACAAAATATATGTTATTCATACAAATTTATTGTATCGTCTTATAAATAGGCCACTTTCCGAATAATACGTTTACGCCAGGGAAATATTTAATAGCCGAAACGCATTTGCGCAAAAGCTTCAGCTCTCGGCGAATTCTCTTTTATATATTTTATAGATGGAAAATGGGTGCCTGAAAGAGATAATTTGAATTTTGGAGAGAACAAATCAACCAGACTTATGTCAGATGATTTCAGTAGTTATTCGGCGATATTTGTTAAGTTATTGGCCAGAAATCCTTTCACAAAGATAAGTTGTGAGATGACGCATAATTGTGATGCAAAATCTATAATTCCTTTTTCTACAAATATGGCTTTTGTTTTCTCAAGCACCGCACAACCTAAAGACAATCCTCTTTATTTGCCGTCTGATGAATAACAATTCTGAATAAAAACAACAAACAAAAAATTAAAAAAAAAAAAAAAAATTCAATTGCAATACAAAATTTGAGATAAATCTTTTGCTGACTCACTTTTTCTGAATTCAACGGCTTTTTCGCAGACATTTCTGGCATCTCCGAGCCCCATATGAGACAAATTTGTATGTTGAAGTAACCACCGAGCGGGAAATGAGCTTCATCGGTGAAGAAAGCTTTGTTCGAAAAATCAACATTGACAGCCTGTTGTTGCAACACCCAATCGGCATATCTACGGTATTGTGAATGGTCAACTGACTTTAATTGTTGCGTGATTTGAACTGTATATGGATAGAGGTGCAAAGCCAAATACAAAATACGCCAAAATGAGCCGTAAAATAGGCCCAATTACTGACAACGCCGTTAAATCGACAAATTCGGATTATCCGCCACACTTTCACTAATCGAAGCGATATTTTCGCCACTGCGTACATTGCGATGATGCACAGACCTGACCACATCAGTAACGCTTCAAGTCTCTTCAAATTTCGTTATAATCTAATTCATTCCTTGCACAACAGGTGGATTATGACGACCATTATCACTCCATAATGCACGAAAAGTGCTCGCGGTTGAACGACCACTTTTGTAGTAAGTTTGAAATAGTTTTACGTGTTCTTCGGTTGTTAAACGATCCATATTCGTAAATAGCAAACCTTTCACTAAATATGTAAGTAAGAATCCAGATGACAGGTTTTTAACAGCTGATGGCCTTGCCAGATCGGCGGTTTTAAAACCAGTAAATGGAATACCATTTACCATTTAATCGCTTGCCTATTATATATAATTAACTTTTGGCAATATGCAAGTTTTCTCCAATATCGTGGTTTCTCCGTATGAAATACTGGATTGGTTACTGTGCAAATGTTGAAGAACTAAATGTTCCAATAAAAGGGATTTCTATGTTTAAATATTTGTAACAGGTTCAAAATGTAATGCTTATTGAATTTTCATAACAATAGTGTACAATTCCTTATAAAAATTTATATTTTCCCTTTTAATATTAATCTATAGAATACCCGCAAACAGGATTTTTGAAAAGTGAAATTTTTCGATTCGATTTCGAACTCGAAAATCGGGTTCCTCAAAAAGCTGGGCGTTTAAGCGCTATGTTTACAAACCATGAAAATTGGATGATTTAACAAATTCTCCGTCTCCTATGAATTAGAACTGAGAAAGTTTCTTGCATTTAACAATGATTCCAAACATTAGTTAGAGAAACGATTTCGGTTTGATTTCCTAATATTCAATAGAACACTGTGCCCACGCCTGATTCGTATTTAATCGCTACCATTCTTCTTTCATTCATGATTCTTGCTGCCGTTGTGCTGATATATTAAGAGCAAAGTGTTTTTTTAACATCTACTTAAATAAATGAGTGCGTGTCTTACAGTGTGTGTTTGTGTATACGTGTATGTGTAAGTATAAAATAACACCATGAGTAACAACGTCTTTATGCAATACCATGCAAACTAATACAAGTAGGATCTGTACTCGAGATGATGACGAAGAAGACTGAAATGGTGGCAGAAAGTTTAAAGACAGTTTCTGAGAGTTGACGTGAATTTGGCGACGGTGGTGTTGACTGTGTGCGTATTCGTCTCTGTGTCGTTCGTATCAAGAAAGTCATAACGAAAGCCTCATGTTATTAACAACTTCAGGAATATAAGTAGCAGCTGTTGCTGTAATCGACGTCTGTAAACTGGTTAGTGGTGTTGGCGGTGGCAATGACGACGATGTTGGTGTGATATTTAGTCTGCTATTGTTCAGCAACGTAGACTGGCGCCAAATTTGTGGCTGACTTAACAGATTTTCATCATCAAAGTTGAACACAAAAGGACGAACATATAGAGCATAAAGTCAAATAAAGTGGGAAGAATGGGATTTGTCATTCATCTAACCAGTAAGCCAGACATATTGACGGTGCACAGTGGGAGAAATGGGTCAATCCCATTTTAAATCGAACTGAGTGGAAGTGAGAGAGGTGGATGACAATTTGATTTCACTTTTGTTAGTCTTTAATCATTGCAGATCATCAAAACAATGATTATAAGACGATTTGATGATGTTCGAGAAGTAAAACTCAAAGCAAAGAGCACTAGGGGAAGTTGTTGATCTAAATAGCTGTCAAAATATTTAATTTCACAAGTTCAGTTCAATAATGAACTATCCTAATCACTGTAAATAATTGCAAACTGCAAAATGATCTTTGAAACCAATAAAAAAAGTTTTTTCTTTTTAAATAAATTCAATAAACAATACAGAAATTTCAATCAACATCCTTTTGGCGCTGTAAAAGTGTAAAAGGTGCAAGCAAAGACATAGTAAATTGTTAGGAACTTATCAAAAACTATTTTTAAATAAAGCACAACGAATGAAGAGAAATGATTTGTTGCTCAATCGACCAATTTGTATATGTATGTGGCAAGCGCTCTAGTCCGGAATTTGCGTTGTAAATTTAATCTCAGTTATGGGAAGCATCAGTTTGAGAAGTATTCAATAGACTTGTCTATTATTCGACTACTCGAAGTGTTTGTCAGACATATGCATGTTGACGGTCAATCAAGTAATAGATGGTTGTATAGGAGCTCGAATCCACAATCATATGCGTGGTGTTAGCGTGTACTCACCATCATACTGCGAAATCTTGGAATACGTGGATTAAATTAGAAAATGTGTATGGGAGTTACCAAAAATTCGTAGTAATCCGGTCGTTTTATTAAAATTTTTCCAAGCATTATAAATTAAATTTGTACACTTCATAAAAATTGAAATTGAAATCTGCAGTTTACGAATTAGGAACTACAGTGAAATAATTAAATTTCGATAAATTGGTTAATTTGTATGAGAAGTAATAGAAATAGCATGGCATAGTAGTTCCATTCTCATAAATGAGTTTATCAAATGACCAATCTGATTGCATTCAGTGCAATTCTTTAAAATCTACAAAGTTAAGAAGCGCTTAACTCTCACTCAATTTATTGCAACCGGATAAAAGGTATTAATCTAAGAACAGATGGGCCATTTGTAAGGGAGGTCTGTGTTAAGTTTTAATAAGCCATAATTACGGCAGTTATCGTGTCCATCAGTCAGCCAAGTAGACTACCAGGCACCGCTCAATCGACTAAAAAACCATGAACAAACACTTAGTTCTATAGGTGATTTCCTCTGTGTATACATACAATAATAAATCGTATAACTTCATTCCTTTCGATGAAGATACAAATATTTAATTCTCTAAAACTATAATTAGTGAAAAACTAGATAATCATCGTTTGAATTTAATTTTTGTATCACTTTTTCACTATATTTTTGCCAGATACTTTAGAGCAAAGAATAAATGTTATTACACATTTATCGGAAGAAATGAAATTATATATCATTTGATAGGCCCAAAAATGGAATAGCCAGAAAGAATCGTCTAAAGTACGGAGTATTTCTTGACTAAATGTGTTTCATCAATTTTTCAGTCGATTGAGCGACGTCTGTCTATCTGGCTGGCTGCTAATATTTTTAATCTTTACTAACTTTTTATCGAAACTTGGTACAGCCTAATGTTTTACCAGATGGTCAAGAGATTAAAAATCACGTATATTAAATCGTCTCCTTTATGATTTAGCCGATTTCCCCAAATCCATTTTTCAAATTTAACTCATAATTCATTGACTGTGTCAACCTAATGTTTTGTCCAGTGTATTGCTTCATATTTGCAAAATTTGGAAAAGTTGCCCCTGGCCTCTTCGCCACGCCCTGTATAAATAGCTTATTTATTCTTAGATTCATATCTTTTATTCAACTGCACCAAACTCAAAATGAAATTCAGTCAGATGTGATACAATGTAAGAGTTTTTTAAGGTAGGATCTGATTCGACAAAATTGCCACACCTCTTCAGGAATCTTCCATATAAATTTGACTGTTTTTTCGAAATTCAATTTTTGCCTGCATCTCCTTATTCGCCGATTACATTTATTTTCGGTGTTTTGTTTCATAACATCTGTCAGGGGTTGAAAGTGAGTTACATTGCCACGCCTATTCCGTTGAATTATTGAACGATTCATAGAAATGTTGTTTTATCCCTGAAACCCTAATTCATAAACCGCGGTAATCTATTTTTTTTCGTGGTTGTATTAAATGGTAATGCTTGGTAAAATGTAAGAAAGTACCAAATAAATTACTTAATTTAATTCAATTATTTCTAGATTCATATCTTCACCCGATTCCACAATATTCAGTAAGACTTAGCAATCATCAGGTTTTTATCAAACTTAATTTTGAAAGTGAAAGTGATCTGCTGAGCATGTTAAGAAATGAAATAGCCGCATTTGAAGATTCGGAAAACTGCAGATGATTATCAGAAAGTCAATGCTTTCGTGCAAAATGTTAATTTGGGTGACATTAGTGGCATTATTAATAGCATTTCCCACCATTTCGATCAACAGTTGGCGCTTACGATGAAACTGAAGATATGAATTTGGAGACCATTGACATAGAGCTCAGGAAATTGATGAAAAAAAACGTCAA
Organism: Philornis downsi; assembly: GCA_019455685.1. NCBI lineage: Eukaryota > Metazoa > Arthropoda > Insecta > Diptera > Muscidae > Philornis > Philornis downsi. The sequence continues at coordinate 643,396 of JAHXMU010000056.1, read as the reverse complement.
TTTAAGTAGTTTTAGATTTAGACATTAAAAATGGAAATTGATTTACATATAGCAAATCACAGCATATTTAATTTGCCACGTATTTTTATGTAAAATAAATAAAAATAAAAATTAAAATATAATCCTTCGAACATGTTTCTGTAGATACTTTGAGTTAAATTCTTAAAAAAACGGACATATTAAATTTTCTGAGAACTTTCAATTTGCTGATATTGTGCTACTGTTTCCAAGTTAACAGCAATGAGGCAGACTCCCGTGCCAAATTTCACACCAAAAATGTCATTGCCATTTTAGATACGTTTGATTTTGTTGCGCAAAATAATGGAATCCCTGCTACACAAATAAATATTTTGCATGTTACAGAAGATTGTCGGTGAACAAGCCTTCCAACATCCAACATGTTCGAGATTTGTTGGTCAGAAACCATCGATAAACTATGCCGTGTTAAAATCTGTAAAGAAACGATCTCTGACTATTAGCACGTTATAAAGCGCATTAATACGGAAGATGAGACCTAGATCTATGCTTATTATTAAGAATATAAAGAATACTGAAAGGTCGCAACCAGGTCGCCTAAAAATCAAGGTTATTCCGTCGGCTGTAGAATATAGTAAGAGATTTGTCCGCTGAGCTGAACTGTGAAAAAAAATATATTATTTGAGTGTTATGAGACACTTTCGTGAAATTATTCACAAAACCAGTACCGAAATTTCAGTCAAATTAACTGGCTTACAGACTGATGAAACAACACTTTCTTTTCTGCAAAATGCGGTCTTTTTCATAATTTCATCATATAAACGCTGCAATAAATTAGCATAATATTCGCCGTTGATAGTTTTTCTTTTCTGAAGATAATCAATAAAAATAATCCCATACATACTCCCCCAAAAAAAAAAAAAAAAAAAAAAAAAAAAAAACAAACGCCATTATCTTGCCTGCGGTGGAGCCATCTCCCCTTCTTTTGACACAATTCTCCCATTCCAGGTCACTGCTTTGTCTGTTCCTTTATTTCAGGTGTGAAATAAATCGAGGCTAAAAATTCGCCTTTATTGCGGCGAAACTTGCCACAACTCTACTGCTCTACTGAAACATCTTCACGACAGTGTTTTTGTTCTATTAAAAGCAAGCGAGGCAGCCATCTTGCACACAGCTCTCTCATCTTAAAATCTTCGGTCAATATACGATACATAACAATTTTTGAAATGCCTGTCATTTCAGCTAGCTCATGCAACTTCAGTAGAAGTTCATCCAGTACCATTCTGTGGATTTTCTTAACCGTGTCTGGCGTGGACATCTCAATTAGCCGACCACTACGGTGTTCGTGTTGGCACCTCGTACGGCCTCGTTTAAACTCTGCTACGCAATATTTTACAGTCGTACGAATGAAGGAGCAGGTTGGACTGAGACCTTTCAAATACTCAATTACATAACGGTGACCAATTTTTCCCATGTTCACAAATTCATTGAGATCGTTTACTTTTGATGGTTTAAATAAAAATATTAAACAACGTGATGACTTGAAACTTAAAACACATGTTTTATAAGGTTGCCGCTTTCCACCAAAATCATTTTTTTGAACCATCTATGCGTCAGGTCGGCTAGTTTTGAGACCGCTCAAGAGAAGAGCAAATTCATCTGTGGGGGCAATTGCTCATATGAGAGATGGTTTGAGCTACGGTGTCCCCGTCCCGTAGCCCAAACAAACCACTCGATTTCGTTGAACAGGATAATGATAATGAACATTGCCTTACTGCCTTGAGCACGTATACAGTGCGGGAGAAATCATTGGGCTTTTCAACAAGAGTCGGCGAAGTATGAGCTGAAAAATATGGCGCTCAACGCCTTAAAAATTGTTCTTCGTCGGGAATGGGACAAGATAAAATCAGGATAAAATACAATCTGAATGGGACAAAATATTATGTGCGCTAAAGATGGCAATAATAACACATTTACGAGTATATTAAAATGAAGAAAATCAAAGTGCGCAAAATTACAGCATTTTTAATTGGCAACACTTCGAGCATCGAAGCCTTTTGTTATGAATGAGAAGAGGGCATTTGCGGCACGCTCACTTATTTGAGAATGAATCGGGATGTCGTCCACGTAATACAAGGACTAAATCTAACTTCTAAAAAATTTCCTTTTTCGGAATTTTTCTTTTAATTTATTGGATATATAAATTTTTGGCGAAACTATGGCACTTGTCCATTTTGTTTTGCGTTATATTGCTCAGAATATGTGATAAAAAAGAAAATATTTTCAAGTTTCAAGTGTTTTTTCTGGCGAATGACTACCATTATCCTTGAATATGTAAATGGACCCCCATTGTGTTTGGTGTGAAAAGGCTACGGATGGTGGCAGTTTATGGAAATGAAGCGAAATGGAAAACTAAACTAAACTAAACTGACGATTAATATAAACGGGAATAAAATTATTTGCTCTTGATCGCACGCGATTTCCAGCAATGCAACCAGCGTTCATAATGTGTTCAAGGGTTAGACAATAATGTGGACGCCCTTATACAAAAATATAATTCAAGGGTGTCTATGTGTGTGTGTGCTTATCATTAAACCGAGAAACGATAACAACAATGACAAGTCATAAATGACAGCAGCAACAACAACAATGAACATCAAAATGTCAATTTATGGCCATAAAATAAACAAACGAACGAACGAGCGCGTAGAATCCGTTATTGAACCGAAAATAAACAGCAACAGCAACAACAAAATGAAACTAACAAGGATATCACCACCATATGGCGCAGAACTTGTCACTCTGTTCGTTTTAGCACCCAGCCTCACACTAACGCGTGTACCGATATTCGTTCAGCCATTTGCAGTAGTATAGGTGTGACATGCTGCCCCTGACATACCGATGACGCCATTCTGTTAGGCGCCAATTCATCTCTATACATGCTGTCATAACAATGGGATACTTGGCTGTTGCTGTTGCTATTGCCGCATATTATTGTTTTTGTCTTTTATGTAGCTTAAGCTTCCTTAACAATAACAACAATAAATGCACTAATAAGCACATGGCAACAACAGGAACAACAAGTGTATTCAACATAATTACAAATAACGCCAAGCATCAATTATTATGTTCATTCACGTTCGATTAGAGATTCATTACATTGAAAAAGAAATCATTCAAGTGCGAATAGGCGGGGCTGAGTGAAATATAAATCGACAGATACACAAGCTAACGTACGATAGCTTCCCCCCTAAAAAAATATGGTAATGTCTCCCGATATCAAAAAGAAGTTTCAGGTTTTGGTTTTTTTTTCTTAAATCGTAATTGAGAGACCCAAATGGACATGCGCAAATTTGGACAGGCGACATAAAAGTTCGACCTGGTCGAAGATTATATGCCCAACACCTTGAATTACATCCATAACGGCGTGGACAAAGTCCCAATTCTCCATCAGATAGGTGGGCTTATTAAAAACAATTTTTTGGTTTCAAAAGCTTCAAAAGTAAAAAAAAAATAAAACTTTTATTTCCTTGAAATGCCTGGACCTTGCCATTATGTACGGAATACAATGTCGTTCAAATGACCACTTCTGAATTGGTTTCAGCAGTCAATCCTTTTGATGTAGTTTTCGACCACTTTTTTGCACATTTCGGGTGGTAACTCGGCGATAACTTGACGAATGTTGGTTTTCAAATGCTCCAATGTTTGGGGGTTATCCGCGTAAACACGGTGTTTGATGTAGATCCACAAGCGCAAATTTGGACAGGCGACATAAAAGTTCGACCTGGTCGAAGCTTATATACCCAACACCTTGAATTACATCCATAACGGCGTGGACAAAGTCCCAATTCTCCATCAGATAGGCGGGCTTGTTAAAAACAATTTTTTGGTTTCAAAAGCTTCAAAAGTAAAGAAAATAAAACTTTTATTTCCTTGAAATGCCTGGACCTTGCCATTATGTACGGAATACAATGTCGTTCAAATGACCACTTCTGAATTGGTTTCAGCAGTTAAACCTTTTGATGTAGTTTTCGACCACTTTTTTGCACATTTCGGGTGGTAACTCGGCGATAACTTGACGAATGTTGGTTTTCAAATGCTCCAATGTTTAGGGGTTATCCGCGTAAACACGGTGTTTGAAGAAGATCCACAAAAAAGTCTAACGGCTTCAAATCGCCTGATCTTGGTGACCAATTGACGTCGCCAAAACGTGAAAATATGCTTTCTGGAAACTTCCCGTGGAATAAAGCTAAAGCTGTCTTATTGAAACCACATATCGGTTATCATATGGCCATAGCGCATTGAATTGAAATTTGGATTATCCGCCACACTTTCGCTAACAGAAGCGATATTTTGACATTTCGGTCATGCACAGGCCTGACTATATTCTTTACGCTTCCAGTTTCTTCAAATTTCTTTATAATCTTGCCAATTCCTTGAACAGTAGGTAGATTATGAAGAACATAATCACCCCGTAATGAAAGAAAAGTGCCCACGTTTGGATCACCACTTTTGCAGTAAGTTTTAACTATTTTTATGCGTCCTTTGGTTATTAAACGATCCATATTCTCAATAATACTGTTTCTTTTAAATTGCATTTCGATAACTTTTATCGTTGGGACGTAAAATGATAGGCTTCCTCAAATTGACGCTTGTCAAAAACTGAGCGCGCAGTTATTAGCGGTTTGGTTGCCACAGCAGCTATAAGATGGTTCCAGAGCTTAGCTCCGCATAGTGGCTTGTTGCATAGACAAGTTTCCGGTAGAACGGTTCAGATAATCTTAATAATTATTTGCATAATATAAAGTAGTTTTCCACAATTATGGAGTACTTGAACATTGTGCAATAAAGTTTAAGTTTAGTTTTGTATATAAACATACATTCACTAGAGATGTTATTTTTAAGCATGACAACAACGAGAATATGTCAAGAATCAGTGTGAGTAGTTCTCTATAGGCGAACAGGATTTTCAAGACTTTCAATACCTGTTCGAAATTTTGATGTAACACATAAATCTGGATACTATTGCTTAATTTATATGTATATTATTTAGAATATCGTATATATGATCGTGGCTTCCATTTATGTCGAGTTATCGAAAAGTTAAGTGAAAGTGAAAAACCGAATGCCTTTTTTTGAATATCTCTGAGAATTTTTTTCATTTGATAATAATCAAAATCAAGTTTTTTTCTGCTAAATTGGCTGAGGCTCTTCTTTCGTACAATGCCGGTATATCCACCATTATTTTCAATTATTTTGTGGACTCTTTTTGGCATGCTGGGAATAAGATTCCCGCAGGTTTCCACTGGTATTTTATACCGAGTTTTTTAAACAAAATTCCATAACTGATCCTTATTTTTAAGAGCCTCCTTTCCAATTCTTTCTTCCAACTCTCCCCAAAAATTTTCAATTGGATTTAAGTCCGGAGATTGACTTGGCCAGTGAAGAAGGACGACATTATTATCTTGAAACCAATCCTTTACCAACTAAGAAATATGCTTCGGATCGTTATCCTACTGGAATGTCCATCTAAAAGGCATACTTTTCACAGCGTAGTTCAATATCGTATTTTCCATGATATCTTTTTAGTGAAATCTGGTCACAGTGTCGGTAATTCGATGTATCGGACCGACACCATACCAAGCGAAACAACCCCAGACCATAATGTTGCTGCCCCTGTGCTTGACCGTGTTCTTTGTAAAGCGTACATGGAATTTCTTACCCTTAGGGCGTAGAACATTCCGGGCACAGTCATTTCCAAATATATTAATTTTTGTTTCATCGCTCCACCAAATATTTTGCCATTTTTGTTTCACCGTCTCCTCCGGACCAATTGGAATGACTTCTTGCAAAAGCCCAACCTTGCCTTTACATTTTTTTGTCTGAACAAAGGAACTCTTCTGGCTATCCATCCTGGTAAATGTGCTTCTTGTAGTCCACGACGAACCGTTCGCGATGAAATTACATTTCCAATTTCTGCTGAAATCGCTCTTGAAGACACAAACGGGTCCTTCTCGCAAGTGTTACAATACGGATATCTGTTGTTTTTGAAGTGTTTTTGGGTCTTCATTTTATTCTTTAAAGCATTTTGTACAGAAAAATAGTGACCGATTCATAGTTTCTAGTATAGAACGAGACTTTGCCCACTTTCTCTTAGTCTTGAAACAATTTTTTTCTCCTCCGGATACAATGAATTTTTCGACCCATGGCTGATTTTTTACCATATATCTTATTATGAATAAAGATAAACAACAGTAAAATAAATAGCCTTTCCAAAAAGACTACAGCAGACTGCGAAAATATTAAAGAATTGAGCAATGTATTTATTATTTTGACCAAGTACTGAAATCGCACCTGAACAAAACTAACCCACAATGAAAACAACGGAGAAGCTCAAGTTTTGTTTTTACTTTTAAAGGCATTACCTTATTGAAGTTAGTTAATTAAAAAAGAATTGCTATGTTTACTTTCAGGTGTACTTATTGTTCATAATGTTCAAATAATGTTAACTACTGATATTTTAGACAGGCGGAAGGAACTTATAATGGAACAATACTACAATAATCGAAAAAATCTGCTTGTATAACCTCAAAATTTTAAATTTAAGTAAATCCAAATTCTTATCTCTATAAATCTAAATCTCATCCATAGTTTTCTTCCTTTCCCAATAAATAAAAAATCAAATTGTCTTGCATCCCCTTTAGTAAGCTTACACGCATTCTATTTTTAGGCTCACACAACCGGACCTACACTTTAACAACGATGTCGGACATCGCAATGCAAAGCATTTACTATACTTGTCGGTTGCTCGACTAGTCGAAGTGTTCGTCAGACACATCAGGGCGACCGCCGTTGAATTTGTGATAAATGGTTATGTCGAGCATTGAACCCGCGATCTTACAGACGATGGTCCAGTGTATTAACCATCGTGCTACGATCTATCACTCCTATATGATGAGATATATTTGCCAAACAAACATTTTGACTAATAATTGTTGGAGATAACTTAAATAAGACCGTTATATTCAAATCCGTTGTAGACAAGGAAAACCTTACCAGACAAAATCTTGAATTAGTATTCATAGGATCCGCTTCAAAATAGTTCTGCTTTATGGGAATAACCATCTTCTAGATATAACCTTTCTAGTACTTGGCTGATAAATTACTAATTTAAATGCGTCATAAATTAAGACACATTTACTATATTTAAGCCTGAGAGTAAAATAAGACTGTACCGACAGGCCTCTTCTAATTACTTTTAAATAAAACGAGCTGTTTACTTGAAATCGTTATTTCTACTGCAATTTCTAATTAATAGACCGCAGTAAACTACAACTTTCATTCAGTTGCTTCAAAATCATACAAATTCCTCACACGTTAAGCATTTGATAAAGTAATGTCTGAACATGAAAATGGGTTGCATTCCATGTCCACTTTGGAACACTGGCAACATAAATTTATCAATTTAAATATAAGGACATTTGAGATATTTATACCATTTAAGGTACATGTAAGTTATTCGTTCTGACCGAAATTTCAGTACAGATGCTTAACAAGGAATTACTAACCTTCTAAACGTTTGCCTTTACCGCATGTTAATAACATGTCGATTTATTTCAAGATTGCCAATATCTCGGGTTGTGGCCCAGTTGAAAACTTTACCCTTCTTTTTAGATTTCACTGGCTTGCCCTGAAAATCACGCACTTAAATGCTGACCTCATTTGTTTTACAACTGTGTTGCCACAATTTATTTTCATTCGACTCAGAGGGATTTTCCTGTCGTCTCCCCGTCCTCAAACAATTCATTTATCTCGACATGTCGGGTAATTACATTTTGTACTTAAATGACTTTAGAAAATTAAGATTTCAAAACTGTCGATGGATGTTATCAATTAACTCGATGGGGTTTCGGAATAGTCAATTCTATTTTACTTATGTTTTTTCCACAACAGCAACAACAATGTACAGGGCAACTACAACAGCATTAATAATAGTAATAAATGAATGAATGAGCGAGCGAGCGAGCGAACGAACGAAAAGAATAATAGATATCTTTATATCGGTGTCAACTCATGTACCCAGCATTATTGGAACGAACACCTATTGAGCTTTAAATTGCTTCCATGTCCACAGTGAAACGAACAAAAGAAGCCACTTACTCCCGGTATTTGACCGGATCCGAGAACGATTGGGCGGGCGGCGGCGGAGCACACAAACAAAAAATGCCAGGACTCGGCACACAAAGAGAGATCAAACACAATGGGAGGTAACACGAGTACAAAATGAAACGTCGTTGCTGAATACTTTGACATATACTCGAATCCTCACATAGTCGTCGAAAAGGGACATCGAAAGCCTTTTGTGTCAATACTTAATCAGCAAACAGTTTTGTTTTGCCCTTCCTTGTTGTTGCTGTTGTTGTTATTGGTGTCATTGTAAACAGCTTCGAAAAAACAACACTCTGGAATTTTTTCTAAACGAGAACAGAGCGGTGGCAGCAGAAAACGTCTAGAGTTTGATAAACTAAATATGATGAGTCACAGTGGAGGGAAGAAGTTTGCTTAGGAAAAAATAGAGAAAGCGAACGTAATTTCATTGAGGGTTAAAGTGAAGAAAGCAAGAGAAATTTGTTTTTTCAGGAGGCGACTGATAAAAATTGCCTCTTCGATATGTTGAGGTAAATGAAGGAGACATCATTAAAACAGGATTATCTTTAACTATTATTATGAATAATGAAGAACAAATAATAAATTGTTATAAATAAATGCCTGCAATTACATTGTAAAAAAATTGAAGTTTCCGCTTTTTCTCTTTTTTTGTAAAATTTAAAGGAATTATTTAGATATTGAGTGAAATGATCGCAACATAAGTAGTACGGCTGACCTTCCATTTATCGTTCTTGATTAAAATTTTATACAGACAATACGTACTACAATGCTTAGCTCCCGAAGTGTTACCATCTTCACACTGCTGTAGGAACCAAAACAATGACATCGAGCTCATTTTTTGGCAAGTGTAAGCCTGTTATATTGTTTATACGCTTACGGAAGCAGTTGCAGTTAAAAAAAAAATTAAAATGCAATTCTAATGCAAAAGCGTCATTGCTTTGTATTGGGAAGGGAAACCGCAACCAACGGCAAGTCGAGTGAACAAATTGTTTGTACGTTGGGACGTCATGATGATGGACATTTAAAAACAGAAACATCGCCAGAAATGGATCGAAAGCTCGAAAACCAAAATTCAATGTAATCCCCGACAAAGAGCAGTTAAATTGGCTAAAAATTCCATATCTGCCTATTCGTAGCAAGAATACAAAAAGTACAAAATTTAACATATGCACAAAATGCAGTTCGTCCAGCAAGTGCAAAAGTTTTGAAGTACTTCGAACTTTTGTGGCGAGCTTGGAAATTTGGCCTTTTCTTATGAAAAGTATTTACGATTTATCAATATGCAAACAAAGAAAATAATCGTTTATGGTTTGAGTGCCAATCAGAAATCAATTTAGACCGGCGAATTGCTCTGCGAAAGCAAACCTGTAACTGTCACAGGACATTCACCACTCGTTTTCATTGAACAAGGTTCATGGGTAAATCAACAAATTCACCATGAAAAGATTTTAAACGATGTTTGTTACCTTGGGCACGTAACAAATTCAGTAGAAGCCATTGGAGGTTTCAATAAGACCCGGCATCATGGTGTAAAGCCCATTAAACCCAATGTTTTGTATAAGAAAAAGTCCCCAGATCCATTTCTCTACAGCAATGACCGCCGTATTCCCCGGATTTAAATCTAATTGATTTTTCCATATTACTCTTCGTCGAGAATGGGACAAAATACCATCATATACCATACCGCGAATCTTCTATCCGCACTAAAGGCGGATAGATCGAACAATTACATATTTTTTTTTTTTTTAACTTTAAATGTTTCTAATGTTTTTTTACCGCCAATCCCTGCATTATTGAGAAAAAAAAAACAAATTGTTACCAAGTTGTGAAATTATTGTCAGTGCTTTTAAACAAAATGTGTCTTTTTGAGAACAGAAATTGAACTAATTTATAATAGATGGATCAGAAGAGAAGAAATGCGTCAATTTTATACGTGAAAAAATTATGTAGTGAAATTGTTTACTTCCCTTTCTTATAATAAATAAAGCATTGCAAAGAGAGTTCTGTAAGTTTGGTGTAATTCTGATAGTATGTGCCGGTTCAAGAAGTAGAACTTGATAGGAGCAAAAGAGAATAAAGTATTGAGTTTTGGAAAAAATTAAATTTTAGCGTGTCAATAAATATAAATTTTCAGTTTGATAAATAGATGTCCTTATCTTCTTTTAATTTATAAGATTTTCCTATAAATGTTATAATTACAACGACGTTTCACCTGTCAGCTCTAGTTCATCAAATATGAAAGTAGCTAATGAAATTGCTGAAATTGAGTTTGTTTTTATATCGGCTGGTTCGGAAAGTTCGTTCGGGTTTTAAAAGAAATTTACAGGGTGTCAATCGGGAAGGTATACTACTTTGTTTGTTTATAATTGTATTGATAAATGTTTTATTTAATGTCGGCAATTATGTATGGAATACAATATCACATAAATGTCCGCCTCTGTTAGCCTCACAAATGCGAGCCTTTTTGAGCACATTTTTCATTGCATTCTCACACATTTCACGCCGTGTTTCATTACTTTCATCACGAATATTTTGTTTGAGTTGCTTGAGCGTTTCTGGATTGTTTACATAAACTTTGCTTTTCAGATATCCCCACAAAAAGAAGTCCTGAGCAGTCAAATCAGGCGACCGTGGAGGCCAATCAACATCACCATTTCTTGAAATAACTTGTTGTGGAAAGAGGCAGTAATTCCATTGTAATCCTGGCTGTATGTGATGTGGCACCGACTTGTTGATACCACATGTTAATCAAGCCCAAAGCATGCACGTTGTAGCGTTAAGAAGTTTTCAATCATATCACGATATCGCTCCCCATTGACAGTTACCGTTCCGCCGTTTTTAGTTTCAATGAAGTAAGATCCAATGATTCCTCCTGACCAAATAGCACACCAGACTGTCACTTTTAATGGATGCAAAAATTTGAGGGGTTTTCATTGCCCAGAATCGACTGTTCTGTTTATTCACATATCCATTCAAATGAAAATGTGCCTCGTCACTCATTATGATTTTTTCATGAAAATCGGGGTTGCCATGGGCGAGCTGTAACATCCTATTGGTATACGAGTATGTGCGGCGGCGTAAATGGTCTTGTGGAAGAAGCTTTTGTGTTAACTTAATTTTAAATGGAATCAATTGCAAATCCTTGTGCAAAATTGTGGCCAAAGTTGATCTTTGAAGACCAAGCTCCTGAGCACGGCGTCGAATTGAGGTTGATGGATTGTTTTGAACACTTTCTTGAGCAGCAGTGATGTTTTCAGCCGACCTCACAGTACGTTGTGGTCCATGCTTGGCCCTATCAGCTACAGAACCTCTTTTTTCGAAATCATTCTCTTCGCGATAAATAGTGCGTCTTGTTGGAACGTTGTTTCTCCCAGAAATTTTACGCAACTTTCTCATCGTCACAGTAATCGATGATTGATTTTGATAAAATGTTCTAACGATTAAAACACGTTGGTTTATCGAATATTTTTCCATAATAAATTTGCCGCGTCTCTATTTCACGACTGCCAAATATGAACTGTTGAGACTAATGTTTACCAAAATGGCGGCAAAACGAAGTAGTATACCTTCCCGACGGACACCCTGTATTTACAAATTTATATACAAACAAACAATTATTTTGATTTATTATATAATTTCCCTCTTTTTTAACAACTGCTTCCTGCCTCTCTGGAAGCTTTTTAATTCCTCTCTCATAAAACTCGCGTGGGTTTTCTAAAAAAACAGCGTTCAATTCGATTTTTCACTTCCTTGTCGTTATGGAAATTCAAATTCTTCAAGTGGTTGCCCAGACTGCAAAAGAGATGAGTCGGACGGAGTTTCTGACACTCCGACAGTTTCTGACGGGTCCGCAAGGCAGTGCGAGGTCTCGGTGTGAGAGAGTGAGGTACCCAAACATTGAGGTTGCTCACAAATCTAAGCTCTTTTATGACACCACGAACGGTTGAGACTGATTTTTTGATTATTTCAGCTATTTCTCTAACTGTTGCACGGGGATTAGCAATAATTAAATCTCTCACCTCCTCGGAAACAATTTCTTTTGGTCATCCTGATCTGGGATCGTTTAACCCATTTCTTGCAAGTTCTTTCATTTGGAAGTTAAGTGAAAGTTAAGATACTGTTTGAAGGAACTCTACGTCATGAGAAGCAACGTATGGTGAACTAACGAATTAACCGAACAAACTTTCCGAACAACCCAATATTTGTCTACTTTACATGAATTTGTGAGCAGCAATTTTGATTAGATTTAATATGAAACAAAAAAACGTTTAAAAACGCCCGGTTTTCTTGAGATAGTAGAGTTTGAAGCTTGTTTGGTAGAAATTTATATTTTTTGTCCATGTTTTTTTGAACAAATTCACCTATAAATTAATTTGATGCATTTTGTTCTTTTTTGCACATTTCTGATGTAATCTCAGCGATATCTTGACGAATGTGGGGTTTCAAATGTAGGATTATCGGCGTAAACACGGTTTTTGACATAGCCCCACAAAAAAAAAAAGCTTAACAACTTCAAATAACACGATATTGTTGGTCAATTGACGTCGCCAAAACGTTAAATTGCGCTTTCAAGAAACTTCTCATGCAATAAAGCCAAAATGGGTGATGTTGGGTGGTAAATGGCACCGTCTTATTGAAACCACATGTCGTCCACTTCATAATTTTCAATTGCAGGCTAATAGCAGACGGTTATAATACGGCCATAGCGCTCTGAATTGGAAATCGGATTATGCGCCACAATTTCACTAACAGAAGCGATATTTTCGGCATTGCGTACATTGCGACGATGCAGAGATCTGACCACATCCATAACACTTTCAGTCTCTTCAAATTTCTTTATAATCTTGTCAATTCCTTGCACTGTAGGTCGATTATGACGACCATAATCACTCCGTAATGCACGAAAAGTTCCCACGTCTGAGTCACCACTTTTGTAGTAAGTTTTAATTACTTTTACGCGTTCTTTGGTTGTTAAACGATCCATATTCGTAAATAGCAAACGTTTCACTAAATAAACAACACTTCAGATGACAGGTATTTAACAGTTTTAACTATTTTTATGCGTTTTTCGGTTGTTAAACAATTCATATTCGTAAGTGACAAGCTTTTTATTAAATAAATAAATATCAAGATGAGATATTTTCCAGACTGAAGGTTTTGAGACTACTAAATGAATAAACTGATGGTGGCCAAAAATTGACCGAAAAATGCAAAAAAAGGATTGGATGGACTTATGTCATGTTTGAAAAAAAGTCCTTTTTGTGATGTCAACTTATCTGGAAGGGGTGCATCACCTATGACCCATGCAGAACGCAAAAGTTACCAATGGCAAAATGTGCTCAATATGAAATAAACTTTCTCATACAAGAACAAACTCAAGTCGGGAAAACTTTTACTTTTTCGATATCCTGTAAACTTAGTTTCCTAAATAAAAGCAATGTACTATGGAAGTTCAATGATGTGGGACCATCTTAGTTCATACGCTGATTGTTGCTATTGAAATACATTTTAGTAGACTTGATCGCTAATACGTTTGCAGGTATATGTACATTTATTTGATTCAGGGGAACTATATGAGTCCACATTTTCCCACATTTTTTGCCCTAAATATAGAAACAGCAATAGTTTTTTGATAACGGCAATGTAGCGATATTTATTCATTTTGTTGTTTTTTACCTCTAAAAGAAAGAATTTCGAAAAGAACCTTCAAGCTTTTGGTGACTAGTCCAAGCAGTGATCTGTAAAAATGTGAATATTGAAATTAAAATATGAATGGACAATGAGAGGACCCTTAAATTATCTTTTGCAATGTGTTATTGATTGTATAATGTCTTAAGATTTTCCCGATTTCCCCACAGTGTTCACTGTCAAGTCCTACAAGTCCCCAAGGCAGCCTATACCCCATTCAAGCAATATACGCGCACTCATCCCTTTGAGCTCTGCTCTGAGTTGCTATGGCTGCTGGTAATGGCGACAATGATGACAAGCACATGATGTCCATGACGTGAATGGCGCTGATGCCGCACTTACGGCGCTAACTTTCAATAGCTCGCTGATGGTTTATTCATGCCCGTTCTGTGTGCTGTTGATCTAGTAATTGTACACCAATTTGGTTTATGAATATAAATTAACTGGAAACACTAAAGTTCGAAAGATGATAATCATTATTACGTTATTATAACCCCATGTTCCTGTTGCTAAGTTTCCGTTCTTGCAACATGTTGGCGCTCCCATACGCATCCTTTGACCCATTTTATCACTCCTGCTACCTTGTAATTTTTTTCACAGTACGTTTCCAGATTCACTGTTTGATGTTCTTTATTTAGTTATGCTTTGCATACCGTTGAAGCCAGAGCCCCCTTCCTTCGGTCCGATGAACTGACATTCAACCACCAACCACCGATGTATGTTGACTGAATTTGATGTCATTCAAAAGAAAGAAGAAAAAAAACGTCACAACACTTGGGAGAAACAAAAAGAAAAACAAGAATTTGGAGATCTAGTCAAGAATAATGGCCACAGTAGCATAAGAGATATTTGAAGGTGCCATTTTGAAACTCGTGAGAAATGTTTGAAATATTCAAATTCCCGGCATTTCACAAAACTGGCACCAGAGTTGTCCGAAAACAGAAACTTTGAACAAGTCTGGCTGTAAACTATTTAAACAACTATAAAGTGTTTAACTATTTTATTGGAATTTTTTCAAATATGCTTGATTTAGATTTTATTTTTAAATTTTTGGTCGGTTTTTTTCAGTTTTTGCGAATTAATTCGGAAAACATTTTATCGAAAGGCAATAAAATTCCCCATAAACTGTAAAAGAAAATCAAAAAACAATTCAAAATTTGTGAAAAGGAAAAATTGTAAAAAAATAATATTTTTTTCCAACAATCTGGGAAAAAGTAGCATTATCCTTTCGTTGATTGCGGAAAGAACGTGTATATCATCTTTGTAATATTTTGAAATAAAATAATATTCCTAAACGTTACACTTGCTCCGTTAACCTGTAGCCACCATACAGGTTTTTCCAGATATGTGATATTTTTGAACAACAAATCAACTTTAACGCAAAATGTCTTTACATGAACAAGTAGTCCTCCTGTCATTTTTACGTTATTGAAGTGACCTCATTTACAGTTGACGTGAAATTCTATTGCTATTCGAAGACATGTTTTCTGAAATAATTCGGGTTTCTATTATACTTGCTTTATAATTGACCAAAAACTGTAAAATTTGGAAAAAATATTTAAAAAATATTTTAAACCGCGCAGAGTTTTGCCGCGAGCATGTTTTTTTGTTGATTTTTTTAAGGACTAACCGATATTGTAATCGGATCAGAAAGTAGTTTTGGCAGCACAATAAAAATTTGCCAAACCCGAGGTTCTACGAGATGTGATGAAAAAATAACCGTTATTTTCAATTTTTCCAAAAAGTATTTATTTATTCATCAACAACTATCTTGTCCCCTTCAAAGTAATGCCCCTCAGATATAATACACTTAAGCCAGCGTTTCTTTAAATCCTCGAAACACTTCTGAAACGCGCTTTTTGGTATCGCCAACATCTCCTGTTTCGATTTTTTTTTATCTCCTTAATCGTAGCAAAACGCTTTTCTTTCATCGGTGTCTTCAGTTTTGGGAAGAGGAAAAAGTCAGCGGGGGTCAAGTCCAGTGAATACGGTGGTTAAGGCATGATTGTGGTTTTGTTTTTGGCTAAAAACTCACGCACAAGCAGCGATGTGCGAGCTGGTGTGTTATCATGGTGCAAAATCCATGATTGTTTTTGTCCACAATTCTGTGCGTTTCTAACGAATTGCTTCGTGCAAACGGCGCATAACTTCAAGGTAGTATTCCTTATTGACCGTACGACGTTGTGGAAAGAATTCATAATGCACCACGCCATTGCAATCGAAGAAAACAGTGAGCAAAACCTTTACATTTCACCAAACTTAACGTGCTTTTTTCGGTCTTGGCTCTTCTGGACGCTTCCATTGCGATGATTCATAAAACTTCATCAAGGGAAAGTCTGCATAAACTTTCCCTTATTTTAATTTACCCAAGTGAGAGCAAACTTCTGCTGGAGACTGACAACAGTATTCTACTTTATAGATGTGCAAACTTAGAACGTACTTGCGTAAGGGATGAATCTTAAAAATCGCAAAGAGCAAACCTTTTCGGCCTGCACTCGTCTGGAATAGCCGATAATTGGGGATCCAATAGTGCACATATAAGGGCCAAATAAAGGCTGATAATATAGTAGATACTCGTATTATGACCACAAACGTGAAAATAGGGACGACATTGCCAAAATCCACCGAACACGAGGTGAGTTCAAAAAATAAGGTGAATTTTCAAATTTCGTGCGCTACGTACATTCGATTTTCGATTATTATTTTTTTATGTTGTCGAAGATATGTTGACGGTTTTATCAATATAGCATGTTTAATTTGTTTGTGAGAGGCATAAATAAGACAAATGTTTTGCGCATTCGGCGAGTTTCTGCTATTGGAAAAATGGATCAAAAAAGTGGCATCAAATTTTGTGTAAAAAATGGAATTAAGTGCTCAAAAACACTTGAAATGTTGACAGTGGCATACGGTGAGAGTACTCTGAATCAAAAAAAAAAAAATGTTTACAAGTGGTACAAGCTTTTCACAGAAGGTCGAGAACATGTGAATGACGACGCTCGCCCTGGACGCCCCAGGATATCAACAACCGATGAAAATGTTGAGAAACTGAAGAAAATTGTTATGGAGAATCGTCGAATGACAATTAGAGAAGTTGCTGAGGATGTCAGCATATCGGTTGGCTCATGCCATCCAATCTTGTGCGAAAAAATGGTCGAAAACTATCTCAAAAGGATCCACCGCCGCAACCAATCCAAAGGTGGTCATTTAAATAACATTGTATTTCGTACATAGCGGCAAGGCCTAAACATTATAATGAAACAAATGTTTCTTCGAAATCATAGCTTTATGTGTGTTTTAATTAACTATACTTTTTAAAACGAAAAATGGATGACCTGGTATATAAAAACCGTCCCAAAACTAGTCGAAATAACAAACAAGACACAAAAAAAAGTGGGAAAATTGTTTTTATTTTTCAACATGATCTCCTTTTAGCTCGATATACTTTTTCTAGCAATATCATATATCCTGTTTATAGTAATAACTATGAAACTCATGAAAATACCCATCAACTGCAGACTTCACGACTTCATGTTGGCAAATCTTTCATCACAGAGCCACATTTTATAGAAAATACTCCGAAAGTGCTAAATCTATCGAATAATTCGAACTTTAACTTATTAATGTTGACCATCGCAATAGTGAATGTGTGAACTCTAGCATTGTCTTGAAGAAACAACGCTTTCTTTTTCGCTAAATGCTGCCTTTTTCAATAATTTCATCACCTAATCGCTGCAATAAATTGGCATAATATTCACCGTTGATGGGTTTTTTTCTGAAGATAATCAATCAAAATAATCCCTTGCGCATCCCAAAAAAACACACGGCATGCCTTTGCCTGCAGATGAAACCGTCTTCGCCTTCTTTGGACGCGATTCTCCCATTCCAGTCGACTGCTTTGATGTTGCTTTGTCTCAGGTGTGAAGTGGTGGATCCATGTCTCGTCCATGGTTATAAATCGACGCAAAAATTCCGCTTCATTGCTCTGAAACATAGTCAAATACACTATTAAAACGTCGTCACGACGCTGTTCTTGTTCTATTGAAAGCAACCGCGGCACCCATCTTGCGCACAGCTTTCTCATCTTCAAATATTTTTAGCCAAAATACAATATATAACACTTTTTAAAATGCCTATCATTTCGTCTGGCACACGCACCTTTAGCCGACGATCATCCAGTACCATTTTGTGGATTTTCTTAACCGTGTCTGCCGTGGACACCTCAATTGGTCAACCGCTACGGTGTTCGTCTTTGCAGCTCGTACGGCCTCGTTTAAACTGTACTACTCAATATTTTACAGTCATAAACGGAGGAGCAGATTCCCCCAGAGTCAGAATCTAGTTCGACTATAATGTTGGTTGGACTGAGACTTTTCAAATGGAAATATTGAATTACATGACTGTGACCAATTTTTTCCACGTTTAGATATTCACTGACATCGTTTATTTTTGATGACTGAAATAAAACTGCTAAACAACGTGGCGTTTTGAAACTTAAAACATATGTTTTGTAAGGTTGCCATTTTTTAACAAAATAATTTTTTTCTAATTACTGTTACTATTCTTATGCTAAGACTTTTTCTCAGCTGCACTAGATCAAATTTTTTATACATTGAGGGCGATTTTCCCCAATTCAATCTCTCCTTTGTAATTTCTAATTAGTAAGTTGCAGTAGCATTTTTTTTTTTTTTTTTTTTTTCAAGACTCGAAATAAAATTTTGAATTTGACAGAGAAAGAAGCTTCTTTATTGAAATGTTTGAGAACGACTTACACAAAATATTCTTTTACGCAATGAATACAAATACAATTTGCCAATTAGCAGTTATACGAGTATTTACATACATTGCAATAGAGCATCTTTTAGAATGCACAACTGGCGCTGTGGGATGAACCAAATGTAAAGTTACGGTGCCCAAATTTTTGAGATGCATTTAACTATCATATTTGTTTTCCTTGTTTGTTTATGAACCAAAGGTAAATAAAGTAACAGACAAAACGTAAATGATGTTTAGATTTTAGCCAGTACTTAGTTATTTATAAAGTAAATGGCCAAAATAATGTCGTATGTTTGAAAAAGGTCCTGGGCATTCCAATATGATGTAAGCAATGATATCCTTAAAAGGTGGACAGTTTTACCGTGATGGAATTCGAGCTTTGCCAGAAAGATGGTAAAAAGTAGTATCTGGCGACGGGAAATGCTTTCAATGGATCATTTGTAAATATGTTTTCGTAATAAAGTTGCATTTTTATAAAACACATAGCAAGAACTTAGTTGTTTATATAAAGGTCCTTTTTTAAAATTTATAGTAGTGGGCAGATTAAATCAAATACATAAACTGCTGCATATTGTAATTGACGTAAAATTGGCCGGAAGGCTTTATTTAAATTACAAGCCAAATAAATAAATAAAAAATTAAAAAATAAAATTTTGTAATACTTTTTCTCCACTGTTAGATTTCCATTCAGATAAAAATTATTTTAAATTAAATTTACACACAACGTTTTCAATTAACGTGTACTAACAGAAAATGTTTTGTATACTTGGCAGTAAACTGAGTAAATAGCTAAATGAATAAAGAAAAAGTGCTTGTCATTTGTATTGCATAAAATGCTTGGGAAACTTAAAAAAAAAAAAAAAATTGGCCCGATAATCACGCTTCCTCTGGCAACTCCCGTACAAATTACATAATTTAAGCCTTATTAAATCTCAGATGCATATTTTTAATTAATTCCAACGTTATAATATATAATGCATCAGTCAATTAGTAATCACCGTTCTGCGAATGAAATACTGTTGTCAGTTCTGCGCCTTCGCTCTGTTGTCTTAGTTTTGAAATTGATCATAAACTAAAATTCAGCAAGCACATTTCTCGAATATGTTCAAAAATAAATTTTGCTTTGGGAAAACTTTACAATCTCAATGTTATTTTACCGGTTAACATAAAATATACTTTGGCACATGCTATTTTATTACCACATATCATGCATGGCGCAGAAATTTATCTCAGTGCAGACAGATCTCAACTGCATTGTCTTAACACATGTTTCCACAGGATCCTAAGATATATGTAAGGTATATATGGTTCCCATTGTGCCCGAGATTACCAAACTTATGAAAAGTACTTTCTTGGATGTTCCTTTCTATGCTTTTTGAAACTGAGATGCTTATATTTATTCGTTTGCATTATTAAGTTCAACCAACCGGCATATCTTGCATGCTGCTACCGATTTCTCTCTTCGAATAGAAATTCTCAAGCCCTTATAGAACGTTATTCTAGCAGCGTTTTTGAAAGATCTTTTATGGTTCGTGTTGCAAGATTATGGAACAATTTGCCGGCTAGTTTAAAAAATTTCGCAGTCTTCCCCAACCAATTCAAGCAGAATCTGATGTGTTACTACTCTAATGTTTCATAATAATGGTCAGTACTAATATACAAAAAATGTTCACTGATAATCACCACCACTCTATTTATTTATTTTTTCTGTTTTTGTACGATCAAATATTTTTGGAAAAATGTGTTTTAGGGACTTTTAGGGATTATACATATTTTTTTCTATTTTTGTTTATGCCTACGTAACTCATAAATTGATTGATTGATTAATAAAAAAAAAAAAATGTGGCGATTTAAATTACAAGAAAATAATGCTTGAAGCCCTCACATCCTCCAATAACTATCCAAAAAAGGTATCATGCTAATAACCCGAACAGATTGCGAATTATAGCAAAAAGTTCTCTAAGATTTATAGGAATTCTAAAAGTATTTTATGCTATATTTGGAATTCTCTTATTCGATATATTTAGCCTGTTTTGTAACGCAAAAGTGACCTTTTTTAACTATTCGGTCTTTCAACATTTACACAACTTAGTCCGATACTCTCTGATAGTTGATTGAAATTTTATTTTGTTACATAACATAACATAACTTTGTTATAACTGTGTGGATTATTAAACATTTTAAAGCTATTAAAAATATTGAAATTGCTACAGAATGACCATCGCTGGGTATTTTTCACAGTGAAAACGAGGTGTGCTCAAAAAGAAGTCGAATTTTCAAATTTCGACTTTCGATTATTATTATTTTTTTTATTGTGACACACTCGTCTCGAAGATATGTTGACGATTTTATCTATATAGCATGTTCAGTTTGTTTGTGAGAGGCATAAATAAGACAAGTGTTTTGCGTGTTGGGCGATTTTCTGCTATCGAAAAAAAAAAATGGATCAAGGAAGTTGCATCAAATTTAGTGTAAAAAATGAAAAGTGCTCGAGAAGATGTGAATAACGACTCTCGTTCTGGTCGCCCCAGCACATCAACAACCGATGAAAATGTTGAGAAAGTGGAGAAAATTGTTATGGAGAGTTACAATTAGAGAAGTTACTGAGGATGTCGGCATATCAATTGGCTCATGCCACGCAATTTTTTTGAAAATTTTGGACATGAATTATTTCCTTAAAGTTATGCGCCGTTTGCGAGAAGTAATACGAAAAAAGTGCCCGGAATTGTGAAAAAATTTCATGGCTTTTGCATCATGATAATGCACCAGCTAACTCATCTTTGTTTCAATTCTTTTTGTTTATAATATAAAAGTATGATTTTCTAAATATCACTTTGTATTGTGCGAAATCTTATTTTTTTATGTTTTCTTCATTCCGTTTTACCCAATCAAATACGAATTTCCGAAAATTCGCCTTAATCCTCCACATATTGTGAGTTATGAATCTACACTGTCAATTTCGTGAGTTTAGTTTTTTCTGTCGTAGCACCTTTGTCCCTTTCTCAAATGTCCCCTGAAGGAAAGAAATTCTGAAAAGTCTCTTTTTTGCACAGAAGAATAGGTTACACTTTTCAAGATTCAAGCATCCGCTATCTGTCTTGGCCGATTGTAAAATTTTGTTAATCTTCCCTGCTTTTAGTCACCCACTAAAATCAAGAATTTCGGAAAAACCATTTAAAGATTACAATGTAAAGTAAGTTTACACTTCAATTCCGGTATTAGTAGTTTTTCATAGCTGGTAATACAATTTGCGTTCCCTTTAATTCCTGTTTGCCCCTATAAATCAACAATTATCAAGGACCCCTTTTGGTGACGTCTTTTTTCTCCTTTTTTCCCCTTTTTCTTGTTTTAATTCCTCAAAGTACGAACCTCAAACTATTCCTTCTTACCTCATATGTGTTGAGCTGATTATTCAATTTCATCACTTTAGTTTCTGCTGTTTGATGTAGATGGATGCGGGATTTCTTACTGATATTAACTTGGGAGTAACCAAAACACTTCGCAGAATTTCCCAAGCAATTCCTTATAAGTCTGGTAGTAGCAAACACAAACTAGCAAACACGGCAACTAGTTTAAATAACCTACATGGCAGGCTGTCTTCGATGCGTCTTCGATAAGTACAGGGTGTCTGTCGGGAAGGTATACTACTTTGTTTGTTTATAATTTCTGATCATATGAAAGAGAGTGGATCTTGTATTGATAAATGTTTTATTTAATGGCGGCAATTATGTATGGAATACAGTATCAGATAAATGGGGGGAGGCGGACTCTGTTAGCCTCACAAATGCGAGCCCTTTGGAGCACATTCTTCATTACATTCTCACACATTTCACGCGGTATTTCATTAATTTCATCACGAATATTTTGTTTGAGTTGCTCAAGGTTTTCTGGTTTGTTTACATAAACCTTGCTTTTCAGGTATCCCCACAAAAAGAAGTCCGGAGCACACAAATCGCCTTGTTGATACCACAGGTTAATCAAGCCCAAAGCATGCAGTTGTGGCGTTAAAAAGTTACGCCGTTTTCAGTTTCAAAGAAGTAAGATTCAATGATTCCTCCTGACCAAATTGCACACCAGACTTTCACTTTTAATGGATGCAAAGGACTGATGAATAATTTGAGGGTTTTCCATTGTCCAGAACCCACTATTCTGTTTATTCACATATCCATTCAAATGAAAATGTGCCTCGTCACTCATTATGATTTTTTCATGAAAATCGGGGTTGTCATGGGTGAGCTGTAACATTTTATTGGCATATGTACGGCGGCGTAAATGGTCTTGTGGAAGAAGCACTTGTGTCAACTGAATCTTAAATGGAAACAAATGCAAGTCCTTGTGCAAAATTGTGGCCAAAGTTGTTCTTTGAAAACCAAGCTCCTAAGCACGGCGTCGAATTGAGGTTGATGGATTATTTTAAACCCTTTCTTGAGCAGCAGTAATGTTTTCAGCCGATCTTGCAGTACGTTGTGGTCCATGCTTGGCTCTGTCAGCTACAGACCATCTTTCTTCGAAATCATTCGTTACACGATAAATAGTGCGTCTTGTTGGCACGTTGTTTCTCCCAAAAATTTCACGCAACTTTCTCATCGTCTCAGTAATCCATAATTGATTTTGATAAAATGTTTTAACGATTAAAACACGTTGGTTTATTGAATATTTTTACATAACAAATTTTCGAAGTCTCACGACTGCCAAATATGAACTGTCAAGACTAATGTTTACCAAAATGGCGGCAAAACAAAGTAGTATACCTTACCGACGGACACCCTGTAGATAACTTTAGTTACTCAAACTCAGCTCATAAAAGCCGGCTGGCTGTCAGCAGCACCAACATTAGGATTCGAAGTGGTTGAGAATAAGCTGTTCATCATAAAATGGTTACACAAGAATATTGTAAAACAAAACACACCAAAGTGATGAAAAATGCTGCAAACGTTATAAGGACCATGCTTCATAATCGTCATGCACTAGTTTTTAAACATGATTTTGCTCAATGAATATGTGGAATATAAGTTCAATATGTCACATACTTACCTTACATTCGATTAGTTGTTACTGTGGCTTATCAAGCGATTTATGACAAAGCCATCCATGTGTTATCGGTAACGGAAGATAATACAGACTTTAATGTAGACCTTATTGTTCGGTAACCACTAAATGTTACTGCAACCTCCTCAAGCATTGGGAAGATGTCAGCATAAGCAAACCGGGAAGTACACGCAGACAAAGGCAAACTAGTTACTGCGACGACCAAAATGCCTGCCTGTTTGGTACTCTGTGTGTCAATCTGAAATTTGTAGCTTCGGACTTCTTTATCTATTTCAGCACTGCTGCCGATAATACTAACGATACCAGCCAGTATGGAAATTAATGGAAGAGTATTGCTTGGAAATGTATGTATTTGTAGGCTTCCTAAGCCCACCGACTTGATGGCAAATCCATCTCTCTAACTGCAGCAGACGATAGTCCTACTTACCTCGCTGTATGGCGCAAAATCTTTAGTTAATACACAAGTAGATGAGTCAGTTCCGGATGTTTTTGGGCGAAAAACGCTAGGGAAAATATATGGACCCACCGCTAACGCAGAATATCGGCCTCATATGGACCGTGAGCTATATGATGTATATGCCTACATCGATGTGGTCAATCGCATTACAGCGATTGCATTAGCTGGTCATTTTATGCCGATAAATTACAATGTTCCAGCGAACAGGATGAGTGCTAAAAACCAAAGTGGTCGTGTTAAGTTTTGAGAGTGTTTCATGAGCTAAATCTTTTGAAATGACTATGGGTCCCCTCTTCTGTATCATAAACCACGATAAACCACTTAGTGCTAGATCCAGACTAAAAGTTGAATAAACAAGTTGCTTCCAACCAAGCATATCACCAATACCAGCGTGTGTAGGCTGACGATGTCATAATGGAACTCAATTTCTCTCCTTTTGGCCAAATTGGTGACTACATAGCTCCGATTTAAGAGTTTGGCTGCAGGGGAGCAGCTGATAGCAGATAATTATTTGACAATCCCACCAAACACACATCAAAATCTCCCTGTCATACGATCGTTAAATTTTTATTTAACATTATCGTAAATGACACTTCATTCGTCACCAGTCAACAGGAACACTGTTCTCATTTTCAGCCGCATGGCGTGAGTTTTCAACTTTTTCGAAAAAAAAACTGTTATATATAGCACATTTTGTCGTGAGTATTTGCCGAGCATATACAGGGTTGCCCATATTCCACGGACCCATGTTTTAAAAAAAAAATCAAAGAAAAAAATAACAATTTGGCGGTTGGCAATCTTATTCATTTAATTTGTTCCAAGTAGATTTGTTTACATCAATTTTTGAATATGATATCTCTCAAATGGCCGCCTCTGGCGTTGATGGCGTATTGTGCCCTTTTTGCAGCATTTTCCATCGTTTTCGCCAACATTTCGGCCGGAATAGCGGCTATTTCTTCACGAATGTTGTCCTTGAGCTCTTCTACGGTCCTTGGCTTGTTAACGTAAACCTTTGACTTCAAATGTCCCCACAAGAAGAAGTCAGCGGGCGTCAAATCGGGCGAACGCGGTGGCCAGTCCAAATCACCACTTTTCGACATCAAACGGCCCGGAAACAAATTCTTCAGAAAATCGATTGTTATGCGACTTGTGTGCGGTGGAGCGCCGTCTTGTTGAAACCAGAACTGCCTCATACGCTTTCGACGAATAATTGGCATCACAAAATTGGTCATCATGTCGCGATAACGCTCCTGGTTGATGGTAACAGCATGGCCATTTTCGTTTTGGAAGAAAAACGGCCCAATGACCGTTTTCGCACTAACGCCGCACCAAACTGTGACTTTTTCGTCATGAAGAGGCAATTCTTGAATCTCCTGAGGATTTTCAGTGGCGTAAATACGGCAATTTTGCTTATTTACGGTCCCATTCAATGTGAAATGGGCTTCATCGGACATGATAATTTTGTTCCAAAATTGCTCGTCATCATCGGCCATTTCGATGACTCGTTGGGCCCATTCCAATCGACGAGGCTTGTCCGCAGGCAACAATCTTTGCGTCAATTGAATTTTGTACGGGAACAAATGCAAATCAACGCGAATAGTCCGTTGTAAAGTGGACCGAGCCATGCCCAACTGCTGAGAACGGCGTTTTTGGGATGTTCTTGGGGACCTCTCAACACTGGCTCGTACGGCAGCGATATTCTCGGCCGATCGCCTTGGTCGACTTTTATTTGGCCTCTTCGGATTAGAAAGAGCCTCACCAGTCGAAAATTTTTCGTATAAACGCTTAATGGTGTTCTTAGAAGGCGCACTTCTCACATTTTTAATATTTTAAAAGCACGTTGAGTTTTCACAATTGACTTCTTCTGTTGAATGTAAATTTCAACTATTTCAGAGCGCTCGCGTGGCGTGTATTGTTCCATGGTAAAAATCTGCTTGGACTGACGCTTCAAACGCGGTATGTCTTTAAGCGATCTGACATCTCTGTCAAAAGTTATGGCGTTGCCAGATGGGTCCGTCGAATATGGACAACCCTGTACATAAATATTCCGAACATTCGTAGTCTCTATTTTTATAGCGTGATCCTTACACGTTTGCGCGGTCGTCTACAATTAGGCGCTTTGGATTCAATATTTTGCTTTGTGTTATATTACCAATACAATACAGGAGGTTTTGTCGATTGCATAATTCAATGCGCGTGAAACGAATTACGGAGTAAATTTGCCCTGGAGCCAAAGTGTGGAGGCTCCAATCTGTCGTGCCTCGTCATTAGTTTTTTTTTTCTCCACAAGAGACTGCATCATTACAGCGCACAGTGAGATTCTAAGTGCAAAAATTCTATTTTTCGACTGTAAAATATTAAAAATGTAATGATGCAATTTTGTATTAAGTTTGTTTAGTTAAGGGAAATTCATCATTGCTTTTTTGAAAAAAATAATTTTTTATCGCAAAATAATTACTTAAAAATGCTTGGGAGAAGTAAAGCGCAAAACGACTAAGATTTTAATGCAACTTGAGGGCCTGTAAATGCATATTTGTTGTTCGTTTAACTATTTTATGTCATGATGTTCTAAAAATATGGTATTTTGTGATTCTTTAAGAAAAAAAGACAACTGGATAGCATAAATAGTTTCGAAACTATTTAAATTAAAAAAAAAAACCTAGAAATTTCAGTGCTCTAAGTTTTCCTTGGATGAAAAAAAGGTTAGCTCCGGTGACCTCCATGATCTGACTGCAATAAAATGAAGGAAGGGAGTATATTATTGCGATTTATAGAAAAAAATCCTTATAATATTTTATACTGCTGAACAAAGTTATAAATTTTATGAAAAAAGTCACAAGAAATTACGCTACAAATTAAGCAAAGATATAAAGACAAAACACGTATACAATAAACCATTTCAAAAGTGGTCGGCGCTCGAAGACGAACATAAGGCTATGAAACAAGAAAACAACGTCCGAATTCACAACGCATTTAAAGACCATATGCATTTACGTGTTGATGAGGTTCAGCAAGGCACTGGGACCTCCAACGACGGCAACATCTCAAGACGTTTTTTTTCCAATCCGTCACTTGTAGCTGACATAACTGAAGTTGAAGAGGAATTAATTGATAGGTTTCGCATAATATTACAAATAATCATATGTGGCCGAAATATTAATTCTTCGAAGTTTAAAAATTACACGCGGCATACTGCGAAACTTTATGTCGAAAAATACAGCTGGTATTATATGCCAGTAACTGTGCACAAAATATTAATGCATGGAAAAGAAATTATCGATGCAGCTACTCTTCCTATTGGTATGCTATCCGAAGAGGCAGAAGAAGCGCACAACAAGGATTATAGGAAATACAGACTGATGTTTTCAAGAAAATGCAATAGAATGGCAACTAACTCTGATGTTTTCAACCGTCTCTTGGTGTCATCAGATCCTTTTCTTAGTAAAATAAGGTGCCAACCTCGTAAACAACATTTGGAATTAGATGATATTGTAGAAGAAATGATAGATGAATAAGTAAATAAGTTTCCTTACACATGTAACTAATTATTTTATTTTAGGCAATCCTACTAAATATTTTAACAGAAAACAAGTCAGGCGGGTAGTGGGTGAAATGGTTATTTTTTCTGAGTAATATAGGCGATGGGCGTGGCCGATTTGGAAGAAACTTTCCAAAATTTTTGTTTCCGTAGTACAGATGATCCATGCCAAGTTACAAA
>JAHXMU010000056.1:568630-615556 GCA_019455685.1 Philornis downsi | reverse complement strand
CCATGCCAAGTTACAAAAATTTCTACCTAACAGAATAAAATTTATACGCAAATTTCATTTTGAGTTGTATGGGCGGTGGGCGGTGGGAGTGGTCGATTTGGATGAAACTTTATATTTTTGCTACTCTACGTCATAAAACGCTCTATGCCGAATTTCAAGACTCTACGACAACTCCTTATATTTATTGCACAAAAATGTATGAAGCAATCCCACTATGCAACGCCATGACAACCCATATTGTGTGTTCCACGGATATATTATATGTATTTTATTTATTACATTCTTCATTTCAAACGAATTTGGAACAATGAACATAATATTTCAAATATCAATTATATTCTACAATTGGCCGCACAGGTATGGGCTCTTAGATTGCTTTTTGTAAACTTTTCATTTCACCACTATCATATCAATACAAACAACAGGTTCAAAAATTCGTGCTAAGTCCTTTCTATTTTTGCTTTTTGTTTTATATTCCAACTTACATTCTCGTCATTCCTAGTTATGCTGTTGCACAACATTGGCATTTATTGCTATTTGAGATATGGATTCCTGTGACTTTTTGCTGCATCCTGCAACTTCATAAACATAACTTGTTTATACAACATTTAATATCATGTCTTTTTTTAACAGTTGCTCTCCACAGCAAAACAGAAGAGCCAGAGTAACAGAAGAGCGATGAATGAAAATAAACTAAGCCATAACAACAAGTGGAACCACGGCATGGGAGGAGCATTTGTGACTGCTTCACTGGAAAACTTTTTTCCGGCACTTCATTTAAACATCACAACACAAAGCCCGATGATGATGATAGCTTTGACGATGGAACTTTGCAACAACTACAAACTGAACAAAAACTAGGAAAAAATATATATGGACTTATACTCGTATGAAAGAATTCTTAACAAATCTTTATGAGGATATCATTTGGGTTGGTTTATATGAAGAGACAACAACTTCATAAGTGACAATATAAAATACAAAAATATTGCAATACGTGGGTAAAGCTAAAATGTGTTATAAATTCGTTGGAAACGTATGTCGAAGAAGACAGCTACTGGAACTGAGAAAATACTGATTGTTTTTAAGAAAGCTTTGGAGAGAAAAGTACTCCAGCACTTGGGTGTTAATGAATTTCATTTTAGGCTTACTTAAGCTCGGTTATCGCTTTGGTGCTGTAGAAGGCACGACTGCCATGGCCCTTTTAAACCAATCGGCCAATTCCTAAGATAGCCATAAACAAAGCTCAAAAATATTTGAAAACGACAAAATTGCATTATCATCGGTCGTTATGTTGTTATGTTATTTCAATGAAGTGAAGTGTTTTCCAATGAAGCAGTCACAAATGCACCTTCCATTCATTTCTACTCATTCATCGCTCTTCCATTGAGACTTTAAAATTTTTCAGGATTATTTTAACGGCGAAATCGGAAGGGATGATTCTCTCAGTCCAGCTATTGGAGAATTCTTCCTGTATGACAAAACCTCATATAGCTGTTCAGAATAGTGCAAGATATGACACAAAAAAAAAAAATAATAATAATAATTGAACCAGATTCCCGTATAAAAATAGCCACGAGACAACTCATCATAACGCTAGAAAACAGACTGATCACGAGGTGGTACGGTGAGACAATAAAGTAAGTCTCACTGCATTTCAGCAGAAAGATGCTACATACAGGGTGTCCGTCGGAAAGGTATAATACTTTGTTTATAATTTTAGATTAAATGAAAGAGAATGAATCTTATACTGATAAATGTTTTATTTAATGTCGGCAATTATGTATGGAATACAATAACAGATAAATGTCCGCCTCTATTAGCCTCACAAATGCGAGCCCTTTTGAGCACATGTTTAATTACATTCTCACACATATCACGCGGTATTTCTTTCATTTCATCACGAATATTTTGCTTGAGTTGCTCAAGCGTTTCTGGTTTGTTTTCATAAACCTTGCTTGCAGATATCCCCACAAACAGAAGTCCGGAACAGTCCGTGGAGGCCAAACAACATCACCATTTCTTGAAATAACTTGTTGTGGAAAGAGGTCTCGCATTAATTCCATTGTAATCCTGGCTGTATGCGATGCGGCACCGTCTTGTTGATACCACATGTTAATCATATCACGATATCGCTCCCCATTTACAGTTACCGTTACGCCGTTTTCAGTTTCAAAGAAGTAAGATTCAATGATTCCTCCTGACCAAATTGCGCACCAGACTTTCACTTTTAATGGATGCAAAGGACTGAGGAATAATTTGAGGGTTTTCCATTGTCCAGAACCCACTATTCTGTTTATTCACATATCCATTCAAATGAAAATGTGCCTCGTCACTCATTATGATTTTTTCATGAAAATCGGGGTTGTCATGGGTGAGCTGTAACATTTTATTGGCATATGTACGGCGGCGTAAATGGTCTTGTGGAAGAAGCACTTGTGTCAACTGAATCTTAAATGGAAACAAATGCAAATCCTTGTGCAAAATTGTGGCCAAAGTTGTTCTTTGACAGCCAAGCTCCTATGCACGGCGTCAAATTGAGGTTGATGGATTGTTTTAAACCCTTTCTTGAGCAGCAGTAATGTTTTCAGCCGATCTTGCAGTACGTTGTGGCCCATGCTTGGCTCTATCAGCTACAGACTGTCTTTCTTCGAAATCATTCATTACACGATAAATAGTGCGTCTTGTTGGCACGTTGTTTCTCCCAAAAATTTCACGCAACTTCCTCATCGTCACAGTAATTGGTGATTGATTTTGATGAAATGTTTTAACGATTAAAACACGTTGGTTTATCGAATATTTTTCCCTAAAAAAAATTTTGCCACATCTCAACTTCACGACTGCCAAATATGAACTGTCAAGAGTAATGTTTACCAAAATGGCAGCAAAACGAAGTAGTGTTCCTTCCCGACGGACACCCTGTATTATAAAACGGCAGTCAATTTACTGCTATGTCGGAACACTTTATTTTTAAGAGAAGATAGTCTGCTCGTTGTTTCATGGGAAAAAAGATCGTAGAAAGAGCAAGTGAACAAAGGTATAGCTGAAGTCCTATAATTTCACTAAAGGGTATCATGTAAAATTTATGGAACATTACTCCTATTCTCTAAGGACAACGATGTGAATCTCATAGATACGCATAGTCGCAAATATGCAAAGTGTACTTCAGTCGTGGAGAGAACATCTCAGTAAGATACTAGAACTGCATAGCAGCACAACTTAAAACGTTTTACAAATTATCTATGCTGTCACATATAAGCCAGCACTGGCCCAGAACGAGATCGGGATGACAGTACTATAACTAGATAACAACACAGCAACGGGTGCTGATGGCAGAAGTATTTAAGACGAGTGAAGCTGAGCTGAGAATCAATATCTGTCAGCTTACAAATATAACTCGGCACACCCTCTTATTGGAATCTAAATGTACAAATGTGTGTACCAGCCCAAATGTGTGTACCAGCTACAGCAATATCTTACCATTCGCTTATGGGATACTGCCGCTGGTGACATATGAAAGACTACAGCCTATTCTATCTGACAATATTGGATTGGATTAGACCTGGTAAATCCACAATTGGCTAGATATCCACATTATCGCAAATTCCGGGGAGAAGACTCATGAAAAATAAATCGATATGAATTACCTTTCCACCTTCGACGATCCGATACAGTGAAAACAGTATGGAACCATGTCAAGTTCAACATTCTTGTAAAACTTAAAAGTCCTTGTAGTGTAGCAATGAGTCTTCAATAAAGACAAAAAAAAAAAAATCTTAGTAGAACCATTTTATACTATATGGCAGGGTGACGGGCTGTCTCCTCAACGTATGAAGAAAATTGCAGTTAAAACGACTGGCACCGTCTTTAACAGAGCTGATGATTAAAAATACTAAATTATTCTAATTTTTAAAAATATCTGTTTTAACTAAAACTAAGAAATTGATGGAAAATAAAACAAAGGAAGCAGCAATAGCCGTGCGCAAAAAAATAACTATTAACTCCGGATATCCCATCAATTTTAACGGGTCATCCATTTTTAGATTTCAAAAGTAAAGTTAAATAAAACACATATAAAGCTATGATTTCGATGAAACTTTTATTTCATTATATTGCTTAGATCTTGCCATTTTGTACGAAATACAATGTCATTTAAATGACCGCCTCTGGACTGGCTGCAGCAGTGGATCTTCTTTTTATACATTCCGGGCGGTATCTCGGCGATAACTTGGCGAATGTTGGTTTTCAAATGATCCAACGTTTGGGAACTATCCACGTAAACACGAGCTTTGACGTAGCCCCACAAAAAAGTCTAATGACGTCAAATCGCATGATCTTGGTGGCCAATTGACGTCACCAAAACGTAAAATTACGCCAATGCAATGACTGTGAATGAATTGAGGAAGTCTAAAACAAACTATCATTTAAGTATTAATAAAAGCAATATTTCGAACGTCTTTCTATTATTATTTTTATTATTATTTATCTACACCATTTTTTTGTTTCTTTCAAAATATAAAGAAATTTATACAGTACAGGAGAGAAGCAATAAAAGCAAACTGCTACAACATTAGCTATTGCAGTGGATGTCAATGTATTTGTTTCAGCTTTTCAGCGACAGTCGTAGTCGGTAGCCAAGTGAACGAAATCACTAGTTCTACTTATTTCGTTGTACTGGAAGAAGCCTCCGTGAAAATATTACTCTGAAAAATAAATGGACCCATCATCGTTAAAGTTACTGTCGCGAAATTAGCCGACTTGACATATAAATAGTAGCAGTAGTTTGAAAACAAAATATTTTGGTGACAAATGGTAACTCTATAAAACATATGATTTAAGCTTCAAGGCGCCCCATTGTTTAGTATTTTTATTTGAGCCATCAAAATTAAACGATCTCAGTGAATTTGTAGACATGGAAAAAATGGTCACCGTTATGTAATTCAATGCCTCTATTTAAAAGGTAGCAGTCCAATCAATATTAAAGCCGAGCTAGATTCTACTCGGGGGCAGTCTACTCCTTCGTTTACGACTGTAAAATATCAGGCAGCATAGTTTAAACGGAGCCGAATGACCTGATCGACCAATTGATGTGTCCCCGTCAGACACGGTAAAGAAAATCCACAAAATGGTATTGGATGATTGTCGACTGAAGGTGCGTGAGCTAGCCGAAATGATATGCATTTCAAATAAGTGCTATACGTAGTATATTGACCGAAGCTATATTGACGAAATATATTGATAGTATATTGACGAAAGCTGTGCGCAAAATGGGTGCCGCGCTTGCTTTCAATAGAGCAAAAACAGCCTCGTGAAAATGTTTCAGTAGAGCAGTAAAGTTTGGCGACGTTTCACCGAAATAAAACCGAATTTTTACGTCGATTTATAACAATGGATGAGACATGGTTCCACCACTTCACACCTGAGGCAAAGAAACAGTCAAACCAGTGGACTAGAATGGAAGAATCGTGTGCAATGAAGGCAAAGACGGTTTAATCTGCAGACAAAGGCATAGCGTGTGTTTTCTTGGGATGCGCAAGGGATTATTTTGATTGATTATCCTCAGAAAGAAAAAACCCATCAACTGTGAATATTATGCAAATTTATTGTAGCGTTTAGGTGATGAAATTATGGAAAATTACCGCATTTGGCAAAAAATAAAGTATTGTTTCATCAAGATAATACTTCAGATTACACATTCACTATTGCAATGGTCAAAATTATTGAATTAAAGTTTGAATTGCTTCATCATACAACTCATTCACCAGATTTAACTCTCTCGAACTGTTTTCTATTTCCAAACTCGAAAAAATGACTCGACGGTAAAAGATTTACTAACAATGAAGAGGTGAAGTGCGGGGTTAATAGCTATTTTAAGAAGTTGGACGGTTCTTACTATAAACGGAGTATAGAAGCTATTGAATGTAGTTGGAAAAAGTATATTGAGCTAAAAGGAAATTATATTGAAAAATAAAGAACACTTTTCCCAACTTTTTTGTGTCTTCTTTGTTAGGTCGACTAGTTTTGGGACCACCTCGTATTAATTTTTTCTAGTAATCTTTTTTCTTTTATCACCTTTTACCCATAAATAAAGTCATCCAAATAAAGTCGATCCCAAGCCATACTTCGACACCGTGTCAATCTGCTGAACTCCAACTCTACCTCTGACTGCGCAGTCCTGGTCATGTTACTATTCAGTGTGCTCGCATTAGGCCATTTTACTCACAAAGTCCTTGCAAAAATTTTTCAAATTTCCATCATGAAATATAATTTGTTATACCATGAACTATTGATTGAAAACTCTATGAAAGGCCATCGCAGTTGCCACCATAACCTCGTATTTGTTTATGGTGTAAACCTCTCCTTCAGCCACATTTATGTCACAACATGTCATCGTTCCCCATAGAGGTAACTCTCGTACTAATACTCTGTTAGTCATGCACAGATATGAGTACTAAAGATGCAAGAACATCCCTGTTGTTATGCCTTTAAAACATAAGTCCCACTAGAAGTCTGGCGAGTGATACGATTACTGCAAAATTCTTGTTTAACAATCCATGGATGAGTGAGTTTTCTTTCTTTTAAGTTAAAGAAGAAACATAAAAGTAGAACACTTCTCCGTGTGAGATGAAAAGGAAAACATAATTTTTTATGCTTGTAGAATTTTTAAATGAGTTTCTAAACACTATGAAAGATGAAGTATCAATTGGTTGTCTTTTCCTTGCAGGGAATTCGGCGTAATTTTCTAAATCCTGAAATCCTTCAGTCGAGATGAATTGCTTTAGGGATTTTGGGGCTTTTTGATATGAATTTTCCCAGTGGATGAACTCTTTTGTGGAAAATGAAATTAAATTTATAGGTAAGATGACAATAATCGACTATGCGTGGCATACAATTCTTATACGAATTGTCGACAGAGTATCGGAGGAGCGAAAGCAATAATTGATGCATTAATATTTTTTATTTCCAAATCGGCTACTTTCATGAAAGCTCTATTAACTTTCGGTTTTCATTCTATAATTTTATTTAAACGCATGTGGAAAATCTGGCTTATATTTGAAACAAACTTTTACTTCATGCTTCGATTAGTTTCTCACCGAAACTAGGAACTTACATATATTAATTCAGTTTCTCCAACATTTCATTTGAGAGCGAGCAGCGAAGCTATAATTTTGTGAAGTTTTCATTTTTAATGTGAATCGGAGCTGCGGTCTGGTGTAGGTTACATTTCTATATATCTAAACCTGTATTTCAAAGAGCGAAAATGCTTCGCACAAAATTCCACAATTAAAAATGTTGTTGATTGTTTTGAAATGAAAATTCCCACCATACAAGTAATGCAATGGACAATACAATAGCCTATTCCACGCATAGATTGTGATATCTACTACTGCCAGTGTTGTCAGATTTGGCTATTTACTTGGCGGTTTTTTCAATATTTGCCGATATTTTTGACGAATTTTAAAAACTGTTTCAACAGTTACATGGACATCACACTTGATCCGAATTAATCAATTAATTGATTAATCAAGGTGTATAAACTTACAGCGTTTATACTTACTTATAATAATTTGAAATGAAATTAGTTAATACTGCATTTGTACTTCAAAAATGTACTTAATTTGAATTGCCAATCAATGTACAGGTCGTATTCAATCGTGAATTGATTTTGTTCAACTATGCTATAAAATTTACTGTTACCTATTGTGAATTGATTAATGAATTGTAAAAAGATAAATTGTAAAGTGACAAGTTAAGTTAGTATGCCAAAAAAAGCACTTCTTTGCATCACATCATAGAGAGTAGTTATTTTTACCCTCATCTCGAAGTACATTAAAATTACTTATTATAACGTGAACATGTCATTTCATCACTCATTTCATAAGCATATCATTTCATAAGCATTTATGGTAAGGTATAACCTGCTATCCTCAAAGATCTATCCACTATCTCTAATCCTTTGTGGTTTAATCTGGTTTTCTCTCCCTATCTAAATCCTAATACAATTTCTCGTTGTACGAGAGATTGTAAGTATTTAAGCCTATACTCAATTTCTAGAGCTAACCCGCTACCGCAAAACAGTTGAAATCTGCCTTTAACAAAGATACAGTCCACATCATAACAACCACAACTTCGCTAAAGATCGATTGGAATCTACGTCAACCGCTATCATCAATCTCTCTCCAACGTTGACACCAATCGACCTTTCCCCCCATAGCACAAACGCTAACGTTTGTTCACATAGATTTGGATTAATCATATTTATGATTAACGGATTACTCTTTAATTTGATAATTTTTAAAACTTGTGATTAATTGATTAATCATAACTTAAATAACTGAATATATTGCATTTGAAATTTTATTTTGTGTGCGATTCAAAAAGTTTCCATACATATTTTGGCATGTAAAAAACATGTTCCTTATTGTTCCCATATACAAAATGTTTGAATTTTCAATAAATTATTCAAATTGACTAATCAAAATTCAAATTATTTTATAAATAGATCAACTGATTAACTATAATATGGGTTAATCAAAAGGGTTAATTAACCGATTAATCGCACCTCCCTAATTAAAACATAATAAATGGATTTTTAAGCCAAACACATATCGATAGATATCAATTAGTTAAGCTACAGTGAAACAGTTACAAATGGATCGTTGCCTCAAGATAAGGCGGAAATAGTAATCATGCGCAAAAGGAACGTCTTTTTCAAGTTTGCTTTAATGATACAGCAGTCAATGGTTAAGTAGTTTCACGTCCCAGTTAGATCGTCTAGGAGCAACTCTCTGTTATCAATCGACAGAGAATGCTGCAAATGCATCGTGGTATGTCGCTTGCACACTTGCCTTGCGATCCCAAAAGGTGGCCAAAAAGGTTGTCCAATTATATTTATAAAGGGTTTTGCAGTGAGGACGGGACGATGTTGATAGTCTCCGGCGGCCGTATTGGTTTGGCAGCATCTGCCGAACATCGTTTTATTATCCAATTACAGATATAAAATTACCATGACAAGTTACTGCGTTGGGTACGTTAGTAAATAATGAAATTACAGGGTGCCACACGAATCGTGCTACTGTTAAAGGGGGCTGTTATTTAAAGATGTTGAACGAGTTTTGTTTTTATCCAGAACTACGCCGAAGACGTATCCGTTTCAACAGCATTTTGTTACGGCAAGATGGAGCCACAGACCATATAGCCACACCGATGGTGACGGAGCTCCAATGAAAATTCCCAAACTAGTTAATATCCGGAAAGTCCCCTTTCCCCAGAAGATCACCTGACCTGCCTGCACCAGACTTTTTTTGTATTTGGTTATGTCAAGCACGAGATATAAAAACGAAACCACGAAAATTGGCAGAATTGAAGCAGTCCATGAAAACTATAATTGAGGCGATTCCGTAATGAATAATTTACTGATCAGGTGTCGCATATGCGTGAATGACCGTGGAGGTCATTCAAGGTCTATCATCTTCAAAGGAATTAGTTAAAAATTGAATTTTCTATACAATAAAAAAAAATAATATAAATGAAGTACATTGAATTTATTATTGTAGCACAATTGGCGCGCCACCCTGTATATTACAAAAGCGGGTGATCTTTTGTAGCAAAGTTGATCAACGAAACCATCGTCAGTGATAGTACCCATCTTTGTATGACCTTAACAAGCAAAATTGCCATATTTGGAACGGAGCGAACCCACACTAGATTCACAATTTGGCAATGCACATACAAAGAGTTACTGTTTGATGGGAATTTTAGGTCGGCGTGAAAACGCGACGGACTTTTGAATGACTTAACGTTCTATACATAATGACATCCATGGGTCTTTCAAAAAAAAAAAAAAACTTTGTTAGCACAGCTTCTTTAATTTCATTTCAACATCTGCAAGTCCCGTTTGAATGTCACTTTATTTTTGGGGTAATCCATATAATTTTTACCACCAAGGATATAACGAAAGACGCAAACGACCCTGGTCACGACATTAACATCTTTTTAAAAAGATTTTCATGCAAAAATTCGGAGTTGAGATGGTAATAATACGAGGTACCTGATTGCTCATGCAGTAGCAACATCTGCTCAGACAAAACCTAACCGAACAAAAACTATACCTACTATTGATGTTACTGACACACAGCGATAACATAATGTCCATTCAATGGCAACTACAGCAAAACCGTATTCAATTAAGAAAATTCGCTTTCAGACAATCCTTGCGTCTGACGAAAAGGATGCTCTATATAAGACAACGCTGCAACCATTGGTAGCTTTAATGGAACGGCGCAAGCTCAAGAGACAAACTGCCCTCTTATACCTTCGCCAGGAATAAAAATATGACCAAAAATGGGTTTAAAGTTCCAAATTTCTTTTTTTTTTTTTTTGAAAAATTGCGTTTCAGAACATTTTCAGTCGATTGAACAACGTCCATCTGTATGGTTGGCTGGCTCTCTGTGTAACTTCTTAAAACTTGGCACAGGCTAATAATTTGGTAAATCGAAGCCGTGGTAAATGGGCTACATAGGCGCACCAATTTTGAAACCCATCATTCAACCTTCTTCCCCCGTAACTCCACAGCCATATTCTGCAGTGACCTAAATTTTTGTCTACTACGTTCTTCTAATTTTGAAAAAATCGAACGAACCACACCTCTCTCAACACCTTGCCTCCAAATGACTGATTAAACCCATAAGTTTATATTTTTTATGCAGTTGCATTATTTTTTGTAAACATTTAGTGTTTGCCAAAACATCGTCTCAGAGTAAACGAAACCATTGCATAGTTTTAGATCTTGGTAGTTTTCGACCACTTTTTAGCACATTTCGGCCGGTATCTCGGCGATAATTAGACGTATGTCGGGTTTCAAATGTTTCAACGTTTGGAAATTATCCGTGTAAACTCGGTGTTTGACGTAGTTCCACAAAAAAGTTTAACGGCGTCAAATTGTATGATCTGGGTGACCAATTGATGTAGCCAAAACGTAAAATTACGCTTTCTAGACTAAACTCTTCATGCAATGCAGTTAAAATCAGTTATATTGTGTGGCTCATGACACCGTTCAGTTGGAACCACACATAGTCCAGTTCATAATCTTCAATTGCAGGCCAAAAAAACTCAATTATCATATGGCTTTAGCACTCTGAATGGTAACGGTAACGGTTCCTCCAGCATCATTTTCGAAAAAATACGCTCCAATGACAATTCCAGACCACGTCTATAAAGCCTCCAGTGTCTTCAAATTTCTTTATCATCTTGCCAATTCTTTGCGCAATAGGTCGATTATGACGAGCATAACCATCCTGTAATGCACGAGAAGATGTAATAAGTAATAGTAAGTTTTAACTATTTGTACGCTTTCCTCGGTTGTTAGGATCATTATTCGTTAATTCCACTAAATAAATAACACTGCGGATGACAGGCATTTCATTTTGCTGACAGCCTTGCCAATGACGTTTCTGATATTACCAAATGGATACCCCTTTTCTTATTTAACCATACTATAGGTTATAAAATTCTAGATTTTCCATTCAATTAAACTACATTTGGTATAAATGAGCGCGCATCAGGAATTTAGTACTATGAATGGAAATAGACGACACCCTTTAGGGCACCATACATACAAATTGGCCGATTTAGTAAACACCTTTGGCCACTCCATATTTTCCAAACAGAGGACTTCAGAAAGTCACA
Organism: Philornis downsi; assembly: GCA_019455685.1. Classification (NCBI taxonomy): domain Eukaryota; kingdom Metazoa; phylum Arthropoda; class Insecta; order Diptera; family Muscidae; genus Philornis; species Philornis downsi. The sequence goes on along the minus strand of JAHXMU010000056.1, from coordinate 603,868 downwards.
ATTTTAATTGTGCATCGGTTCAGAGCATTTTTGAATAAGAACGCAGGGATTTACCACGCCCTCGCTGATGCTTCTCACATTTTTGCACCAAGAGGCAAAAGGACGTCGTTTGAAGGTGTATATATAGGTAAGTCAGTTCATCTTACTGACATTTCTGCATTGGTTATGTGGGATAAATGGTTACGGAAAAAGGCGGAGTGAGACAAAAAAAAAATAAAAATTTAAAAATTGAAAGTTGTGAAACAGGGTTCTAACTCTGTAAGGATACAATGGAAGAGAATGGAGAGAAGATATAGAGTGTTCCGATTATGGAGGGCACATTTCTAAAGGCTTTTACAGGGGGTCGGTGGCCGAAGTGTTATCAATAAAAAAATGCTGGAATTTCGAGAGATCAATCTTTAAGACGTTGACCGTCTCATATTTTTTAGCTGCAACCCTTCCCCTAGCCTGGGAATATGCTGGTCATTGCTGCGAATAAATAAAGCAAGAAAACGATGGGTTTCATTTTGGAAACGTCCAATTTTTTCTCCCCAATTGTTTACGTGTCTAAGATAACAACAAGTCATTGTGAGTGACAGTTACTGCAGCCCTTTCTAATATACACGATCGTTTTGTTTGTTTATATATTGCCGAACCGTAAACAATTTTTCATCAGGAAAGACAACATTTTTAAGCTTACTTGTTTTAACACCTTTGCTCTTGTTATGCTATGCATTTTGTAGGGCTTCAATCGCAGTTCATTTTTTATATGTGGACCATGCTGCGAGGAGACACATTGAAATTGCTCACCAATTGAGCTGCACTTTGTCATGGATTATGCTGAATTCTGGTCTTCAGCTTTCAAACCGTTTCGGGCGATGTTACTGTTTTTGTGTGTTCACCTTCATGGCATTTTTTGATGCTACCAGCGTCATTGTAACGTGTAATGATCCAATACGCAGACATTTTGATCACATGTATACATAGCGTAGCTCATTAACAATGGATGGTTGTAATTTTCCAGAGTTTAAATTCCATTTCCGTTACTTTTTTTTAATTTCGATTTGAAATCATATGTTTCCGTAGGCATTGAGAGAATATAACTTACTGAAGCTTGCCAAAAAATTAGCTCACTGTGAATAGGAGTCAGCCTCTGTAATAAAGTTGAACTTGTTATTTAAGAGTTTTGACCGCTTTTTGCGCACATTCGTAATTTATTTCGTTAAAAAAAGGTGCAAATGAAAAACGCGAAGCTAAAGCTATTTTAGAACGCAATAATACTTTTGCATATTTACTACACAGCCCAGGAACAATCACAGCAAAACGAACGTGATTAAAGCCAATGTGAAATAAGATATCGCTTCTAATGGCAGTTGAGTTTAATCTTTTTCTAAGAAAATCTTACTGAATTCCTTAAAACACCTTTCATGAGGACTTCTTATTTGCTCGGCGTGTAATAAAAGAGAAGAAATGAAAACAAATAAATGTTAAACACGAGCTCGTACCGTTATCACACCTTTGCAAAATTCCTCCAGTGGCAAATGGCACTGAAAGCTGTTGCTCCTTCGTTGGTTTCTTTTGCTCGTTGCCAATTTATGTTGCATTAACTGATATTTAATTCAAGAGCCGTATCCAGGTATTGAAATTCTACAACTTTATAACAAACCCATTATAATATCGTACAGCATTGCGACATCATTGTTGTGTGTGTGTGTGTTGTATGCCGGATCATCCCAGTCCCGGGCGCACTGCCAGGACATGCACATCGACACCGGAGTCAGCGCCATCGTCACATGCATTGAGCAAAGTTGCGTTTCTTCACAGATTTTATACGATATATTTCACTTTCTATTCTTCCCAAAGCAATTTTAAGAGATTTCTTCGTTGCCATTCACATTTATTTTATTAGAAAAAAGTAAGAAAAAATTAACAACTGAAATCGATTCCCATTCACACACACACACACGCACGCCAACTCTGAGCTAGGTGGATCCATGGGTCGTCCACTGATGGCAGAGTACGACCTCTGTTGTGGTAAATGTGGGGACGAGCATGCAACAAGCCACTTAAATGTGTGGTAATGCTCAAGCTTTGAGCATTGGTTGCATAAGTATCAACGGCAAACACTACAACTGCTCTCGACATAACCTATAAATGAACGAGGCTGGTAGACATAAGGCATGGTTGAGAAATCAATCTGTAATGTAATAAATTAAACAACTTGACGTATTTCCATGGCAGCATGATTAGTTTGGTTGAACAGATTTGCCTGAAAGGAATCCGTATAATACAGATGAAGAAGTGCGCCTACAGTTGTCGAATTGGGCAAGTGGTTTTTGGTAACGAGTATAAAGATTAGCACTTAATTTCGACCAACTCAAGAGTTATTTGCAATTCTGGGAACCCGCAACCATATACCTTTTCCATTTATATACGAACTGTAAACGAAAATTAACAAGTGCTGCTACTTCTTATGCCACAATTTACTTTCTTCACTTGAAGAACGGAATTGGAGTCCAAATTTCTATGCAGTTACTTAACCAGAAAAGCGGGACTTTTTTGCTTCTAGTCAAGTGGGCGCGTTTTTAAAAATTTAAACTTCGATCAATCCTGCTTATTTCATTGCAACTACAGCATGTTAAGCTGAGAAAGTGAATTTTGGGGAATCCATTTTTATAACGCTCATCGCCATAAGGGAAATACGCTCATTAATTTTGGTTAGTTACTATAGTACTTTCTTTGGATATTTACTTTCTGTTCTGCTCCTCAAAAGATCAAATATCCTAAAATCCTTTCCGATTACTTGTATTCCAAAAGCAATAATTATATAAGATATCTTCTTAATGTGCTACTGCATCGTAAGAAGAATACACATTTTAATTTTGATGATTTCAGCTCCACTCATTTCTTAGACGATAATTCCTGTTTTATCCCCTAAAGAGAGGAATTTCCAAAAACTCATCCTCACCTTGACAGAAGAATGTACACTCCAATTTCAAAAGCTATGCATTCAACATCAGTTAATCCCAAAGTGCGCTAGTTGCTCTTAATTTGTCTATCAGAAATGTTAATTATGTTAAATTATGATTCGAGAAATCATTTCATTGACCGAAGCAGTGGTTAACAAATAGGACGAACCACTTATGGCTCACAAGTTGTGACTGATGCATATTAATGTAATGATAAATACTTCCGCGTCATTATCATAAGGAACATACTCGTAGATAACTTTTATCATATAACAAATTTGACCAAACATTGCATGCCGCCGCATTGCATGCACCAACCTTCACTGGAGTGAGTTTCATCGTTTGTATGGCGAAGAACTATCCCATAGAAGTTCAAGTTGTTTGATTCATTCAACTTCAATGTAGCAGAGCATCAGACATTCTTTTCATTTTTTCCACTCGATTGCTATTGGTGCTCTTTGGGCCTTTAGTCTGACACAGAGTACGGTTACAGTCCGTCAACAATGCGCTCTGCAGCTATTTTCCCAGGCAATGTTGTTTGAGATTTTCTCTTTATAACACATGAGTCTTTAGTTTCATTTTGTGTCCTGAGCGCCCAGAGCTATCAGGAATATTCTCATATATTATGAGGAATAAGAATAAAATAAAATGCATCCATGTATTTTACACTTCCGTACATGTTATCTATGCGTGGATACAAAATTATTGGCACTTAATCATATATAATGTTATATATGACCTTATAATCAAATGGGGGTTTTATATGGCCACAACCTAAAGTGGGAGGCGGTGGTGGGCATTGAAAATGCGGAAAATTTAAAAAGATTTTAAAAGTTGCAGGATCGCATAAATTGAAAATTGATATAAATTCTACTGACTATTGGCATCTACATTCCAGTCATAGACTTTAATCATCTCAAAATATAGGCCAGGTCAGACCAAGTAATTCTGAATAAAAAGGACTTATTTCTGTAGCATAGAGAAATTGTAATTTGGGCTCTTTCACAATTATTCAATTGGGAATAACCAGAACTTTTTATGGAATTTTACGAACAGCTCAAGTCTTCTGACTTTTGAGCATGAATTAGATGACAATTCCATGTAATATTCACATAGTGAAAGGGAAGGTGGGGAGACGTGTCAATTTAAGCAACTATAATCTCATGATGCCATTGATGCTTTAGCATCGTTGTTAAAATTCAATTGCTTATACCAGCATAGGGGTGATCGACCGTGGCACGATGGCTAGTACACGCGATTTTTGGTCGGACGATTTCGGGTTCAATTCCGCATACAGCCACCTATCATGATTTGAGCGATCACGTCAGTATGTCTGACGAACACTTCGAGTAGTTGAGCAATCGCTAAGTCTGATAAATGTCTTTTAAACCGTGATTTTCTGAATAGATGTTAAATTGTAAGCCCTGCTGAGTGAGTCTCATAATAGAATGCTTGTAAAATCACTGAATGTGAGAAGCTCTCACATATCTCATTCATGTACATAGTAGTCGTCAGTGGCATCACCATTAGACTCGGTATTTAGCTAAGAAATCCCTCGTCCTAAATAGAAATTTCAGTTTTGACATAGTCCGGAACATTGTTATCCAGTAAACGCGTTGCGCAGGGTACAGCAAAATATGACGTTTACTACAGTTCTCATACGGAAATATACTTGATGGTACCGGCGAACGTGAATTCTTAAGTAAGGAACTATTTTACATCAAATAAATAAGTACTCAGACGGATGGCAGACTATTGCGTGGCCTATTAAACGTATTTATAGAGACAATTATGATGAATACTGTCTGATGTTACCTTCTGATAACATCTTCAGTTAAAGCTATATAATATGCTGCTTGCGTAAGTTGAATGTGTAAACCTTATTGGCTAAAAACTGTACGATATTACTGCAGCTTTTCTAGCAATGGGAAGAAGTCAGCAAAATTGAATCTGGTGAAAAACGAGAACAAAATTATATTATTTGTCTGTACGGACAGAAATGTACTCTCATCGTTAACATCGGCGACTGTGAATTTAGAGTAGAACATGTTTGATTGAAGCAATGACTAATTTTGCCATGTAGCAAAGTTTGTCAGTCTTTGTACAGACATTGATCGACGCTAAGATGATTATGTTGAAAGCCGCAGTTAACACGGCTGGCACCATCTTTGGTAAAAGCCGTACGTTGTTCATATATTACTGCAGCCTCCACAAGAGTTGACAAGGAGTCATCAAAAGCTCAACTGTCGGTGAATATGGACGAAGCCAAATTATTTGTTTCTCTGAAGAAAGAGTCCTCAATTTGCGCCGTGATCGAAACAGCTGCGACTGACTGGAGGAGAACGCAGAGAACACAAGCGTTCGTAATTCCTTTCTAATTGCAGCGCATAATAGATAGAAAGGTACATTTTAACTGCTATTTAAATACCTATAGGTAACTAATATTATAATACCAAGTTATCCATTATTCAGTTTCAAAAGTAAAGTTAAATAAAACACACATTAAGCAATGATTTCGATGAAACTTTTATTTCATTATAATGCTTGGACATTGCCAATATGTACAAAATACAATGTCATGTTAACAACCACCTCTGGATTGGTTGCTCCAATGTTTGGGGATTATTCGCGTAAACACGGCCTTTGACGTTGCCCCACAAAAAAAGTCAAACGGCGTCAAATTGCATGATCTTGGTGGCCAATTGACATCGCCGAAACGTAAAATTACGCCTTCTGGAAGCTTCTCATGTAATAAAGCCAAAATTGGTCTTGTTTGTGGCTCATGGCACCGTCTTGTTGAAACCACATATCGTCCAGTTCGTAATGTTCAATTGCAGGCCAATAAAAGTTGTTTATCATACGGCCATAGCACTCTGCCTATAGTTTAGGATTATCCGTCACACAAGCCTGGCTAGTTTTGTAATGCTTCCAAGCTCACCAAATTTTTTTATAATCTTGCCAATTACTTGCACAGTAGGTCGATTATAACGACCTAATCGCCTCGTAATGCACGAAAAGTGCCCGCGTTTGAATCATCACTTCTGTAGTAAGTTTTAACTATTTTTACCCGTTTTTGGGTTGTTAAACGATCTACATTCGTTAATGGAAAACCTTTCGTTAAATAAATAATACTTGAGATGACAGGTATTTAACAGCTGACAGCCTTGCCAGACCGGAGGTTTTGAAAATCTTTTTGATTTTGTATTTTTTGAGTTCATTCCCACAAAATCAGAGTTTTGCGTTCTTTTCTAAAAATATCGACTTCGAAGATTGCTAAATGCAAGGCAAAAGTCGCGCCACTTAAGTTAGAAGGCTAAAATTTGGTATAAAAGTATATCATAGCTATTGGCAAATTAGTGAATGCCGGCCAAGTAGGAGGTGGAACCCATCTTTGTATAAATGAAAATTTTTCAATATTTTTTTTTATCAATTTTGCAATTTACTTTTTAGCTAAAAGCAATATACGGCGGTATTGCATGAGAACTACTTTGAAAAAATATGTAAACTTGTAAGAGATCAATTTTAAGAAAATATTGGCCAAATCTGGCCGCTTCTGGGAGATACAGGTCTGAATTAAGAGCCTGGCAGTAGGGGAACAGCTCATTGTAAATAAAGTGGTATCCATCTTTGTCGCGCGCTCACACAATACTGAATCAAGCAATCACAAAACTGTGCAAGTAGCTCTTCGAGTATGAAATATTATCTTTCTAATGCCATCTAGCGTTAACCGTTCGCTCTTGTACAATGTGATATACAGATTGCCAAAGCCATCTATTAGAAAAATAATGGGTTCCTTTTTACTACACCTTATACTAAAGAAGTATAAATCGTTCTTCGACCATAAAATGATCGTATCAAACGATACACGTTTGGACGCCATCTGTCAAAGTAAAAAGTGTACAGTACACTCTGCCATTTTGTCATGGAAAGAAAAATCGTTGAAATTTATTATCAAAATTCGTGCTCTGTGACAAATGTGTATCGTTTGATACGACCATTTCATGGTTGTCATAATCGACCTGCTGAATCAACAAATCGTGCTCTTATCTCCAAATTTTGCACCAACCTTACTTTGTTGCACATAAAACCATCAACTCGCATGTGTAGAGTGCGAACCGGAGAAAATATTGCAGCCGTAGCGACCAGTGTTAATGACGATCGTGAAATATCAATTCGTCGCCGTTCTTAGCAATTGGGCATGTGTTACTCAACCACAAGGAATTTAGTTTTTTGCCCCAATTGGCTGAGTTGAACTTGGTTGACGCAGTTTCATCAAGGTGCATTGTGAGGTCATACTTCTTTGTCAATGGGGGCTGTTATTTAAAGATGTCGAAAGAGTTTTTTTCTATACCCAGAACTGCGACGACGTCGTGTCCGTTTCGATAGCATTTGGTTCCAGCAAGATGGAGCGTTTGCACACATAGCCAGATCGGTTATGGCGGAGCTCCAACGAAAATTCCCAAAGAAAATAATATTCAGAAACTTCACCTTCCGTTAGCCCCCAGAAGATAGCCTGACCTGACTGCAACAGACTTCCTTTTGCAGGGTTATGTCAAGCAAAAGGTATAGAAAATTAAACCAAAGAATTTGACTGAATGGAACATTACAACAATAATTAAGGCAATCCCATAACGAATAATTTTTTGATCAGGTGTTACATACTATGTGTGCATGAGCAAGGTGGTCATTTACGGGCTATGATTTTCAAAACCATCTACATAGTTGTATAAAATAAGATTGAATTTTCTACTCAATAGAAAAACAAATGCAAATACAGCGTGGCACAGTAGAACGTGCATATTGCATAGAAAAGGCGCAGGCGGGTGAGCGCCTACATCGTTGGGTTGGCGGGCTTATGGAGTTTTAGTCGCTATGAATCACTTCGACGAGAAGTGTCGCGCATTTTGCGTACGCGCATTTTACGAGAACTCTCGTTCATATATTGCTACTAGGCGACTATATTGTGCTGAATATGGACCACGGCGAATTAGTGAAGCTCCGAGTGCTAATTTAATTAAAATGTGGGTAAAGCGTTTTGAAGAGACCGGTTCAACATTTAAACCACAAGCAAATGGTCGTCCAAGAACATCTAGGACCGATGGCAATGTTGAGAGAGTTATGGAATCAGTACGAGGAAATCCACATTGGATCTTAAACTGCATCCACATAAGCTGCAATTAACACAAGAATTGAAAGAGTCTGACTTCATAGCAAGGCTCGCATTTGCTAATGAAATGCTTAATCGATTTTCCAATTTTGACAATATCCTTTTCTCTGACGAGGCTCATTTCCTTATGAATGGGTTCGTAAACCGTCAAAATTGTCGTTACTGGAACAGTGAAAATCCCAAAATCGAACACCAGAAACCATTGCATAGTCCTAAAGTGACAGTATGGTCACTTTGGTATTTTTTTCTTCGAAAATGCACGGGGCCAAAACGTCACGGTTAATACGGAACGCTATGTTGAGATGTTGGACGGATTTTTGGCTCCAGAAATTGAAAGTTCAAGAATAGAGTTCCAACAAGATGAAGCTACCTGTCACACATCAAATGACTCCATGGCGGTGGTGAAGCGGATGTTCCCTGGCAGAGTGATTTCGCAAAGAGGTGATATCCCATGGCCCTCACGTAGTCCAGACTTGACGCCTCTTGACTTTTTTTTGTGGGGATACCTCAAACACAAAGTCTACAGTAATAATCCAAGAAACATCGTTCAGCTCAAGGAGAATATCCGTGGTGAAATGGCAGCCATTACACCAGTATTACTGAAGAAAGTTTTCAATAATTTTCGTTTGCGGTTGGAGAAGTGCCGTCGTAGAGAGGGTCACCATGTAGATGATGTTATTTTTAAAAAATAAACTCCATTTATTACTCTACAATGCCTTAGATTTATTTTAACCATACCTTTTGTATTTATTTTTTAATCTATTTTTTAAATATGCACGTTCTATTGCGCCACCCTGTACATTGATTAAACAAAAATTATTTGAATTTCATATTTTAACACAATTGTTAGTCCGTTCAACTGACTGACATTTCTGTACTGGTATATTTATAAATACGTAGATATTTAAGGACATTTGTACGAGTATTTGCTGCCATCATGTCTCAGTAGTACCTCATGGCGTTGAGATAGAAATTGGCTTCGTTTGGTATTGTAAACAATTATATATAATAAAAAAGAATTTAAAAAAAAACACTAACTCAATATATCCTATGATAGTGTAGGTTATCATAACATCAATTTGTTAGTTGAACAAATAATTGGAATCGATTTCCAGACATAAATCATGTGCTGATTACTGCTATATTAAATATCTTCTCATTATGTGAAGATTACAAATATTATTAGAAGTAAAAAAACTCATATGTACAGATTTTGGGGTCAGAAATTAATATCGTAATTTGTTGTTTTCAGTTAACCAAAAATTAAATTTTCAGAAACATTTTCAATCATTTGCGGTCGAACAAATGGAAAACATCTTGAATTACAGCCAAGCAACTACCATGTACGACACACATACACTCTGACATACTTCCCCAAAGGCCCCCCCAATACACATAAATTACAACAGCTAAAGGACTCTTGTTATGTATGCTTAAGTCTCCGTAGATTTGAAATGCTATAAGACACCAAACGACATTACTTATTGTGGATATAAATGTGACCGTATGATAAACTGGCGAGTGTTGGGTTTTGTGGGTGTATTCTATGTTAGAGAGTCATTTTCCTTTTTTTTTGTATTATAATTGTCATATGAGATTCTAAAGGAGCTCCAAATCTTGCCGATACGTATACAGTTCTGCATATGTTGTATATGTATTTGTTTACTCGTCATAGACACATAGACTGTCTTTTATATCTTACTGTAACATACAGTGTATACTGCATGTGTGTTTGCATATTTTTATAATGTGTGAGTACATCTATTTATACAATTTGTGGTTTTCTAATAATAATTGAAATATTCTATATTATTTGTCCTTTACTGCATTTGATATCGTACTTACACAAATAAATAAATGTGAGTTTACACGTCTTGCTATGAAATTATTGCATTAAAAACGTGTACAAGAATATGCAAATCTTAGTGATTTCATGTTAATAAATTTAATACACAGTTTTACGATTGCTAAGCAAATTATTAAATATTGCACAGTAGCGGACAAAATGCTTTCAAAGGACTTCAGCAGTCATATGTATCTCTTATGGTCGTACTCATTTCAGAGACCCAGACTTTTTCATTCCACATGAAATTATGTTGTGCGTATGAGCTCTTATATTAGAAGAATTATTTGGGAATATATTATAATATTTTAAATTTAATATTCAAAATAAAAAATTATCGTGATGGTTGCTTAAACACTGTGATGTACAAAATTTGATTTTACCAGGGCGATCACAAAACTAGCTGAGCTAACAAAAAGACACAAAAAAGTTGGGAAAAAATTTCTTTCTTTTCCAATATAATCTCCTTTTAACTCGATACACCTTTTCCAGCGATATTCAATAACTTTTATAAAAATGCTGCAGTAAATTAGAACAATATTTGCCGTTAATGGGTTTTCCTTTCTGAATATAATCAATAAAAATAAACGCATGTATCTTCGCCTTCTTTAGATACGATTCCCCCGTTTCAGTCCACTGCTTTAACTGCTCCTTCGTCCCAGGTGTAAAGTGGTGGACCCATTACAAACCGACGCAAAAATTCGGCTTTATTTCGGTGAAACATCGCTAAACACTCTATATGTATAGCGCTTTTTGAAACACCCATAATTTCAGATAGCTCACGCACCTCCCGTCGACAATCATCCAACACAATTTTGTGGCGTGGACACCTTAATCGGTCGGCCACTACGGAGTTCGTCTTGGCAACTCGTACGGCCTCGTTTAAACTCGTCTATCCAATATTTTATAGTCGCAAACGAAGGAGCAGACTCCCCCAGGGTAGAAGATAAGGCTTTAATATTAGTTAGACTGAGGCCTTTCAAATGGGAATATTTAATCGCATAACAGTGCCCAATTTTTTCCATATTTACAAATTCACTGAAATCGTTCATTTTTAATGGCTCAAATAACAATACTGAACAACGTGACACCTTGAAACTTAAAACATATGTTTTCCAAAAACAATTTTTTCAAACTAATGGCACCATTACTCGTTAAGTTGGTTAGATTTAGCTCCTTCGGACTATTTTCTATTTCCAATCTTGAAAAAATGGCTCGGTGGTAAAAGATTAGAATCTCTGGTGGACGGCTATTTTAGGGAGTTTGACAGTTCTTACTATTAACAGATAACGGCATGAGCAATGAGCAATTGGTATGGATCGTTTTTCATTCCCATTATGCAAAAGAAGAGCCTTTAAACTTACTAAGAGCCATCAATAAATAATCTCCACTCAGTTTTGTCATATGGCTGATTCATTTTTTGAAATGAACCATCAACATCAGTACAGTATAGAATAGAGAGTTTCTTTTCAAAATAAGGAGCCAATTCCAAGCCGAATTAGATCATTCAGCTCAACTTGAGTCACTAAATGGCGTTCATCATCAGCCTGATACAAACTATCACAACTTTTGTTAAACAAAAATAATAATCGGTTTGGTGGTTACTTAACTCTCTTCAAAGTACTGGAATTGAAAAATCGAAATAAATCTACTTGTCATTTGATTACTTATTTAACACAGTTCTGCAACTATTGCAAAACATCGTCGGTGTCCTGTGTTTTCCAACCAAATATTCACCACACTCAAAGCAAAAATAGCTTGAATCAGTGATGCACGACCTGCCTGACATGCTTAAACGCTACTTTTATGAAGATTTAGAATGAATGTGGGCTTCTGTCAAATTAATAATTGTAAATTGTGGTCTCAGTATTGACTGTTTTACAGTATTGTCAATTGAAAAAGACGTGATAGCCCAATTTTTATGTCTGATTCGAATTCAGATTGTTTGTGCAGTTAATTTTTTCCAAATTTGTAGATTAGTTCAATTTAATATTTCGAAAAATATCAGATTTAAACAATTGGACAGGCGCAATGTTGGTATTGCTATAAACCGAAGCTTATATCCTCATCGCTTTGGATTGCATTCCACACCTTCACGGATGACCAACCAACCATAACGACCAACTATGTATAAGATAAATAGGCCTGTCAAAAATAGGATTTTCTCTATCAAAATATATCGAATTTACTTATTTTTCATTTGTTCATATTTTTTTAATAACATCATACCCATACATTTAGGGAAGGTACATTTTGTTGCCACTCTTTTTTCAAATTTCCCATTGTGCGTCAATTTCGTATCGATTTATTTGTGAAATCATACACTTTTAGAGCTATTTAGCTTTCTACATTTCGTCTAAATCAGGGTGGCTTAAGCGTAACATTTTATTTAATGGATCGAAGAAAGCCGTTTATCGGAAAAATTTATATTGATTGTTAAAATACACACTTTGGTAATTTATTTCTTAATGTAAACCTCCGCCTTCGCGGCACTCAAACTCCGTGATGACTGCTATTTCATGGCGCATCTTTTCTTTCAAGTGCACTAGGAAGTCCAGTTTATTGACATAAATTTCAGGCTTAAGATAACCCCAGAGAAAAACGTCCAGAGGGTTTAAGCCAGGACTACGTGGAAGTCGATTTATGTCACCTCTACAGGCGATCAGCTTCCCATTGAAAATTTCACAAATTTCACGTCCTGACAGAGACGTATTGGATGTGTGAGAGATTACACAGAAGAGGTAAATCAAAAAAAAAAAAAAAAATAAATAAATAAATAAATAAATAAAAAATTGTCATTACTATTTATGACATAATCCTTTTTGGGCTGTCCCACTGTAGGCTTGTTACAAACATTTCTGAGTTCATTTAGAAACAGAAAAAAACAATTCAGAAAAATTTGAACACAGTCTTTAGTATTCTTAATTAATTGACTTTATACTCGAATTTTAGTATTCAGTTTTTTCCCCCATAAAAACCGTAACTTTTTCTGGTCGAGAAAAATGTTCCTGATTTCTAAAAGAGAAGCAAAATTCTTCGTGTTATCAAGTTATTTGATAATGATTTTTTGAAATTTTGAAGGTGTGTGCAAACTTGGCATATTTGTTTTAAACAAATGCACTTATAAATTTGCACTTAAATAATTATAAAATAACTTGTACATGCAAAGATATCTTGGCTTAAAGTAAACTTTTTATTCAAAGATACCACATACGAATATTTGAAACAAATTGCTGTCGCCGTTATAACATCTAGGAAAAGAGTTTAGGGTTTAAAGCATTCAAAATTGCGTTATCTTTCAAAATAATACAAAAATTATACACATTTCGGAACAAAATTTTTTCGCAATCGGCAAAATAAGTGATGATACTTTTCCCAAAATGGTTGGAAAATTTATTGAAGTGATTTCTTGCATAGATTACGTGAAATTTGTTTATCTTTCGAAAACATGTTTTCCGAAATAATTCAAAACTCAGAGGACAACATTTACTCCAAACAACGTATCTCTTAAGCTATAAGAGATAAATGGAAAACATTGTTGCGTCAGATTTTTTTCAGGTGCTAACAGATAGCATGACAGTCGTTGTAATTGGATCAAAAACTAGATTTTGTCAGCGCAATGAATAATTTGCACAGCCTGGATACCGAATATTGTTACCCACTGTGCAGCTCTGGTTATTGCAGGATTGCTGTGTATCTAAACTTAAGCTCCTCAACACTTCAGAAGCGTCTGTGTGAAAATTCATTAAATGTATTTCCTGTTTTCTTTTTCGAAAGCTTTGCAGTTCAGGCAACAATAAGTTATCTAACATATGAACATAACGGTCTGAATTCATTGTACCCACACGTCGTTTTCATCTTCAAAAAAGTTAGGACTAGAGTTGGGATAATTCCATATGGTCACTTTATGGTAATGAAGTGTTTCCGGGCGCTGGCACTCCAGTGTTCACAAGTTCATTAAAATGAAAATGAGAGAAACGCTCCACAGCGACTGAATTCCCAAAAGCCAAGCTACCGATTAACATACCTCCGCGCTTCTCCCATTCGGTACGTTCACGCAGTAAGCCAAACAAAAATAGATTTTCATTTTCATATAAAATCAAATTTAAATTCAAATATACAATATTCAAATATAAACATGTATATATATTATACATGTATATATACGAGTATATACATGTTTAATTATATATTATAGAATAATGAAGAGTCTTATTATCTCAATAAATTCGTTGTTCAATTATACCAATGATGAAACAATACGCAAAAACGAAAACATTTCTCTTTCAAGTTAATAAATTATTTAATAACTTCATTGTTGAATTCTTAACATTAAGCAAAATATTTAAATCCAAAATAAAGTGATGTTTACAAAATTTAAAGCAATCACCAATTGTGTCATTATTTTGATGATTCGAAGCTATTAGATTTATATCTAACATTTAAGCAAATTTCTCAAATCAACGAAATCCCCCTTCCTTGAATGTTCTAGTATGTTCTGCATATTGAACAGTCAACAGGTTACATCAGTAAAGATACTCGTGGTATCCTTATCTTGCCCTTTTTGTGTTCATATTGAAACATCTGGAGGAATTTTATATTTGATTTTATGAAGTGTTCTATAGTGAATTTCCCCTGAAGTATGTACAGGCATGTATAAAGAAATAGCAATACAAATGCAATAGTAAAAGGAAGGTAATTGTATTTATAACAAATATCATACTTTATAGAAATTTATTTTTCTGTATGAAGGTCTGCCTATTTATGATGGTCCTGAGCTATTTTAACTAATAAATTGCTTTGAACTGTTTGCACATGTTGTTATGATATATCAGAGCCAGGCAATATTGAAGCGACTGCGACAAGAAATTCAAAAATTCTGCAAACACTGATTAAATCATTTGTCGAAAAGTATTCTCACGTTAATACAAATATATATATAGGTATGCACAATGGCTACGTTTTACAGAAATATTATTGTTTATCGAAACCAGTATAGAAATTCCAGTCAGGTGGACTGATTTACAAAGGTGGTCCTAAAACTAGCCGACCTAACAAGGAAGACACAAAAAAGTTGAAAAAAATATTCTTTATGTTTCAACATAGTTTTCTCTTAACTCGATACACTTTTTCCCAACGATATTCAACAGCTTCTATACCCAATTTATAGTAAGAACTGTTAAACTCCTTAACATAGCCATCAACCGCAGACCCCACCTATTCATTATTTTCAAATCTCTTACTACCGAGACATTTTTTTATGCTTCGAATTAGAAAATAGTCCGGCGGAGCTAAATTTGGCGAATAAGGAAGGTGATAAAACAATTCGAACTTGAATTCATTCATTTTGGCCATCGCAACAAGTGGATGTGTGAACTGGAGTATTGTCTTGATGAAACAACATTATATTTCTCGTCAAATATGGCCCTTTTTTACTTAATTTCATCACCTAAACGCTGAAATAAATTAGCATAATATTCACCGTTGATGGTTTTTCCTTTCTGAGGATAATCAATAACATAATCCCATGCGCATCCCAAAAAAAAAACTGACGCCATGACCTTGTCTGCAGATGAAATCGTCTTCGCCTTCTTTAGAAACGATTCTTCCATTATAGTCCACTGTTTTGACTAGTCTTTTGTTTTAGGCGTGAAGTGGTGGATCCATGTCTCATCCATGGTTATAAATCGACGCAAAAATTTTGCTTTATTGCTGTGAAACATCGCCAAACACCACTGCCCTACTGAAATATTTTCACGACGCTGTTTTTGCTCCACTGAAAGCAAGCGCGGCAACCATCTTCCGCATAGCTTTCTCATCTTTAAATCTTCGCTCGATAAACGATGTATGCACTTTTTGAAATGCCTTTTTTGGACACTTTCTTTGGACACGAAAAAAAATTTGGTTTTACTGCTGTCGAACTTCGCCAAACACTACTGCCCTACTGGAAAATCTTCACGACGCTGTCTTTGCTCTACTGAAAGCAAGCGCAGCACCCATCTTGCGCACAGCTTTCTCATCTTCAAATCATCAGTCAATATACGATGTATATTACTTTTTAAAATGCCTGTCACCGTCAGCCGACGATCATCCAATACCATTTTATGAATTTTCTTAACCGCGCCTGGCATATTGGTCGACCACTACGGTTTTCGTCTTGGTAGCCCGCAGGACTTCGTTTAAACTTTGCTACCTAATATTTTACAGTCGTACGAACGAAGGAATATAATCTAGCTTGGCTATAAGGTTGAAAATTTAATCGTATCGGATTCGCCTCAATCGTGCAAAGGGATGACAGGCATTTCAACTATGTTAAATTCCACTTTTAAATGAAAAAATAAAAAAAAATTAATACCTCCCTACACACACCTTGCTTTATTCCCATTTGAACACTGGCTCGCACTATCTGGAAAATCATTCATAATTGGAACAATTTACAATAAACTTTATCTTCTGAAATAACTAAACAACATATAATTAATGGCTGTTCAGAAATACTCAATCACTCAAATCAAAGGATTGAAAGAATATGCCATCTAAGGGGTATATCATCATGCGTCAAAGGCTAGAGTATCGTTTGACTAAATGTGTTTCATTAGTTTTTAAGTAGACTGAGAGATGTCCATCCATATGGCTGGCTGGCAGGAGGACACGATATCGGTCGCAAATTTTTACTAAATTAAACAAAACTGGGCGCAGCCTAATATTATGCCTCATCTTACCCGGAAATTGTAAATGGGCTACCTCGATCCGCACTTTCTGATACTTTACAAACAAATTAACCGAATATCCGAAATTTAGCTTTTTTCATTAAATCGACCGACTAACTATTCTGCACTTTCTTACACACGTTGAACGTTCGGCCAAGTAAGGTCTCACAATGAAATTAGAAAGCATTTCAACATCAACATTTCTGAAATTCAACCTCTTTTGGTAGGTAGCAGCAACTTGGGTTCTTGTTCAATATAACGACTTATAATTCATCTGTAGGAATTGAGAAAAATTGACCAAGTAACCACGCACCTTTCGATATCTCTTATAAAAATGAGCGATTTCACTCACTTATACGCGACCCACATTATGCGTTTGATGAATTAAGTTCTGCAAATGAAAACAGAGGTCGTTGCCACATATCGGCATTGGGCATTGATCGATGTATCGAAATGTAATTCTTCCGTTTTGATCTCTCAATTTATAGAATGCAGTTGCTTAAATGTTTTTGGCAATTGTATTGCATTGTAGTGCTTCGCAAAATTTGAAAAAATACACTGGATAACCACCCTTCGGTTGGGAACTCCCATACAAATTACATAATTTTATTCACATATTCCTCATTTCTGTACTGTAACCAAAAGAGAATATCAACAATCCGGGGGACAAAATTCCTCTTTTTAGGAATTTTCAGGACAAAAATAACATAGATTGAATGTTTCAAGGGATATATTCAATCTTGCCTATTTCATCACTCATATTTCGAACTTGAGTATAGTCAATACACCAAACGACGTTTTTTCATCTAGCAGCCAAAAAAGCCCCAACAATTTTCATGTTATTCGGAAAGCAATTGCCAAATTATATATATTAGTGGTCGTACAAAATTTCGGAAATATTCTTCAAATATGTTCAAAGATAGTATTTTTAAGGCTCATAGGCTTTTGCACCCATCGTAATCGTGCACTCGATAACGCTCAAATATATACATTGTAAAATGGATAAATTGTTTTCCAAAACCATACAGGGTTATTCATATTTCGTTTTCAAGTAAATTTAAATAAAACACACATGAAGATATGATTTCAACGAAACTTTTATTTTATTATAATGCTTGAACATTGCCATTATGTACGAAATGCAATATCATTTAAAGGACTTTTATTTCATTATAATGTTTGGACCTTGCCATTATGTACGAAATACAACCGCTGCCACCTCTGTGTTGGTGGCAGCGGTGGATACTTTTGAACTAGTTTTCGAAAAAATACGGACCATAATGCACACCAAACACTCACTTCTTTCAGATGCAATAGCTTTTCCACAATCACTTCTAGGTTCTCCGAGCCCTATATGCGACAATTTTGCTTCATTCTTGAAGAGAACTTTGTTCGATTGAAAGCCCACATTTGAATCACCACTTTTGTGGTAAGTTTTAAATATTTTTATGCGTTTTTCCGTTGTTAAACGATTCATATTCGTAAATGGCAAACCTTCCGCTAAATAAATAACACTTCAAATGACAGTTATTTAACAACAGACATCCTTGCCAGGCCGGTGATATTGAAACCACTAAATGGACGACCCTATATATAAATAGAGCATCAACAAAAAGCTTAAAATGTTGCACAACTTAGGTTTATAAAGAATAATTCATTACACTTTGAGAATGGAAAGAATAGCGCCAACTGCTGCCTTGTATTGTCCATTTCACCGGTTCTTCAATAAAGTTAAGATGCCAAACTTGATAAATTTAAAAAAAAAATTGTGTATTTTTCATTATGCAAGAAATATGAGCTGTTTTTAAGTATTTATATATTTTTTAATTTCATTTGTTTTTCGCCCTCACACAAAATGTTTTTATCTTGTATATTTGAATACTTTAACTTACTCCCACTTACTAAAGCAAAATAAGAATTTTCAACTGAAATAAAGTGATTTTTCATAATTGCTTTAGTTATGGATTTTTCAGAAATAAACTTTCTTCGCGTTTTTATTTTCCTTTTTTTTTTTTTGCTTTTTAAAGCTGTCTGAAAATTAAATGCCCTAAATTTCCATTTGCAAACTTGATAAAGTAAAATGATTCCACATTAATGTAAAAAAAATTGTACGTTCCTATTTGATTTTCTTCCTTTTTTCTCACTGAAACACAGCTTATTTATTGCTCTCGAGTGTTGCCATGGCCTTCTAACACAACCACATACACCTCTAAGTAAGGCGAATTGAACACACATACGCACGCCTTCTTAGTGTAAACATGTGACTACAGCGCTGTTATGGGCTGATTGGTATTCACTTTCTTTTGAACATGTTAACGTCCTCGTCGTGTTGAAATGTCATTATTTCACACACACGCAAGCACAAGGAGTTCTTATATAAAACATTTACTAGATATTTTTCATTCGCTTTCTTTTTCTTCTTGGAAGCGAAAAGAAAACATCTGTGAGATATCACATTTCGAATAGCCACATAAAGAGAAATTCTTACCAGTCCAAGTGATTCTTTGTGTTTTATTTAGTAGGAATTACTATTGTCGTTGTTTTTATATTTGACTTTTGAGCTTTTGTTTTTCTATAATGCTTTCTAAGTCGTAGAGATTCACAGTCATCATCATCATCAATCTCAGTAACACTACGGAAGCTCAGCACAGTGATTCCGATAAAAGGAATGGACAGAAATTAAATAATTTATCCTTAATAATAAAATTTTAGCCAAAATTTGTACCAAATCGGACAGAAGACGAGCACTGTATTGCAGCCTTAACTTTTTACCTTTCAGTTCGGTATTCCAATGAAAGTGCATTATTTTTCCGTTGTTTTTATATTTGACTTTTGAGCTTTTGTTTTTCTATAATGCTTTCTAAGTCGTAGAGATTCACAGTCATCATCACCATCAATCTCAGTAACACTACGGAAGCTCAGCACAGTGATTCTGATAAGAAGAATGGAAAGAAATAAAAGAAATTATCCTTAATAATAAAATTTTGGCCAAAATTTGTACCAAATCGGATAAAAGACGAGCCCTGTATTGTAGCCTTAACTTTTTACCTTTCAGTTCGGTATTCCAATGAAAGTGCATTATTTTTCCAACAGATGGTTCTAGTGATCTGTATCTCCCATTATAAAGGTTGGTGCATAAGTAACGTTAACGGCGACTATAATGAATGCGTTCTTGGGCATCATTTGGTTTTAACTCGTGAGCCAATTGCATCTTACATGGGAAAAGATATAAGATATGTAAAATTATTTGCAAAGACCACCTAGACATCTTTAGCTGCTGAGAACGTCACCTGGTGGAAGTTTCGGGGTTTTCCTCAATACTTTCTTTCTTGCACTCGAGCAATGGTCACTTCATTTCGAACTGCATGAGGTCTTCCAGCACGTGGAAGATCACAGACAGTCTCTTGTTGCCCAAAATGCTGAACCAATCGGTAAATTGTTGGAGCGCTAGGAGTATTTCGAACATGAAAGAAATTTCGATATGTTTTGAATAATCGCATGCTGACTTTCAAAGTAAAATTGAACAACTTTGGTTCTTTGTTCAATGCTAAGCCTTTCCATCATAACTTTTCCAACTATTATTTAGTTAATTTTGAAAAGAGACGAAAAAAAGACTTAAACAAAAAATGTATTCACTGATCAAATCATAGCGTTACTTATGCGCCACCCTATATAATTGCGATAGACTTGCGCTAGACGATATTAAAATAATTGGATATTATACTCAAAAAACTTCTCAGGCAGTTTTGTAGTTGCTTGTCACAAAATTTTTTGAACGTGTCAATGATGGACCCCAGCAAGTAAAAAATATGCCGTATTTTTGATAGAGACAAAAACCCAAACCAGGTGACTGAAAATGTGAATGATGTTTATGATAATACAACAACCAATCACACGAAATTTAGGATTCGTCGATTCCATTCCGGTAATTTTGATATCTAAGATGCGCAGCGCTCTGGATGGCCAATTGTCGGAAATGTCGTTATAATAATGGACAATTTCGGATCTGGCCATAATGTAAGCACTGTTGCGATTGTCCAGCGGCTAAACATTGGACAAGAATCACCGTCTGGAATCACTTGAATAAAGCTGGATACATACATTTATGTGGGTACCACACAAAATGACGGAGAAAACCTCACACACCGATAATGGCCATAATCGGCACATTTCCTGCTGCCTTATGTTGTAAGGGATTGTGAGTGATGATAAAAAGCGGGACACTTGCGACAATGTCAAGCAAAACCGCTCTTTTTCGAATTGCAGCCAGAATTGACAATCTGTAAGGTTTTGCTATATGTTTGATGGGATTGGTAGGGAATCATTTACTATGAACTGCTCCCCCATGACCAAACTCTTAATTCGGATCTGTACTGTCAGCAATTGAGCCCTTTGAATGAGGCAATTGCCCAGCAGCGGCCATCTTTGGCTAATAGAATAGGAATCGTATTCTATCAGGACAACACCAACAGTGGTGTTTTCTTTTTTTTTGCGTAATTTTACTGGTGAAAAATTTGCCTCAGGAGAAACTTGTGTAAATAGGCTGACCCAGTTTTTTGTGAATAGGGGCGAGCGTTTCTATGAGAAAGGCATTATAGAATTACCTTTAAAATGACAACAAGTTATCGCACAGGGCGGTGAACGTTTGACATAAATCGAATCATTCTAACTATGCTAAATAAAGTCTTCAATGTCATGCAAAAGTAATGGATTTTTACTAAAGAAATTCATGTTAGTTGTTGGAAAGGGTGGCAATTTTTCTATTAAACACCACATATGAGCTTTATATGTATTTGGAGACCCGATTATGTATGTATATGTGGATGCATTATAGAATCTAACACCGACACCGATTGCACAAAAACTCAAATATACAATACAAACAGTTTTATATACTTTCTATACTTTCAGCAAACAACAAAGAGGAAACTTAAAATCTTATATAAAAGATGCCTTATATTCACTGTTTCTCGCGGATGCTTTTGTTATGTATGGCTTAAGTGCATGTATGTGTGCGTTAGGTCCTGTAATCGTTGTGCTAACGTAAGTGTATGTGTCTAAAACAAAAAAAACATACTTCTAAGTATTCTCCTTCAGGGCCATAACCAAAAAGAATTAAAAGGAAATCAGTGAACAAGACGGTAACCACAAACAAATGTATACACAGACTTATGATTGCTTAGAGAATATTCGTGTCTAACTTCCTAACCTACTTACTGACTGGCGGTGATAGAGAAAATCATCCTACAGTCATTGCCAATGCAATGCGCAACGGTAGGTGACTATGTAAGTAAACAGTATGTGAAGGAGAACTCCAGCAATTTTACAGTGCTAATTGATTTATCCTTTCGAGCTTCTACTAAATCTCCACTAGACTATAAACTGCAATGCAAGAAGCAATAATGAGATCGGGGTTTTCATTGAAATCAGTACGTATATCGATTAAAAACAAACAAGTGAATGTGCAAATATACAAGTATTTGAGTGTTTGGAAAATTCGTTCGGTTAATTCGTTAGTCCATCATACGTCAGTTCTCATGACGTACAGTTCCTTCAAACACTATCATAACTTCCTCCCACCCATTCTCTAAACTGTTTACTATTGTTTACTTGCATTCTCATTCTGGTCGTGAGTGGTTGCGTTTTAAAAGAAAAGTTTAAAAAAGTGGAAGAAATGAGTAAAAAAGAGCATTTAAGGCAGTATTATTTCCGAAAAGGAAAAACGGCTGCTGAAGCCAGCCGAAAAATAAAGTCTGTTTATGAAGAAAACGAATCAAATGAAAGAACTTACCAGAAATGGGTTAAAAGATTTTCTACGGATGACTTCTCCGTAACGGACACTCCCAGATCAGGACGACCAAAAGAAATTGTTTCCGAGGAGGTGAGAGAATTAAGGTGTCCCGGTGGTCTAGAATTTTTAAAAAATCGATTTTTTTTTGTTTGATATTTCGAAAGTATAGGCTTTTAAGAATATACTATCAAATTTTTGGAAGGACGTTACTAGTATTTTCGATTCTACAGCCGTTTTAGCATGTAGAATCAGATTCGTTACGCGGCGGTATCAATGGTCGCATTTTTCGCCGCGCGGCAGCTGTTCCGGCACTTGTCGGAAATGACCTTTTGTATATATAAGATTATTTCTAGTAAATGTCAATCCTACTTTTAGTTATTGTATCATTGAATTCAGTGCGATATTCTTAACATTGCAACAGCTATTGAAGTGCAAAGATTGTGATGGTACAGTGACAGTGAAATATCCACTCCCAAAACTTTAAACTCAATTATCTCAAAACTACTTTTTTCGGCCTGGTGTTGTAAAAAAAAAAAAAAAAAAAAAATAAAAAAAAATAAACCCAATTCAACCGAATCGTCTGAAATTTTAATATATTGTTCGCAACATCAATGGCTATCGCCCATACTAGAATCATATTATAATTTCAATTATTTCGTATTTTTTGATTAAAAAATTGAAAAAACCCGATTTTTAGAGTGTCAAATTCAAAACCGCGCCATTTTGTCAAATTTGTTTTTTTTTTTATTTTTATTTTTTTTATTCTAATAGCTACAGCCATACTGATTAATAATTTTTTTGGTGTTTCTGTAGAAGAGCCAAAATGGACAACACCGTCCAGGTTCAATTTTTCGGGAGGGTCAACTTCAGCGCCATTTTTTAAATCATTAAAATAAAAAACAATTTTTTTTTCATTTTTGTATGTAAAAGAAGTTAAATAAAAAGCCTAAAAATTTAAATATCGTTTTTCATTTTTTTAATGTAAAAAAAAATTCTGAAAATACTCTACATTTTTGAGCTCTGGACCATCGGGATCCCTGAATTATTATTAACAGTTAGGGAACAGTTAGGGAACAGTTAGGGAAATAGCTGAAATGATAAAAAAAATCAGTATCAACCATTCACGCGGTTATAAAAGAGCTCAGATTTAAGAGCAACTTTGACGTGTGGGTGCCTCACTCTCTCGTACTGTCTTGTAGACCCATCAGAAACTGTTAGAACTAGGGTGGGAAATTTTAACTCACCCACCGTACTTCCCAGAGTTCGCCCCGTCCAACTATCAACTATTTGGCAGCCCGGATTTGAATTTCCATAACGATCAGGAAGTGAAAGATCGAATTGAACACTGTTTTTCAGGAAAACCAATCGAGTTGTGTGAAAAAGTGATTAAAAAAAGGGAGATATTGGTAGAGATATTAAAGTAATTGTTGTCTTGTATTTAAATTTGTAAATAAATTTCTTTTAAAAACCGAACGAACTTTCCGAACCACCCGATATTATTATTATTAAGTATCGTATATTAGCAGTTTTTTTTAATGAAAACCACGTTATTGATTTAAAGATTTGTAACTGCACCAGTTGATTTTCAATTATGAAAATGCAAATTTATATCGGGTTGTAAATCAAACATATAGAGTTATCCATTTATTGGTTTCAAAATCGACGGTGTGGCAAGGCTGTCACCTGTGAAATACCTGCCATTTGAAGTGTTATGTATTTAGTGAAAAGTTTGCCATTTACGAATATGGATCATAAAACAAATGAAGAGCGCGTAAAAATAAATAAAACTTACTAGAAAAGTGGTGAAACAAATGTGGCCACTTTTCGTTCATTACGGGGTGATTATGGTTGTCAGTATCGACCTACTATGCAAGAAATTGGCACGATAATGAAGAAATTTTAAGAGACTGGAGGCATTACAGACGTGGTCAGGCCTGTGAATCATCGCAATGTACGCATTGCCGAAAATATCGCTTCTATTAGTGAAACTGTGGCGAATAATCCAAATTTCAATTCAGAGCGCTATAGCAGAAGGAAACGAGGGTTTTACGTTAGCCTCGCCGTGAAGGCCTTACCCACGGTGTGCGACACACTAAGCATATTACAATGCGATCGCCAACGTCCCCCCTGGGATAGCCAAGCAAAACTTTGACTATCTAGGAAAAGGGGCTGATACTACCGTCAGCCCTTTCTTCGCAGCCAGGAGATACCAAATTGATTATGTTAGTATGGAAAATAATTCCCATTGACGAAGGTGAGGCCTATCTTGCCACCTCTGCTACTCTATGGATCTGTAGCAACCGGTTGCAATACAACTCCACATTCGAGCACAAAGTCTCTATCAGCGATTTTGGTATCAACCGCAAGCCGCGTGATGCTCCCACTAAGGGTCCTACACCAAATGATCAGGCGGGAACTTTTTTTGGCCTGCAATTGTAGGTTATGAACTAGACGATATGTGGTTTCAACAAGACGGTGCCACGAGCCATACAACGCGACCGATTTTGGCGATTTTGGCAAAAAGCGTAAATTTACCTTTGGGCAACGTCAATTGGCCAAGAAGATCATGCAATTTGACGTCGTCAGAATTTTTTTCTGGGGCTACGTCAATGTCGGTGTTTACGCGGATAACCCCTAAACATTGGAGCATTTGAAAGCCAACATTCGGCAAGTTATCGCTGAGATACCTTACGAAATGTGCAAAAATGTGTTTTATTTGACTTTACCTTTGAAACCAAAAAATGAATAACACAGTATTTGCAATTTTTGATGCCAGCTGTTAATAAATTTCTAAATTACGTAGTAATTTCGAAATTTTTGACAAAAGACTCGATTTTACTGCAAAATATCTGTAGCTACCCCACTCACTTCCCAATTATATTTATTTTTAAATCAGTACCACAGACAAACAGCCTATTATAGGCATACCTTTGTCAATTTATATTTCCAATTATATAGGGTGGCGCATAAGCAACGTTAAGATTTGATCAGTGAATACATTTTTTGTTTACGTCTTTTTTCGTCTCTTTACAGTATTAACAAAATAATACTTGGGAAATTGATGATGGAAAGACTCAGCACAGAACAAAGAACCAAAGTTGTTCAATTTTATTTTGAAAGTCAGCATTCGATTATTCAGATCATATTGAAATTTGTTTCATGTTCGAAATGCTTCAACAACAACAATTTACCAATTGGTTCAGCGTTTTGGGCAACAAGAGGCTGTCCGAGATCTTCCGCGTGCTGGAAGACCTCGTGCAGTTCGAAATGAAGTGACCATTGCTCGAGTGCAAGCAAATATTGAAGAAAACCCCGAAACTTCCACCAGGAGACGTTCTCAGCAGTTTGAGATGTCTAGGCGGTCTTTGAAAAAAATTTTACATATCTTATATCTTTTCCCATATAAGATGCAATTGGCTCACGAAAAGATAGGAAAAGATAGGACCCAAAACAGTCACTTTTCCCGGATGCAATGGCCTTTCCACAATCACTTCTAGGTTCTCCGAGCCCCATGTGCGACAATTTTGCTTGTTGATGTAACCATCGAGTGAGAAGTAAGCTTCATCGCTGAAGAAAATTTTGTTCGATTGGGAGCTCATGTTTGAATCACCACATGTATAGTAAGTTTTAAGCAATTGTACGCATTCTGCGGTTGTTAAGCCATTCATATTCATAAATGTCAAACATTTAACTAAATAAACAACACTTCAGGTGGCAGATATTTTACAACTCATCGACGGTTTTGAAATCTTTATTTTTGTCTTTGACAAATTTATGAAGAATCCACCACTACCGGACAGCATTTCCCATGCAGACTACCTAATATTTTCTTTCGTTTATATCTTCCTTCCAATTCAGTGAAATTCAGTACACATCAAGCTTTCGGTAAATTTAGATCTGAGCATAAATTTCAACTGAATTATTAAGCCCCTTCTGCTGATACACTTACAAAATCAACTGATTTAACTGAATTCAATTCGTTATCCTGTAATTTTAATGTATTTTTTTATAATGTTTGGCAAAATTTCAAAAAACGAAAATCGGCCAGATAATCTTGTTTCTTCGGCTGTCCTCTACACGAATGTAGAGCGTTTTTGTTTTCTTCTTATGCAAATTTTGTAGCGCTTGTGCGAGTAGTTGATCCAGTGTAATGTCGGCAATATTGGAGGACAGTGGGTTTTGCCATAAGTTTGACCTATGTATTGTGTCTCTGAATATAGAACAGTTATTGAACGGAATATGAACAAATTTTACTATTGTGTCATGTTAATTTGTTTGCGCTTCTGTATAATAATTTTAATTTGAAAATGTAAGTTGCCTGCAAGTATCTCTATCATTTTCAAAGATATTAAGATTTTGCAATTTTTTTCTAATTCCTAATTTTTAATTTATTCATTCATTTTTAATTCATTTTAATACATTCTTCAAACATACTTTTCAAATGCTCACCTGCGTGCTTTATCAGACCATAGTACGAGACCTCAAGAAGTACACATAGCCTTACATTCTAGTGCTTTTCTCTTCACCTGAAAGTAATCTGCTTTATCTTCTTATATATATAAAAATGATTTGGCGTGTGTTTGCCACAGCATAACTAAAGGACGTTTGTGGTTTGCGTGGTACCTCCCATACAAACCACAAATTAAAAATCCATTATTTCTGCTCCGGCTAACAGTATGTGAACAAAATTTGGTATATAAGTTTGGTTTACATATTGTAAGTTCTGTTGCAAATATGGGCGGGATTGGACAAATAGGCGTGGTACCACCCGAAGAAATCAAAAATTAAAAAAACCATTATTTCTGATCCTGTTACAGGAAAAATTTAAGTTTTTCATATACTGACTTTATTTCACTTCTCATTTTTCTATGCATGAGAAACTTTTAGGAGAAACTCAAACACCTAACTTTGTCAATCATGTTGCCTTCTTTTCACTTCTCAATTTTTTTACTTAGCCTAAAAAGTTCCTAATTAGTGCTATTTGTGAAAATTGTTTACGAGCCCTATTCAGTGCTATTGTGTTTGCTGCAAAAAGTGAAAATTTTAAAATACAATTAACCGTGCGCTCTAATTTTTTGTGCAATATAATACAGGTGTTGGTGAGTATAATTTCAGCAATAACTTTTTTTATAAGAAAAAACGAAGAACATTTTCTTTTCTTCTTCTTCTCTTATACATAAAAATGAATTTCGGGCAGAAACAGTGTTAGATTATAGTATTGATTTTGTTTTCAATTAACTTTCATAATAAGTGAGTAAGATGCCGCCAATCAGACGTAGGAACATTGGTCGCAGAGACCGTACGGCTACAAGATCAAGAAATTCTCGAGTGATTGAAAGTCCTGAACATCGAGCAAATCGTATTGAGAGGAACAGCCAACGGATATTAGAATCCCGATTAATTCAGTCACATGAAGATCAAGCTAAATGGTGAGAAAAATGTATAGTAATTCAATTATTGAGAACGGCTGGGCCGATTTGGCTCAAATTTTTTCTCAGTTGTTCGTAATTGCCTGGAGAAGGGTTTTACGAAAGAAAATTTTGGGGAAACCCTCCGGAAAAGTGGGAAAATTGAAAAAATCGAAAATGGATTTTTTGTATGGAATTTTGTGTGCAATTGTTTCAAAATAGAAAACTGTTAGTGGAAAACTTTCAATTTGTTTGATTTTGGACTGTGTAAAGTTGGAAAATTCGTTGTAAAGTTCGGAAAATTATGAAATTTATTGTGATAAAATATGTTTTGCGTGAATTTTGGGTGGAGAAGTTAACGAGATAAATAACAGATGGCGCTGCGCTGCGTTTAATGCCACACCCGTAGATGGCGTTATACGTTAACTTAGGCTGAGCGCAATTTGACAGGTGCACTTTTCGCATTGTCATTTTCTATTAAACAAATGTGCTATATTTCCTGCTGCAATTGATTCGAGTTTTACCTATTATTACACTGATTTCGGATACTCATATATCGCGTATGGTACAAACAGTACGATCAATTGAAATTCAGTGCAATAGTTATCAACTCGATCATTTTTTCAGAAAATAAGTTTGTGTATAAAAAGTTAGGTCACCTTATTGGATTGCAGGCATTTATTGTGATACATTCATTTCGTAAGTTTTTTTTTTAAATAATTTTCTTTTTAATAGGATTAGTCAACAACGACTTTATTCTATTTCAAGGAGAGTTATTTGCTTGATTAATTCCACCTATTAGACGATCTAACCTTGGACGTCGTACATGTCGTGCAATAATTAGTCAGAATGTTTGTGATAATTAAACGCAAGAGGAACGCGCTGAACAAAATGAATGGACACGTGCCCATATTACACAAGTTGGCGTTGCACAATCACCACATCACATTGTCGAAGGAGGAACTCATCACCAAAGTGTTCCCCGGCATTATAAAAATCTCGATTGGATTAGTGAACTGGCAATAACAGCAGCTAAGAGTAAGGACGTCGATAGCTTGAATTTAGTTATTCAAAGTCAAATCGCTGGAAAACTGTATACATACAAATCTATTGACAGAGTGACAGACGAGGATGAAGCGACAAACTATTCGAAGGAATTTTTGAACTCGCTTGATGTGCCAGGAACTCCGCCGCATAATTTACAGCTGAAGGTAGGATCGATCACACCTATGTTGCGGAATCTGAATCATCCGAAATTGTGCAATGATACGCAATTGTCCATCAAGAAACTGATGAACAATGTGATTCAAGCGACGATCATCAAGGACAAATTCAAAGGAGAGGAAGTCCTTATCCCACGAATTTCGATAACTCCAACTGATCTTCCATACCAATTCAAAACGATTCAGTTCCCCATTCAATTAGCTTTTGCGATGACAATCAATAAATCGCAAGGCCAATCGTTGGAAGTCTGTGGGATTAATCTCCCTGTTTTTCGTACGGTCAGCTCTACGTTGCCAGTTCGCGTGTTGGGGACAACCGTCTTCGTTGTTTGTTTTTGCGCCGGAAAACAAATCTAAAAATATTGTTCATCATAATGCTCTCTACTGATTTCGATTCCATTCAAATAAATCACATTGAAATTTAAGCTATCTGTTTTTTATTATTACTCGGAAGTTTATCTGAAGGCGTTAAATTGTGGCGAGTCGAAGTTCGCCGGGTCCGCCAGTAGTCTCTAATTTCTTTGCTAAAGTTTGCAATTTATTACTTCATTCTCATGATCTCTAATTTCTGACAAGTTTTACAAATTATTATTTTATTCACATGATCTTTAGTACATAATAAAAGTTTTATCGCCTTTGCCCGATTTCGTTACTACCATATCGTTATTGTGTAAACAAATTATAAGATTATTTCCCAGCGTTCCATTACGTATTAATATTCTGCTGTTGATTTTCCACCTTATAATGTCTATATAAACACATCTTCGTTCGATAGCAGAAACTATTAATCGGTCGCCATTTTTTGTACAAAATGCTTTAAAAGCCCGTCGAACTCGCGCAAAACCCAAAAAACTTCAAAAACAACATATATCTTGCGAAGAAGGACTCGTCTGTGTCTTCAAGAGTGATTTCAGCAGAAATTGGAAATGTTATTTCATTGCGAACGGTTCGTTGTAGACTACAAGAAGCACATTTACCAGGACGGATAGCCAGAAGAGCTCCTTTGCTTAGACAAAAAAATGTAAAAGCTACATTGGCGTTTCCAAGGAGTCATTCCAATTGGTCCGGAGGAGACAGTAAAAAAAAATGACGAAACATTTTGTGGAGCGAGGAAACAAAAATTAAGGGTAAGGAATTTCATGTTCGCTTTATAAAGAAGACGGTCAAGCACGCGGGAGGCAATATTATGGTCGGGGGTTTTTTTTTCTCGTGGTATGGTGTCGGTCCGATACATCGAATTACCGACACTGTGACCAGATTCCACTACAAAGATATCTTGGAAAATACGAAGTTGAACTATGCTGTGGAAAGTATGCCGCTTAGCTGGACATTCCAGCAGCAGAATAACGGTCCGAAGCATATTTCTAAGTTGGTAAAGAATTGGTTCCAAGATAATAATGTTGCCCTTCTTGACTGGCCAAGTCGATCTCCGGACTTAAATCCCATCGAAAATCTTTGGGGAAAGTTGAAACAAAGAATTGGAAAGGAGGTTCTTAAAAATAAGGATCAGTTGTGGAATTTTGTTCAAAAATTTAGTGTGAAATACCAGTAGAAACCTGCCAGCATGTCAAAAAGAGTCAACAAAATAATTGAAAATAAAGGTGGATATACCGACTTTTAACAAAATTTAGTCAATTTAGCAAAAAAAAACTTTATTTTTTACCTTTTTTCCTTATTTTGTTAACTAAATGTACTTATTATTTTGTACTTTTGTTATTTTGATTAATTTCTTACTTTTTGAAAAATACTGAATTTAATTTTTGGGTTTTGCTATTGTTTTAATATTTATTTTATTTCTAATGTTATAACAAAAGAAATTGGTATGTTTTTTCTTTTAATTTACATAAATTTTGGTCTACGAGCCTTTAAAAAAATGTATATAGGTTGTACTTATTATTTTGGCCATATATGTAAATGTGGAGATCGGCGATCGATTTTTCTTTTCTTGTTTAAAAGATTTGGCATATCGTAAAAATATTTCAAATACTCGTATCTTATTGTTCGATGTATAGCCTTTGCATCGAGTCAATTCCGAAAGGCTTTGCATGTTGCACGAATATAGGGTGATGATATTTTGATATTCTATTCTCGGCAAAGAGCAATCTTTAAGGCGTTTACTGTCTCACAGTTTTAAGGTCTTCAGAACCGACCATATGGTTTTAAGTCCAGGGATTTTGGTGGCGATTGTTGTGAAGAAATAATGATTCGCATTTCTTCTTGCAAAAAAATGGTGGTTTCACGTGCTTTAAGGGATGGTGCAGAGTTTTGTTAAAACGTCCAACGGTGTCTACCGAAATTTTTACGCTCTCAATATAACGAAGCACCGTTTGAAATCTTTTTACAGTAGTTTTGTTGATTTAACTTTCCGTTCAATGAAAACCAGTGGTGAGCATCCTGTGGTAATTGTTTTAGCAGAGCAATTTGCTGGTCTAGATTGTGTTTTGATTTGCATTTCGTAACTGTAACGATTTTTGTTAACAGAAAAAGCCTAATTTTCAAGTTTACCACTAACGTGCAAGTGTTTTAACACCTTTCTTCTTGCTAGGCGAACTGCATTTTGCTCAAGTGTTAAAGTAAGAACCGTAGTTAAGTTTTTTCAAAAATATTGAAAATTTTCGCCAGCTGAACCGCACTTTGTCGTGGATTACGTTAAATTCTGGCCGTCGCCTTTCGCACTATTTCTGGTGATGTTGCTATTTTTATATGCCCATACTGATAGCTTTTTTTTAAGCCACCAGCTTCATTGTAACGTGTAATGTTCCGGTATACAAATATAGATTTATCCATTTTATGGTTTCAAAAATAAAATTAAATAAAACACACATAAAGTTGTGGTTTCGATGAAACTTTTATTTTTTATATATCCTTGCCGTTATGTACGGAATACAATGTCATTTAAATGATCGCCTCCAGGTTAGTTGCAGCTGTGGATCCATTTGAGGTAGTTTAGGGAAAAATATTGCCCAATGACACCTTCAGGTCAGACGGTCACTTTTTCCGAGTGCGATAGCTTTTCTACAATCACTTCTGAGTCCCTCTAGCCCCATATGTGACAATGTTGCCTGTTGACGTAACCACTGAATAAGAAATGAGCTTCATGGTTAAAGAAAAATTTGTTCGGCTGAAAGCCCACGTTCGAATCACCACATTTGCAGAAGTCCACGAGGGTTTAACGTGAGTCTCGCCGTGAAGGCCTTACCCCCGGTGGGCGACGCACTGGGCATATTACAATGCGATTGCGAACACTCCCTTGGAATAGCCAAGTAAAACTTGGACTATCTAGGAAAAGGGGCTGACAATTTTGGTACTACCGCAATCGATAACCTTTTCTTCGCAGCCAGGAGATACCAAATTTATTATGCAAGTATGGAACATCATTCCCATTGTCGGTGGTGAGGCCTATTTTACTACCTCTGCTACTCTATGGGTCTGTAGCACCCGGTTGCAATGCAACTTCACATTCGAGCACAAAGTCTCTACCAGCGATTTTGGTATCAACCAGAATCCGCGTGATGCTCCCAATAAGGAGCACCAAATGATCAGGCGGGAACTCAGTCCCGGGGCCTCCTGATCCCACGCTACCGGCCAAACTCACCGGTTGGAGTTGCGTAGCAAAGAAAATATTAAAGCTACTACCAAGTCGTGATTTATGCACCATACTTCACGGGATTGGTCGTCTTGTGGCAAAAGAGTACAGACTGGACATTTCTACGTACCTGCAGGCACGAAGGCCCCAGGCAGATGGAACGTTCGATACTACATTGCAAGGATGCAATACCCTCACCGGTGAAAGACGGGGAAAACTCCAAACCCCTTCCGCTCCGCGACGGTGAACGGCTACCATGACATATAGACATAGGGAAAACTCCATGCCTGTCCGTACCCCCAGAAAGAGCAAGAAGATACAGATGACGGGGCATGAACCCGAGACCTGCCCGTGTGTATCTCTATCACTCTCGGTACCAGACAAAGTCTCTGGTCAGACTTCGTGGATAATCTAACTCTGTAGAAAATCTGCCTCCAGTTTCAACGCCTTGCGGCCCAGCGACTGGTGCCCCCGCACACGTGCACACAGCTGCCAATAATCAAGCTGAACGGAATTGTGAGATCAGCATGATCCGAACAGTCCCACAGCCGCTCAACCCCCAGGTCAGACTGCCTTGAAAAGGTCATCAGACCCACTTCCCACAACTACGTCACAGTAGCTCTCCGCCGAGCAAACGCTCTGAAAGCAAACACCGTTGCTCTGGCCAAAAGACCCTGAGTAGAGAGCATACTGCTGACTATCTAGTCATCCCCTGACCTTGTTATCGCTAATCCCTGGATGTCCCTTATATGCAGATATAAGGGACATTCTCACAAAACGTGCCGCCAGTGTTTGACTGGTGCACCACAGTTGAACGACTCGCGATCGGACAGAGGTCTCTTATGCAGGAAGGCATTAAGTGACCCATGTCCCGTCAGCAAGAAACCAAGACATAGGTTTATTCCAACGAACATAACATCTGGCAAAAACCTAAATGCAGCACGTCCGTTCTGACTCTTTTATCAAACGTGTTTGCCATCTCGAGAAGACACACTCGTCCAAGAGCCCCCTATACTCAGCCCTACTCATGCTCTCTATCCCCTCAATGGGCCAGTCCGTTCCCGTAAGTGCAGACCCTTTCCTGGCCATGAATTTCGTCGTACGACGGATTACAACAAGATCAAGCGGGGCAGCACCCATCAGTACTTGAAGGACTAACAGCCAACAGCTTTCAAGCCACTAAATGGATAACCCTGTATTTTATTTACATTTAATTTTCGTAACTCATTAAAAATAACTGGTTGCTATCTTTCAGGCAAATGCAAAGTCACAACTCTTTTAAGTTTGAACTGCATTTCGATAACTTTCTTAACTGCTATGTTAAACCGTATGCTTTCGCAGGTTTGTAAATATTATAACACACTGACGCTTTTATGGAAAAGTGAGCGCGCTGTCATTTGCCGCTTGGCTACTATTGCAGCATATACATAAATACCAGGAAAGTTCTGTAGCGGAAATGTTTAGAATCTTCCCACAGAATTTGTCGGAAAAACATATTTACAATTTAGAAAACGCCGAGAAGGAGCTAACAAAGATAAAAGTCACGTCTAATAAATCCCAGATTTTGTACTTAAATAACCTTTGACTAACAATCGGAGATTTCACTGATGATATTGCAATCTTAGATGGATCCACTTACTTCAAATTTGAGGATATTTTGGTCCCCAGACTCTGTAAATCTCAATTGATGCCACAAACATTAAATTATTTCCAAAAAGACCATCGCGCTAAAATTTATGGAAAGACGATTTTTGGTTTTAAAAATATTTTAAAATGCATTATTGCGAGAAATAAGACTTGTTTACAATCCCGACGACAATTTAAGGGTGAATCAAAACCGAAAAGATGCGCCAAAGTCACTCAACAATTTTTTTCGATTAACAGGCGTCACTTGCTTGAAGTTGTTCTGAAAAAGAAGTTGAATTTATAGGTAACCGATTCTTGATTTTTGCACCACGATAATGCGTTATCTCAAACTGCGTTGACTCTTTTTGAATTTTTCGTCAAAAATTCAACTAAAATTCAAATTTAAACATAGGCCTTCATTTGTGTTCAGGCTATTCAGTAGGTCCAAAAGACCGCTCCGGAGATGCCGTGAATACCAGCGTGCTCTGAAGGCAACATGATTCGAAGATTGCAAAAGCAAATTGTGAAATAGATTTGGACGAATAAACAAAGATTATTAAAGATTTTAATCTAAAATTAAGTAGAATTTCCCTTCCCATGGGGTTTTTTTTAATATGCTAAAATAAACTGAAAAAGGAAAACATTAAAATTACCTGAACGATATCGGCATATCGAAGCTTATTTATTCAAATAAATAATTAATAATAATAATTAATAATAATTAATAATAATCGCCATAGAGTCGTTAACCGGAATTCTGTAAAGGATACTGTCGCAAATGAAATCGTAGCTGATTTAAGCTTCGCCACACATAGAAATTATCACTGCATGCAACAGTCATCCAATTGCTAAGACGCTCACATTCCGGCGCACTGATATAATTCCACATGAATTCGCAGCTGGACCACAGTGGATGTGGAATAAGAAAACAAACGC
>JAHXMU010000056.1:554027-568620 GCA_019455685.1 Philornis downsi | reverse complement strand
ACTTGATTATTCTACTGCTTGTTGCTTCAGTTGTCAACGCGCAGGTATGCTCTCTCTCTCTCTCTTGCTCACTCTCTCTCTCGTTCTTTTTCTTTAATTAATCTGAAATTGTATACAATTTGATGAGAGAATAGTTACAAGTTTTGAGGGGTTATGAGCATCGTGTACAAGTAAGTGGAAAATTAAAACCCACAATTCATATAAGGGCCGATTATAGAAACATTGGGGACATAAAAAGATGAACTAACTACTGATTGAAGTAATCAAATTTACACCCGATTTCCAATATGATTTTTAGTTTATTTATTCTATCAAAAACTTGTTGTTTGAAAACTGTTCAAATTAGATATCAAATCGATAAACTTAACCTGTTATAGCGCCTCAAAGTTTTGATTAGTATAAGGTAGCGCATAAGTAACGTTAAGATTTGATCAGTGAATACATTTTTTGTTTGCCTTTTTTTCGTCTCTTTACAGAATTAACGTAATAATACTTGGGAAAATTATGAAGGAAACGCTCAGCACAGAACAAAGAACCGAAGTTGTTCAATTTTACTTTGAAAGTCAGCATTCGATTATTCAGACACAAAGATCATATCGAAATTTCTTTCATGTTTGAAATGCTCCTAGCGCTCCAATAATTTACCGATTGGTTCAGCGTTTTGGGCAACAAGGAGCTGTCTGTGATCTTCCGCGTGCTGGAAGACCTCGTGCAGTTCGAAATGAAGTGACCATTGCTCGAGTACAAGCAAGTATTGAGGAAAACCCCGAAACTTCCACCGGGAGACGTTCTCAGCAGTTAGAAATGTCTAATCGGTCTTTGCAAAGAATTTTACATACTCGTATGTTACATCTTTTCCCATATAAGATGCAATTGGTTCATGAGTTAAAACATGAGTTAAAGGATGCACAAGAACGTATTCAATATAATCGCCGTTAACGTTACTTATACGCCACCCTTTATATACAGTGTGGGCCATATAGGTGTTGGCGGTTTAAATCTTCAATTTCAAGGTAACGCGCGGCGTGGGGTGGCGGGGGGATATGTTGTTCGCTGCGCCGCTTCCTGGAAATTTAGTCGCCATGGAGCCCTACACGGGAGTGCAGCGTGCATTTTGTGTCCGAGCGTATTACGAAAACAATAAAACAGTGATTACTGCACGACGTTTGTATCGGCATGAATACGGTTTACACGATTTAAGTGAAGTTCCAAGCGCCAATGTGATACGAAAATGGATCAGAATGTTCGAAACAACCGGCTCAACAGTACCAATTACGGTTCGTGGTCGCCCAGTTTCTGCAAGATCAGCCGACAGTTCAGTTCAGCGAAATCCACAACAGTCAACACGTAAGAGAAGTCAGTCTTTGGATGTCAGAAGAACAACTTTACGACGAATTTTGAAACGTGATTTGCACTTGAAGGCTTATAAGATTCAGATAGTCCAAGCATTAAAACCCAATTATGCCAATAACCGACTTAACTTTGTCAATTTTATGCTAGAGCGGTTCAACAATTTCAACAACGTGATTTTTAGTGATGAGGCCAATTTTCACCTTAATGGCCATGTGAACAAGCAAAATTGTCGGTTCTGGTCCGAGACTAATCCCCGACGCTTGCATGAACGTCCTCTTCACAGCCCTAAGCTTGTCGTGTGGGCTGGGATAACGTCAACCGGTATTATTGGACCATACTTTTTTGAGGATGAAAGAGGGCATGCGATGACGGTTAGAGCGAACTATTATTGCAACATGCTAGCAGACTTTTTGGTGCCAGCTTTGCAAGAACTTCAAGGCAATACCTCGAGGATGTGGTTTCAACAATATGGGGCCACATGTCATACGGCTAGGGTATCCATAGAGCTGCTGAAAAATGTTTTTCCTGGAAATCTAATTTCGAAAAGGGGGAATATTGAATGGCCCCCACGTAGCCCCGATCTCCCTCCATGCGAATATTTTCTATGGGGTTAACTCAAATCGGTAGTCTACGAGAATAATCCGACCAATTTAGAGCAGTTGAAGAGGAACATTATTCAGGAAAGTAACAAAATACCAAGAACAACTTTTCAACGAGTTTTCCAAAATTTGCGACTTCTGTTCCAAGAGTGTCAAGCAGCCGAGGGAAGCCATTTGGACAACATTATTTTTAAGTCTTAAAAATTCCCATGCTTCTACTTTTTAAAAATACAAACATATATTTTTTTATGTTTCGTAGTTTTTTTTTTTTAATTGAATATTTAAACCGCCAACACCCTTATGGCCCACCCTGTACTTTTAAGCTGAGAAGGTATAGTATAATATTAAGGTGTCGGTGACAATTTATAGGTTATGACTTCTGCTGCCGTCATAATGTTTCTATCAACTATAACAGAAAATAATGCTCTTATAGAACTCGAATATTGTAAATTAATATGGTGTTTAATGGCTAATATTTAATCTAGGTAAGAAATACGACGGCGCTCCCAAAACTAGCCGATCTGACATATAATCGTAGATGGTGCCAGTAGTTATAAAACATATGTTTAAAATTTCAAACCGCCAGTGAATTTGTAAACATGGAAAAAATTGGTCACCGTTATGCAATTCAACATTTCCATTTGAAAGGTCTCAGTCCAACCACGATCGTGGGATGAAAGCGTGTGAGCTAGCTGATATTGACTGAAAATTTAAAGATGAGAAAGCTGTGTGCAAGGTGGGTGCCGCGCTTGCTTTCAATGTAGCAAGAACAGCGTCGTGAATATGTTTCGGTACAGCAGTAGAGTTTGGCGATGTTTCACCGCAATAAAGCCGAATTTTTGCGTCGATTTATAACCATGGATGAGACATGGATCCACAACTTCACACCTGAAACGAACGAACAGTAAACGCAGCGGACTGAAATAGGAGAACCGTGTCCAAAGAAGGCGAAGACAGTTCCATCTGTGGGCGTCTGTTTTTGGGGATGCGCTTGGAATTATTTTTATTGATTATGTTCAGAAAGAAAAAAACATCAACGGCGAATATTATGCTAATTTACTGCAGCGTTTAGGTGATGACGTTGTGGAAAACTGCTGCTTT
Organism: Philornis downsi; assembly: GCA_019455685.1. Classification (NCBI taxonomy): domain Eukaryota; kingdom Metazoa; phylum Arthropoda; class Insecta; order Diptera; family Muscidae; genus Philornis; species Philornis downsi. The sequence continues at coordinate 565,567 of JAHXMU010000056.1, read as the reverse complement.
TGGTGAAAAATAAAGTGTTGTTTCATCAAGATAATGTTCCAGTTCACACATCCACTATGGCGATGTCCAAAATTAATTAATTAAAGTTCATCAGGCACTTTATTCGCCGGATTTTGCTCCCTCGGACTGTTTTATATTTTCAATTGCGAAAAAATGGCTTGGTGGTAAAAAATTTGCCATCAAAGAAGAGGTGGAGTTTGTGATTAATGGTAATTTTAAGGAATTTGTCATTTCTTACTATAAACAGGGTATAGAAGCTATTGAATATCGCTGAAAAAATTGTATCGATCTAAAAGGAGATTATGTTGAGAAATGAAGAAAACGTTTTCCCAACTATTTTGTTTCCTTTTTGTTGGCTCGGCTGGTTTTGAGACCGTCCTCGTACAACAAAATTTTGCAAACATTCTAAAATCTCCCAGAATTTCTTACAAATAGTCGGCAAAAGTTTCTGCTTATTAACAATATTACCACAGATACTTTGAATACGTTGACTTCGAGGCCAAAAATGTCCCTTCCACTTGAATGATACTTGTAAGGCATCACTGCAATTGTTATCTAAATCCTCAATTGAATATAACTAATTGGCTACTTAGTCTTTTAGCAAAACAAATCATTCCGGCGGCGGAGGGAAAACAAGAAACACGACTATTCAATGGCTTATTGCTATGGGAAAATCCTTTTTACTGTGACAAACAACAATATAAGTTATGATAACTAAAGAAGACGAAATTTCTTTCAAAGATTTAATACAAAAGCACTTGATTAAAGCCGCTTTTTATTGTCTAATTGACTCTAAATATGCAAACATTGTCGGCAACAACAAAATAAAGTCATAATAATTGTAGGTCGGTGCTGGGGCAACGGGTGAGCGTTGAAAGTAGAGCAAACTCCATTGTAGCACAATTTCATACCCTTATAAAGAGCGTTGGAACCTTTAAGCCCACTCCCTTTCACCACTTGTTTGTTGTTGTTTGTTTTTCCCTTTAAATGTTTTTCCTTCTTATTTATGATGATTGATCATCATTATCTACCGTGTGTTGTGAACTCCTATACAATTTTCACCCTATTCAATCTTTGATAACATATCGCGATGATAATAATTTAGAGCAATTCAGGCCAAGAAGTAACTAATACAACGGTAGATTGTTTATCAGAAAAAGGTTCATTATCATCATTTCCACCACCATCGTCACGGCCGCCCAACCATCTCTCATACATTCAATGACACAACGACAACATTGAGCCTCTGTTGTAGCAGCCTATAAATATGCAACATATGGTTTTATATCGATGGCAAAACAACTTGACGTTTATTCGTTTGTAATCAAAGATTGGGCTTTGTTTGAAGTTCCATGTGGAACGTGAGTAAGACACCATATTGTGTAAGAATTTCTTAGAACTATTCGTAAATTGGACTCAAACATACACTTCCAAATGGCCATATGGAATGAAAGTTTATTCGGTACATAGGGGTAAATCAAAATATAGGGGTTGGCTTCTGAGTGAAACTGAATTAGAGCAAAGTTTTTTGAAAAGAAGAAAATCTAATTGTGAGAGAGATAACGGAGGAGAGAGATAACATTACTAGCGAAGTATTGTTATTGCTATGTTACGATAACTGTTAACGGGAGTGGGGGCCATTTCATAAAATATGCGGAGCGGATATAAATTATAAATGAAAATAAATAAGTTTTCTATTTATATTGACCAATGTGGACAAAGTTTTGCAGGGAAACAGTTGATATTTTGACGACCTTAAGGCCTCATGTTTCCTGAGGGAGCTGTAAATTTGAAATGAAACATTTCATCTTTCAATTTAATAATCGAAAAAGTTTATTTTTATCCCGAACATTATTACAATTCAAGATCATTTTGATAAGTATTGGTTTAGTTTTATAATATTTATCCAAGGTTTCGTAGTTTTCTAATTGATTCAATAGACCTGTGTTTGATTTAAAACACATTTTTTCGGGTCAGGCCAACTGACTTATAAAGACAATCAGCACGTGCTGTAATACTGTATACACTACGCCAACTTCCAGTCCGTCTATTTTTTTCTTTTTTCATCCTGTAGAGAAATGTTCCTAGAAACGTTTTCCCTAAACGAAATTATCTACATATGCTCAAATAGTTTCCATATTCACCGAAAAGCTTCTTCATACAGACACCAGTAAAGGAAGAGCAACCAAAAAAGAGTGTATTAACAAATTCTTGGAATGCAGAAGAGGTTCAAATTTGCATCAATGAATTCAACACGGGCTTGTCATAAAGTTATTGTTTTATATGAACTTTACGGCGCTTTTGACGCAGTGCCCATAAGATAAAGAAAATGTGGTTTTATAAAGATATACTTGATAAATCCAATGATTTTTGGTGTCAATGAAAGTTATTTAAAGTTGATTGCAATAGAACCTGTACATAAATTTTACTTATGTGATAAGACTTGCATACACCTTCATCCAAAATCCTTTTTCGTTGATGCAAAAGTGTGCAGAAGGCGAAGGTTGTAGGTTGTTATCAATAAATGCTCTGAATTAATGCACAATAATGCTTTTTGTACAACTAAATTAAAAAAGTCTAAACTAGGTAATTTGTGCAGGCGATATCGCAAATGGTGGGATTATCTTGTCGCGTTCTTTTATAATTTGGTATTTTGCACCAAACGAGGATTTAGACCGTGCGACTTCTTCAACACACTGGAGATGATTATGAGCAAAGCTGCAGTTAACACGACTGGTACCGTCTTTAATAAAACCCATATGTTACTCGCATATGCAGATGACGTAGACATTATTGGCAGAAAACTACGAGATGTTACTGCAGCCTTCTCAAGCATCAAGAAGAAAGCAGCGAAAATGGGTCTGGTGGTAAACGAGGACAAAACAAAGTTATTGGTTTCAACGAACAAAGAGTCTACCCGTTCTGGACACTGTGTGAACGTTAACAACTATAATTTTGAGGTGGTGGAAAAATTCTTCTACATCAATTCCGCTGTAAACAGAACGAATGATGTCAGCATGGAGATAAAGAGGAGAGTATTACTTGCTAATAAATATTACTATGGGCCCCCTCTCTCAAAACAAAAATCTGACCGTACCAGACGTTGGTTCCACCTGTTTTATTATATGGCACAGAATCCTGGGTTATGGCGCAAGCGGATGAATCAGTATTGGCAGTTTTCGAGAGGAAAATACTCCGAAAAATATATATACACATCATCGTTGACGGAGAGTATCGGCGTCGCATGAACAATGAGCTGTATGAGCTATATGCCGACATCGGTGTGGCCAAACGCATCAATATACAGCGATTGCTTTGGCTGGGTCATATTGTGCGGATGAGCCCAAATGCTCCGGCATGGAAAGTTTTCGACAACGAACTCGATGGACGGCACAGAAGAGGGCAACCAAAACTCTATTGGAAGGACCAGGCTTTCGAAATACTATCGAAACTTGGTGGAGGAGAAGCGCAGAAAATCGAAGCACTTGAAATTATTTTCTACGGGCGGCGAATAGATAAGGATGTCTATTCCAGTCGCTATAGAGATATATATATATGTATGTGGAAAGTGCACCACAAATATTTTCTATCTGTATGACTCAAATTATTAACATTTTTCTGAATATTGAGGCTCAAATAATATGTGGCTTCTTAATTAGAACAGTGTACAGTGGGCTAATTTCGAAAAAAGGATAATAAATTGGTCACTGTTAAGTGGTCGAATATATTTAAATCAGAAACTGCAAATAATGTTTAATGGATCGATTTTTAACTAAAAAAATCAATGGTATATAAACCTGAAACATATGAAAGTGATTTTATTTTAATGTGGTTTTTAAATATATTTATAAAAATTATTATTGATTTTTTTACAAAATGTAATTGTTGCAGCTTTCCTCATAATCATCTCCAACAGTATGTTAAAGAGGTCACACTACAGACTGTCGCCCTGCCTAAATCTTTGGTGTATACCTATAATTATTCAGCACACGAACGAAATAATGTTCACCGCGTGACAAGCAAAGCTGTCTGCAATAGCAACGATTTTCATTCATAATAACTAACCATTACAGTGACTCTACAGTTTCGGATATTATTCGTTTTTATGTTGAAAGGATCAAAAATCTACCTGTTGAAATGTTAACTTGTTACTGTATCCTATCATTGACGACGTCCCTGTTAATTTCCCCTCACCTCACTGTTATAACTAACTCACGTTCATGCTCTCCGAGTTTGAGAGTGTAAGACTTTCATCACTCACGACTCTACCCAATGCAGAGTAAAAGTGAGAATCGAAAATTTTGTTTCACGATTTGATGAATCCTTAGGGGCTTGAGGCAAGGGAAGAGAGAAGCGAGAGCGAGATTAAGAGCAACATGTTGTTATGAAAGGGTAGACAGACATAAACCAACAATGTGCGTTATTTTTCTTATTGGATGAAATAGAGAGTATCTACGATGAACTACTCTGCCGCTCGAAATCCTATTCCAGAAATTGTGTTGCCTGTGGGAATGTTAATTAAACTAGCCGTTGCGTAACTGGTACATAGAAATGTAAAAAATTTTGATAACGTGCTTACTTGCTTCGATGATGTTTAGGATATAATCAAATTATCAACATTGCGGCAACTGCAGAAAAGAATTGCAATCTCTTCAATGTTACGCGTTCCTTACCAATTCCTTACAGGATATTTTGGTAACGTCCCAGAAACCCATAGAGAAGTTTGTCGCCCTCTTTTGCGTTTCACTCATCGTTAAACATTTTATGTGTGTCATCATTTTGTTTATCCCCACTACCCGACTGAGCTCCAAAAATCATAGTGTTTTGAAAAATAAGAATTCTGAAACTGATCTCGGGGACTATCATTAAGCATTCGGTCTAGTCCAGTTAGTCTAAAAATAGTAGGCGTTATAAGCGCACTAAATATGAGAAGTTCTCCCACATTCTATTCGTGGATGTAAAAGAATTTGTTTTTGTTTTTTTGTTTTTTTGTTTTTTTTTTTTTTTTTGCTTTATTTCCGATGATTGAAATTTCGAGGTATCGTGTTCTGCGTTAGTGAACGACGATCCAAATATTTGTACCAACTGTAGCGAAGTCAGTTGTTAATCCGTAAAATGTAAGGTCCTTTCGGGCGTGTTGCATAGAACCTTGTGCGACCAAGGCTTCATACTTGAAAATTTAACATATAATCAAATATTTAATAAGGAAAATCATGGAAAAAATTGTGTGAAGCTCTGGCCTGGAGGTTTGATATTCCTGCGAAGCTAAGACTTCTGTATATGATACACGAAATATTCTGCGAAAGTAGAGAAAAAATCTTGCTCAGTCATTTTCCGCCTAAGAAGAGCTTTAAACTACTGCGTGACAAATTGTCATACTATCTCTTCAGCATACATTTGTAGATAATAATGCGGAAAGATTTTATTGCAGAGTTCTTAAAAATTGAGTGGCTTTTCCGCTAAATGCGGATAAAAGTAAGTTATTTGATTAGTCTAACAAATCGTCCAATTCGGCGGCAATAAACTGTGCATATAGTTTTACAATAATTGGATAAATCCACAAACATACAAAGAAAGCTTGCATTTAATTGTTAATCGCTTTTAATTTGTTCCCAACAAGAACGCAAGATTTAAATTTGGCGCCATTCGAAGTGTCATCGTTTGACATTTGAACAATTGTTATTGTTTGCTAGTAGAAGGTACGAGGTTAGTAACAACAGAGCGCTACACGAATGAACAACGCATTCTCATTGTAAAATTGTTTAACCAAAATGGTGAAAGTTTTGCGGCTACAGTTCGTAAATTGCGATCAATTTGGGGTCACAATAATGCTCCAAAAGAGTCAACTATAAAGAGATTAATGGATAAATTTGCCAAAACTTGGTCTGTTAGTGATGTAAAGACAACAACACACGTACGTGATGAAGTCGCTCAAATTCAATCACCTTAATTTGACACCGAGCTCAGCAAATTGGTTTCTCCAAATCCACAATGCAGCGAATTTTGACGAAAGATTTGCATCTTCACGCATACAAAGTTCAATTGACTGAGGAACTGAAGCCAGCTGACCATGGGCAGCGAAGAGAGTTCGTTAATTGGGTATTGGAGAGTCAAAATGAAAATGCTGATTTTGCCGATAAAATCATCTTCAGTGACGAGGCCCATTTCCATCTTGATGGCTTCGTCAATAGACAGAATTGTCGCATTTGGGGTAAGGAAAATCCTCGAGTGATTCACGAGAAGCAAATGAATCCTCAACGTGTCACTGTGTGATGTGGATTTTGGGCTGGAGGAAAGTTTTTTATGAAAATGAGGCATGTCAAGCGCAAACAGTCAATGGTGTTTCGTACCGTGAAATGATAACCAGTTTTTTCGTGCCTAGAATTGAATGTGGAGGGCATGTGGTTTCAACAAGACGGCGCCACATGTCACACAGCCAGAGAAACAATTCAATTGCTGCATCATCTTGCGTTTTTGTTGGGACACCCTTTATTTCTTATCATTATTATCGAAGAAAATCGCTAATACTATGGTGTGACGGACCGCGTCTTGATGACTATCCTCGGTACAGTCAACTGCCTATCACCTTGATGTGTAAACGAACATTTCGAGCAGTAAATTAAAACGTTGCCGCATATTTTTAATTTGACGATCGTGCTCAGAAACACATTTTTTCAATTGATTATGACTGCCAGATGAAAACGAGTGTAAGCTGTATGTTTGGAAGTGAAAATTATTACATTTGACCGCAGTTTTTCTAAACAAATTGTCGACTGCTATAGCCGTCATTTTCTCATCATGTCACTTTTTCTCTTCCCGAAGCAAATGGCGGCTATGACCGACGTGACGACTATACGGCATTTGTTTTACTAATTCAAAATGATTCCTATGAATAAAAGAGAGTAAGCGGCTGTAAACTTAACACAAGAAAATCATTTTGATACAAAATTATCATTTGTAATTTAGTTTGCTTATAAAATAGTAAAAATTAAATAAAAATTAATTGAGGAAACAAATTACATACATAAAAGAAAGCATTGTAAATGATAGGATTCGAAGCTTTCTGGGCACAATGGTGGTTTATGCGGACAAGGTTTTACATCTATATGACGTTTGTTTTCTAATTTGGTTGGTCGAACATTGTCTACAATGAGAAAAGTAAGTTTTACGCTGAAAATCAACAGGTGGAGGTATCTTTTCCAAGAAATGTTGCTGTGTACAGTTTGTGAATGTCAATGATAATGAATTTAATACTGCTAAATTCTTTCCAGAGCCCTCAGTATTAGGTAGTGCGAACAGTGATTGTGTTAGCAAATCTCTAAACTATATGAATGTCGTTGATTTATGTCGATAGATAAAGTAGGAATTCCAATTTTTTTCTACACAAAGCGAAAAATATATACACTTATACACATACCCGTACACTCACAGAGATATCGAAACAAATATTTTCAGTAATTTATGAAAAAATAAAATGTACAGCTAGTTAAATCTATAGTTAGTTAGTTAAAAATACTTACAGAATAAATGGTTCGTCTTCAAAGAGACACACTTTTCAATTGCCTGAACTGAAATATACTAAACATTTCGTACGACTACCGAACGTTATCGCCGGCATAAATGACTACTTTTGCCTTCATTTGTCTCTAGATGCCCAAATGTTTCGCAGTGGCAAAGTGTGAGTAAATGCACAAAAGGGCAATAAATACTCGTATGCTGTATGAGATGCTACATCTTCTTTTTTCGATATATTACTCAATAATTAACAAGTGTATGCGCCAGTACACTTCATAATAGCGCTATTTTTTTATTTTTTTTTTTTATTGATTAAAATGTGCACGACATCGTTTGCCTGCACATCGCCAAAGATCGGACGGCTATAGCCGTCATTTGCGACAAAGTGTTAATCGGGCTATATTAAACTTCCTCTTCTGCCACCTGTCTTGAAAATTGGACGATTTACAAAATTATATATTTTTCTTGTATTTTCTGACCAATACACTACTGCAATCTGTATTTTTGTTTAGCTGTTTAGTTGCAATTAATTCTATCAAATTTGACGTACTTCCTCAACAGTTTTGGTATCTCTCATTTAAACTGATAGATTTATCAAAATGTAACTTTCTTCCTGTAATTTCTAACGATAGTAGAAATTAAGCTATTAATTTGTACATTACATTGCTTACAAAGATAGGTCTAATGTGAAAAAAAGGCAACCAGGTAACCAGTTGTAGTATCTCCAATTCTTGTAAGGATAACTTTTTAATCGTTATTTTTTTTTAATCGTATAGAACATTTAAATTTGCATCACATATTAAAATTTTTTATTGGAATCGATATATTGGTCTTGACCATTTAATTTTTAAAAGTAATTTCATGTAAATGTTGTCCGCGGCTCCGTCTCAAAATGTCCATTCCTGAAGGTTTCAATTTTTCGTCACTTTTTCGAGCATTTCGACCTGTATTCCACGAATAACGCGTGTTATGTTATCCTATAAGGCTTCAATAGTGTTCGGCTTGTCCACATAGACTAACGACTTGACACAAACCCCACAAGAAATAATCAAGAGGCGTTAAATCGCAAAATCTTGGAGGCCAACTCACGCACTCTACGCATACCAGTCGATGGTTTTATGTCCAATAATGTAAATTTGGAGATAACAGCACGAATTGTTGATTCAGTAGGTCGATTATGACGACCATAAAATGCACATTTGTCACAGAGCACGAATTTTGATAATAAAGTTCAACGATTTTTCTTTCCATGATGAAATGGCAGAGTATACTGTACACTTTTCACATTGACAGATGACGTTTGAATGTCATTCCCAACCAGTGCTGCCAACCTGAAAAAGTCAAATCTTAAAAAATGACGATTTCGCCCACATATTCTTAAATTTATATCATTCGTTAAATTCCTTTTTGAGAAACGTTCTGCAAATAAAAACACGAAGCAATGCTACACACTTTCAGGTAGCTTTCTTACAAATTGGTAGATTTTTCAAAATTCAAATTGATATTAATTTTTGCCTATTGTTAAAAAAATGATCGAATAAGCTACTTTTTATAAATTATTTACAAAATGGGGTCAAATGGGTGTCGTTATTTCAAGATGTTGAAGGAGTTTTTTTTTTTACCCAGAACTGACATATCCGAAGCCGAAGACATATCCGTTTTAACAGCATTTGGTTCCAGCAAGGTGGAGCATCTACACACATAACTAGATCGGTCATGTCGGAGCTCCAACGAAAATTAATATCCAGAAACTTCACTTCCAAGGTCAACTGACCTGATTGCAGCAGACTTTTTTTTAATGGATTATGCCAAGCAAAAGGTGTACAAAACGAAACCAAGGAATTTGACAGAATAGAAGCAGTCCATTAGAGCAATAATTGAGGCCATCTCGATTTCAACTTTTCAGACAGCAATGAATAAATTTCTGGTCAGGTGTCGCATATGCGTAAATAACCATGAAGGTCATTTACGGTCTGTCATCTTCAAAACCAATTAGTTATATAAAATAAAATTCAATTCTATATACAAAATAATAATAATAATAATAATAATAAATAAATAAATTACTGAAACGCATTGATTAAAAAAAAGTTATTAAAAATTCTTATTGTAGTACAATTGATGCGCTACCCTGTAAAATATTTACGTTAGTGATCATTGCAAAATAAACTATGCCTTTGGAGGCATATCCATCAGTCCGGATTTCTCTTAAAAAATATAATAGAATTCGCACTGCTTGACATGGGAGCCTGACATTTGGCAAAAACCAAAGAGAGTTGAAGCCACGATCTGAAAAATGAACATTTTTGAGAATATTTTTAAAAATTTCACTTTTTATTTATTAACTAAAAGCACTATATGGCAGCACTATCGAGTTACCCAAAAGGTTAGAGAAAACTATGCCAAAAATCCAGCTTTAGAGTAATGGGCATTAATTCGTTAATTGAAAGCTATGTATGTGTCAGTAGTTAAGGGCCTAAGTCCAACATTCAGAAAATGTAGTTACCTATAGATTTTGTATTGCTATGTTTCATTTCATATGCTCACGACCACACCCACCTTGCACACAACATGAAAACAAACACGTCATAATCTTTACACAGTCACAAAAAAAGTGAATGATAACGGTTCGAATTGATTATTTTGAAATGCTCAAGTCAAACCAGGAAGAACATGCTGGCGCCTTTGCTTCTGCTTCTTGCTACTGTAATTGTAATTTCTTTTCGATTTAAGTGAAAATATGCATAAAATGGTGTAGATCAAAGCTTTAAACTTTTTGTGTATCTGGAGCTTATCAATTCTGTTTTGCATTCCTAAAAATTCAAGTGAAGACAATTATCGGTTAAGCTATAATAGACCAGTAATTCCACATGTCGATTTTGGTTGTAACTCTATTAAAAATAAATCGGGTTTTTATGGATAAAATATTTATCGAAAATTTTGTAGAATCATTTGGAAGATAAATTAAATCCAAATTGAAGTCATACGAGTATAACGTACAATAAAAACAAATACATAAAAATGTATCCCTAGAAGTATGCTCTAAAAAGTTAGCAATGTTAAAGGTTTTGACTAAACAAAGTTTAGTAAATAGACTTGGTTTCTTTTGTTAATTTGCAATTTTCGGCAAAATTCTTGCCCTTATTTTATTTTTAAAATGTTAAATGAACTGTGCTTTATTAAAATGTATGGGTTATTTATACTTTGCTACACATTACTCACTCATATTTATTAGCGATTTGTGGTTGAAATCTCATATAGAGAGAAAAAAGTAGGTAGATATTATATATCATGATATGAAGGGCAATACCTCAGTTTCATACACATTCAATAGATCAAACGAAATTCCCTTATTTTGCATAGCTTTGGAGATATCTTCGTTCACATTTCATTTGTATTTAGAAAAAAATACATAAAGTGTTAACAATTGAACACCTCTATTGGGGCATATGTGAAAGATATTAGGGAAATATTTCCGATTCATTTTAGTTGGATAGTTCTTTATAAAAACCAGTCGAAACGTCAAATATTGTTGTACATAAAGTTTGTAACTTTATGCCACCATAATAAACTCTGCATCGCCTACAACTCTATTGGTGCAATAGGAAAAACTTGTTCATGCAGGGAACAAATCCAATTTGGTTCCTTTTATTTTTGAATTTTTCTAATATTTTAACTATTTATTCTTAATTGAAAGCATCACATTGCTGTAGTTAATAGATAATTAATAGATATCAGAAAGGCTCAGGAAGTTTTCATTAGGATCGACAAAAATGTGTTGCATTTATCGATGTTGTACCAACGTTTCCGACATTGCCATCTCTAACCTATTTTTCCTCACTCTGACACACTCAGAATTATCTGCTACAGCTCTCTTCCACTCAATGTGATTATGGGCTCGAGTTTGAGCGCTACTTCAATTCATTCGATGATTTCGTTTATTCAACGTGGCATACTTTGCGGGAGAACACACCCACACACACACACGCACATAACGTACACTGTGAGATAAAATAAAATGCGAA
>JAHXMU010000056.1:505622-554017 GCA_019455685.1 Philornis downsi | reverse complement strand
TGAATGCCGGAGAGTACATACATATGTCTATACATGTGTTTTGAGCACTACATGTCGAGGACAAGCACGACGAAAACAATAACTACAAAAGCAAAAAGGAGAGCTGTTATATCAACAGTATAAGCAACAGGAAACACGACGACGACGATGACAATGACTACGACCACACGACATACATACATACACATAGGCAAGCAAAGACGATGATGGTGATGATGATGATGATGATAATGACGGCCATGGTAATGATGAGGATAAAGAGTGCAGAAACAACAATGTACAAATGCTTTCACTGCTGTTGTTGTTGGCGTCACTGTGTTCATTTTGAGTGTTGTACTGTAGAGTAGAGACGAGTCGAGTGTCGTGTAGCAGCAATTACACGCATTTTCATACCGTTAATATTATTTGGCGACCTCAAGACCTGGAGCCTGATAAATTATGAACGACTTCATCAGTTGAAAGCCACCGTTCAACAAGTGAACAACGCATCCGGAACGCATTGAGTGTTTTTATTGTTGTTCGGGCAAACCGATAAAAAACAAAAAGTAAAAAATATAAAACAGATAAAGCACAAATGGAAGAGTTTAAGTAAGGAACTCGAAATACAATATGTCTATACAAAGGCAAACGGAAGCAAGTAAAGTATACATTTGAGAGCTTATTTAATATAAAAAATTAAAGTATACTTCAAGGCGTTTTAAATTGAAACACAAAGGAACACATAAATTACTAAAATCGTGCAAAATAAAGTTAATAAATGATACCATATGGTAATGAAAATAATGACATCCCAGTGTCACCAAGTGATAATAACCAACTGATAAGACAATCTAATACACATCCAAATGAAGATAATAATACCTAGCATATGGTAAGTTTACACACATACCTCATGGTAAACCCCACACCCTAAATCACTCGTTTCTGTAATGAAGATTTATAACAAAATTCAAATATCGTGCATATGGTGGCAAACTTTTTAAGTTACTCTTAAGCTAACAATTTTACAGACATTTCTTTATAAAATTAGTAATAATTATTAACGTCCGAAAAAATGTCTTGTGCAAATGCAAACCCTTTCATCCATCATCCTTTTTCCGTTCCCCTTACAAATTGCCTAGTATTTTGACGTCCTTTTTCCATATCCTACTGTGCCAATAAACATTCATCGTCTGCAAAGTACGAAAATCCCTTTTAAACCTATACGCCGTCCCTTGCCCAAAGCCACTCCTAGCTTACCTTCCATTTTGCCCTTGTCGTCAAAAAATGACTACTACAATGCTGACATTTAACACTAAGAAAGCTTATAATATGCTACCAATTTTCATTCCTAACTTCCGAGGCAGCTCCATAGGACGGCAATACCATCATGAATTCCTTTTTGGTTTTCAAGCAGAAACAAGGAAAAAACAACAACTGCTCGTTTTCTATGGCCTTTCATATCCTTTCGTTTCGTGTTCATTGCAAGTTATTGTTGGTGGCATTGTTGTCGTTATTGTCATTGTTATATTGGCATATTGTTTTCATTCAAAGCATTTTACACGAGTGCTGGAAAATATAGATGCAGAACATCGCGAACACAGAGAAGCAACAGGTTCCGCCAAGGAGTACACCACCAACTATCAACTCTAGTAGATGCAAAGAGAGCATAGTTAGTAGTGTATTTGAGGCACTTGTAAAGCATTAGTGTAATACCTACCTGTACAGGGGTTGTATGGAAATTACGCAGGCTGGAACAGAGCAAATATTACACTTATTTTACTTTACTACTATTACTTCGTTATTCATTATTATTATTATATCATATTAAAATGTGTTTCATTTTCATATCGTTCCTATTTTAAACGACATTTTCTTAACATACTGTAGGAGACTTCCTGAGAGTTACTTAAGTCTTACGTGACCTTGAATCTGAAATATATCCAAGTATGTTGTTATGTATAGATGGAGGTAAATTTTTTACTATTTCATCATCTGAATATAAAAAATGTGGTAAACAAATATCCGTTATTTTTGCATGAATTGTCGGCTCTTTTTGCATAGTTCGAGTGATTTGATTTATATCAAATATGCACTATTTTATTCAGCAACTTGTTGATACTTTGAAGGTAATTTAACTATGCCCGTCTCATAGAAATTATCGTCCTTATTATAAAAAGAAAACAATAACAGGTGATTTTCATAAACTTCTTTTGAAACAAAAGGTAGGTGGCAATCATCTGGTGCCAGGTTCAGACTATAAACTGCACACACAAAATCCTACCGGAACACAACACCTCTCCTGCTGATCAATGCTGGATTTCTTTAGAAGGCCCTATTGTTGAAAGAATTAAGAATTGGGCCGTAGAGAGGCAGCTTATAGTATGTGGTTCGGAGCCAATCCCACCAAATGCATGCGACAGCTCACTGCAATCCAAATAATGCTGTCTTTACTCGACTCTGTTGAAAGTGACCCACTTTTCATCACCAGTTGCCATCCGCTTCAGAATTGGGATTAGTTTGTTGAACTTCATCGGCGATTCGATCCTTGTTTTGTGTTAACTCCAGTGGCACCCACACATGGAACTCTTTTTTGTATGTAGCCTAACTCAAGTGATTCCGAACGATTTTTATGCAATATTTAGCCCGGGTAATCGATTGGTTGGATTGTATAGAAAAATATCCAACTAAAATATATCAGATATATTTTGCCGCTATCTCGTATATAAGTATTCAAAGTACATAATTGTTAACATTTTATGTGAAAATGAAATGTGGGGGAAGACATCTTCAAATTTATGAAAAATAAAGAAATTTAGTTTGGTCTATTAAATAATTATGCAACTGAGTTATCTATTATTTCCCTTTAAATGAGATTTCATTCGCAAATTGCTGAGAAATAAGAATGAGCTATGCATAGCAGAATATAACTAATGAGTTTCAATGAACGCCAAAATGAGACTTGCATATGAGGCTCATAAGTAAACAATAGCCTAGATAACATTTTGAAAATGCAATAAGAGCAAGAACAAGAAAATAAACTATATCAATGTCATAACAATTTTTTGGCAGAAGCTCTAAACTAATCAACTTTTTACAGCATATTTTAGGGGATATACCGGGTTATCCATTTTTCGGTTTTAAAACTAAAGTTAAATAAGATAAACATGAAGCTATGATTTCGATGAAACTTTTAGTTCATTTTAATGCTTGAACCTTGCCGTTATGTACGAAAACAATGCCATTTAAATGACTGCCTCCGGATTGGTCGCAGCAGTGGATCTTTTTGATGTAGTTTTCGAAAACTTTTTCGCACATTTCTGGCGGTATCTTGACGATAACTTGATTAATGTTGGTGCTCAAATGCTCCAACGTTTGCGTATTATCCATGTAAACACGATTTCTGACGTAGCCCCGCAAAAAAAGTCTAATGATGTCAAATCGCATGATCTTGGCGGCCAATTGACATCGCCAAAGCATGAGATTACACTTTCTTGAAACTTCTCATGCAATAAAGACATAGTCGATTGTGTTGTGTGGCTCACGCCACCGTCTTGTTGAACCACATATCGTCCAGTTCATAATCTTCAACTGCAGGCGAAAAAAGTCGGTTATCATACGGCCACAGCACCGTCTTATTGACACCGTATATCGTCCAACCATAATGTCCAATATCAGGCCAAAAAAAGTCGGTTACAATAATACGGTCATAGCGCTCTGAATTGATGGTAATGGTTCTTCCAGCATCATTTTCGAAAAAATTCGATTTAATGACACTTTCAGACCATAACACGCACCAAACAGTCAATTTTGCCGGATGCAGTGGCTTTTCTATACTCACTTCTGGGTTCTTCGAGCCCCATTTGCGACAATTTTGCTTGTTGACGTTCGAAAAATCAGCATTAAAAGCCTGTTGCTATAGCACCCACTCAATATATGTACGGCGTTGTGAATGATTAGCCGACTTTAGTTGTTGCGTGAGTTGGACTCTATATGGATGGAGGTGCAAATTCATATGCAAAATACGCCATAATCAGACGTAAGATGGACCCAATTGCTGAGAACGCCGTGGAATCGAAAAATTCGGTTTACCTGCCACACATTCACTCACAGAAGCGATAATTTCTGCAGTGTGTACATTGCGATCTCGCACTGGCCTGACCACATCTGTAACGACTCCAGTCTCTTCAAATTTCATTATAGTCTTGCCAATTCCTTATGACTACTATAATCACCTCGCTATGTACGAGGTACTGTTTGTACTGTTTTTACGGGTTCTTCGGTTGTTAAACGATCCCTTTTCGTAAATGGCAAAGCATTCACTAAATAAATAACACTTCAGATGGCTGGCATTCATCAGCCGACAGTCTCGCCAAACCGGTTGTTTTAAAACTAATAAATAACCCCGAATTATTGCATATAGGTATATATTTTACTAAGTTGTTATGTTGCTTTCCGTATATTTTGAATTTAGCTCATTATCGAAATAATCCTTAAAGTATTTCATCTATACTTTACACACATGAAATCGATTTATAATCAACAGGGCTGTAATTGAATTAATGCGATAAGCTATTGGTTGGTTATAGCTTATTGGTCAGGTATTTGCATCTAGTTTTTTGGGAATTCTAAGCTGAGTTGCTAAGTTTCCGATAAAAAAGCTTTAATACGTACCATCTTATGGCAGCTTAAATCACAAACGTTATGATGGTTTCGACATTTTTAGAAACTTAAGTGGGTGCTGGGCGTGGCATATTCTTCCTGGTTTGACTTGAGCACTTAAAAATATTCAATGTGTACCGTGAATATTTTGTGATTGCAAAGGATATACAGGATTTTCTTATTTTGTTGCTTGATGGAAGGTGGGCTTAGCAGAAAAGGACATTTTTTATCCTATATTTTGGTTTCATCATGTGAAGTCTCAAAGCTTCAACTTAATAAAGAACGCCAATAATGCAGTGGTCTTTTCGATTTCGTACTGTACGATTATGGAATTCAATAATTCCATATGAACACAGAAGATTCTCATTATCATGTTTTGGATTTAAGAAGCTCTTAATGTCTTGCTTATAGAATTATTATACTTTACTATAAATTGTTGATGCTACAAATTCTATGTATATCCTATCTTTCTCCATATTCGTCGTTAATACTGTTAATACTATTATTATAATAATAATTATTAAAACTTTTTTAAGAAACTGAATTGTAAAATTTCAGGCATGCGTCGCAAAAGGTTAATCTGCGTAATCAATTTGGCCGTATGCGGCTTTGGATTGCGATATGGAAATAAAATACTTGTAATAATAATAATAATTTCTTCTGATTAATGGCACATCTTA
Organism: Philornis downsi; assembly: GCA_019455685.1. Lineage (NCBI taxonomy): Eukaryota > Metazoa > Arthropoda > Insecta > Diptera > Muscidae > Philornis > Philornis downsi. The sequence continues at coordinate 548,696 of JAHXMU010000056.1, read as the reverse complement.
TATGAAAATAACCCATTATGTGGTGGACGGACTTGGCGATTTTCATTATTCTGCTGCCATTTTCTATAAATGTCTTTCCATAGCATGGAGTGTGTTTGGCATCAGGACTATCGGAATGAAATCGATGAATCAAAAATTACGCGTATACGGTCATAAACACTGTTCACATTTTCAGATGCCTGGCTTTATCGAAGAACAACTGTAAAATACTCTTTGGTGGAATCCACCTATGGCGCGCTCAAACAACACTGAGTCAAGCAATCACAAAAGTGTGTAAGAAGTTTTTTGAGTATGAAATCTTATCTTTCGAATGCCATCTAACGAAACCCGATCGTTGTAATGATATAGCGCGAATAATCAGATTACTGAAAGTCATTTATTGGAAAAATAATCGATTTCCTTCTACTCTACCTTTTATTACCCGAATATGTTATTGTACGGAGGTGGAAGCAATTTTTTTAATATTTCAGTTCAATAAATATAATCTTAATATTTCTTCACAGAGCAGCGTCTTGTACTTGGAATTTCTTAAAATTTATCTTTTCCTGAGAAATTGGGGAAAATGTTTGAACTTTCTGTAACATCGGAAATTCGCGGAAAATGTCAAAAACGTCTTATCCAGCAATATTCGTTAGCTTTTTTTACACAAAGTCATAGTAAAAGTATTGTAAAATTTAGATTGAAAAAAATGGAATATTTTTTAAAATTTCGAAAATATTTTCCCAGCCATTTTTTTCTAATTTAAATATATTTTAAGGATGTTGTAATTTATTTATCCTGCTAACTGCAGTGCTGCACAAAATGATAAGACGCATCAAAATTTTTTATTCATTCCCTTGCAAATCATTTGTTATTAGAAATTTAGCGAAAACAAAAATAAGGAACGAAAGAGCAAATCATGGACTGTGAAATAGTACCGTTACTTACTGTTTTCAGCGTTGCCTGGAAATGTACCGTTAAGTTTTCGTTGAAGCGCAAGAATTTTGCGTGTTTGCAAGCGTATCACAATGATAAGACATAGTATTTAAAGTGGAGTTAATGAGGATTGCGTTATTTGCTGGTTTTTATTGATTTCAACTTTAATATTGACTAAATTAAATAACATAGGACGGTCTAGTTTGCTTAGGCAGGAAGGAAAGGGCTCCGTTCTGGCCTTTTTAAAGTCCAGCTGGACTGTTAGCCAAATTTCCCGTGAAATTGGTCGTAGCCGCACGGTTATTGCCAATTTTTTGAAAACCCCGAAAAGTTACGGTACAAAACGAAGCACTGCTCGAAATCCAATCTTTAATGAGCGAGAAAAAGGCGCATTGTAAATAAAGCAAGAAATTTGACTATATCCTGTATCCAACTTGCTTCGATTTCTGCCATGACTGTTTGGAGGACTTTAAATTAGTCTAAGCATATTGTCCGCGGTGTGCTTAAAAAGATACCCCGTTTAACTTCCCGTCACAAAGCTGCCAGGGTTCAATTCGCGCTTAGAAACTTACAAACAAACTGAAACACGGTAAGAACAATTTTATATATACCTTGCAAATGCACTATCGTTTTCTTAAAAAAAAGGTAATATTTTCTGATGAGACAAAATTTAATTTGGAGGATGGACCGGATATGGGATATTGCCATTACTGGCATGATCTGAGAAAAGAACCGCTATTTTTTTCAAAAAGGAACTTTGGTTGAGGATTGGTCATGGTGTGGGAAGCTTCAAAACAAGATTGGAAAGCTAAATTTGCAGTTTACAAGCTCCAGGATGAGTAGCTCCGACTGCATCCAAGTTCTAGAGAGTAGTTTGCCGCCATTCCTATGCGAAAATATTGTAAACCTATACATTTGCATGCAGTATAACGCAAGAATCCACACGAGTCGTCAGACAAGGGCATTTTTACAGGACGGTTCCGTCGATTTAATGGACTGGCCAGCATGCTTCCCTGATTTAAATCCAATTGAAAATGTTTTGGGGACACTGGTAAGACGTATGTATAAAAATAATACACTATGTAGGAACATTGCTGAACTGAAAGGAGCAATATGCAGAGAATGTGATCTCCTAGAGCCTGATTTATTAGAAAACCTCTCCAATTCGATGAAAAATACTCATTTTCGATATTGTAAGAGTCCAGGGAAATTCAGTTAATTATTAACCTAAATTTTTTTAAAGATATCAAAACATATTGTTTAATTTTAAGCGTTAAGATAAAAGATGTCTTATCATTTTGACACGGCTGCAAAACCCTTTCTTTTGCTAATTTGTTAAAAAAAAATTTAAAATGTTACAAATTCTTTTTTAAAATGTTATGGTGTAATTTTTATTTTACTAGGTGAGATATCTTAGAAAATATTTACAAAAAAAACAAGTGTCTTATCATTTTGACAAGCACTGTTGGAGATGATCCCAGGTATTTTAAGTCTGTCCACAAGAATATTTGTCTTGTAACCGTTTGTATGAGTGTTATCACACTACCGTGCATATCATATACGAACCCATGACTAAAGGCCAAATATTTGGTTTAAGCCGCGGTTATCTCGATGTGCATATGAACCCTTTCAGTGTCGAGAAATCTATAAGTCATGTAAAAGCTTCTCAAACTGATGTTCGGAATCATTGTTAAACAATAACTCACTTTCTCTGACTCTAAAAATACAGGAAACTGCGCTCGAAGTGTTGCCAATTAAAAATGCTTTATCAATAATGATTTATTTGATTTAAAACCTTAGTATATCGTAAAAACATTTCAAATTTTAAGAAAAATATGTTGTTATTCGACAACAATCTTTAAGAAACAATGTTTAGAGTAGATAATAGCTTCGAGTCAGTCCAGGAGGTCTTCCCATTCTCAGACAAGTGCAATCGTTAAAGCGCTGACCGTCCTATATATTTTTTAGCTAATACTTTGGTTTCTAGAATGAACCATATGGAAATATCCATTGTGTTTAGGTCCGGGCATATTGCGGCCATCCTTGTTGTTTATTCCCAGAATAATACTTTTCCCAGAATAGACCTTTATATGTAAAGTTCTCAATTGTAATGAAATTGAGTGCTTTATAGTGAACTTAAAGTCGACTGATCTATTAGAGAATTTATTTGATTTGCTCAGTTCTGATTCTCCCCCCACATCATCTCTAATCAACTTGGAAAACGAAAGCTAATCCCCGCTTTTTTTATATTTTTATAAATCTCTTGAGCTAAATATATGTCAGACTGAACCCGTTCTTGCCGAAATATACTCTTGTAAAGAAATAAAGTTAGAAATTTTTTCTTCCACAAAAAAAAAAAAAAAAAAAAAAAATGTTAGATTTCACGGGCTTTATGAGATTTCGGTTTGTTTGAAATGGTTTCTATCGAATTGTTTGTGCCTCTAAGGTAGCAAAGTTTTATTTAAAGTTGATTTTCTGTTGACTTGTCGATTTATCTTGTATGAAAAAGATTGGTGAGAGTCTTGTGGCAGTTTCTGCTGCCCAAACCATATCTGATGCAGGCACAAACTGATGGTTTTTTTTTTGTTAACGTTTTGTTTAACCGCAAAAATTGTTTCGTCAGAAAAAAGCACACTTTCAAGCTGATGTTTTGATACCTTTGCTCCGCTAGGTGAACTGTCTTTTGTGCAGATGTTCAATCTTTTACTTACTGCATTTTGTACTGCTTCAATCGTAGATCATGCTTTTATATGTATCCCATGCTACGAGCAGACACATTGAAGTTTTTCCCCAATTGAATTTCATTTTGTCGTGAATTTACGTTAAATTTCGGCCTTCAACTTTCGAACCATTTCTGGCGATATTACAATTTTTGGATATCTACCCTCATGTCGTTTTTTGATACTATCAATATCATTGTAAAGTTTAATGGTCCGATACACAAACGTTTTGTTCACCCGTAAATGCCACAAATCATTGGCAATGGCTGTTTCAGATGTTCCAGCCAAATGCAAAGCAACAATACGGTTGGGTTTGAATTCAATTTTGATAACTTTTTTAGTGAAACGATATGCTTCTGTAGTCTTATAAACAACCTAACAAACTGACGAGGACGCCATCATTGATCGTTTGGTTGCCACAGCAGCATGAAGTTGACAACACTGCGAACGTCTACCCCTGTAGAATGCGTATGAGTTTACTGAATATGAAAAGCTGTCGCATGTCATGTTCATTGCATGCAAGGGGATTTGTTTCTTTATAACTTCATCCAAATTCATACGTAAATGTTAAATATAAAAGAAAGCACTTAAATTACTAAATGCTTTTGTTGCCTCCTTCAGTCGATTGAGCTGTCACAGTCTGTTTGTCCCGCTAGTTGGCTGGGTAGTTGAAACGATCTTAAATCGTAAATCTGTATGAAATATCTTAAAACTTAAAACTTTATAAATGAATATTGTCAACCAATCTCTTTTGCTATCACCCCCATAAAATCAGTATGTTCGAAATTCAACATTTTCCCTATAATTTATAATTCTAACCTAATTTTTTCTCCGCAAAAATTTGAAAAAGAAGAAAATCAAAAATCAACTGGTTCTTTTCTGGTTAACAACTGATTTGGCCAATAAGTTCTTAACTTAATATCTATTACATAGTTGCACACTGAATTTAGCTATGTTTGGTATATATCAAAGGTTTAGCAAGTTTTTGGATCTAAGACTGACTGCGAACGACATTCCCAGGACTGTACTGGTGTCTCCTACAATTTGGCGCATCAATTGCAATACAATAAGAAATTCAAATGATTTTTTTTTCCTGCCAATATATTTCATTTATTATTTTTATTCTACAGAAAATTCCATTTTATTTTATATATTGCAAATATTTGATTTTGAATAAGATAGACTTTAGATGACCTCCATGCTCATTTACGCATATGCGGCACCTGATCAGAAAAGTATTCATTGGGGCCTGAAGGGTTGTAGTCTAAAACGGCCCAATTATTGATGTAATGGACTGCTTTAATTCAATCAAATTCCTTGGTTTCGTTTTGTACATCTCTTGCTTAACATGACCCTATAAAAAAGTCTGGTGCAGTTCGATTAGGTGACCTTGGAGGCCAGCGAAAAGTAGAGTTTCTGGATCCTAAATTGTTTGGGAATTTTCGTTGGACCTCTGCCACAACAAGTCTGGCTAAGTGTGCAGTTGCTCCACCTTGCTGGAACCAAATAGTGTTAAAACGGATACATCTTCGGCGCAGTTCTCCTTCAACATCTTTAAATAGTAATCCCCATTGACAGTTGACAGTAGCAGAATTTGTGCGCCAACCTGCACATAAATCTGCCGATTTTTGGAAATTCAATATTTCCTCTGTAATTTTTAATCGGTAGGCTACAGTAACCTAGATGTTTAACATTTGCATTACTTCATAATGTTTAAAATTTGCTAAAAGTCAACCTGGTAACCGCACCTATTTCGGTTACTTTTACGAAATTGAAACCAATACAAATAACTGATTTAATCCGTATATGTATTCCTAGATTCATATCATTTTATAAATAGGTTTTATTAAATCAGGTACATCTAGAATTAGAAGCTACGTCAAAATTAGGTCTGCAAATGAAAATTGACACCATTGCCGTAACCCTTCTGGTGCCGTAGGCACAAAATGACCGATTTATTGGAATTCTATTACGATATGTTGCCGCTGTTTATACTAACTAGTATGTTGCTTCATGTATTGTCACTACATTGCTTTAAAAAAGGCAGGCAGCTCCAATGACTTTCTTTTCTTTTTGAATTGCTGTAATGAATCCATTTTTTATTACCCGTTACAATACCATGAGGAAACCTCCTCCTTTTTTTGTCGCTGAAGCAGTTGTTCACAGGCGAAAAAACGACGCTCAACATCCCTTGGCTTCAACTCATAAGGAACCCAAGTACCTTCCTTCTAAATCATTCCTAACACATGCCATCGCTTCTAAATTGCTTGGAGGGTATCTCCTAATACTGAAGCAATCTCTACTTGCGTTTGACATGGACCCCCATCAAGCGAAGCCTTCAATTCAATGTCTTCAACATCAAAATCACCGTCTATAAAACAATGGAACCAATCTCGACACGTTTTTTCACTTAAAGCAACCTCTGCGCAAACGTTTTGAAGCTCTCGATGAGCTTCGGCCTCCGTTTTTTTCGATTGACAGAAGAAAATCAATACTTCCCTCATATGACTATTATTTGACATAAAATCATACATATTTTTCACACAACCAAAAGAACATGACGTCAAAAGAAAATCCCTATTGTGTCTAGGCGGTATGTTTACCATATGCTTAAGCTTGGCTCATGACGTTTATGTTATGTCAGAATCGACTAGCGCTTACAGCTGTCGTCATCTACTGATAAACAGCGGGAGCTTTTTGCGCTTCTAATAAATTGATTTCTGCTTCAGATAGAGAAACGAAATTACATAAAATTATATTTCCGTTGCAGGTTCCCGTATCAAAATATCTGCTTTGTTATGCTTTAATAGAGGAACAGAATCAATGTAGATTTCTAATTTCGTTTCAGGCAAAAACCGAAGTGTGTTGTTATTTTGAATATGAACCAGAAATGAATTATTAATGTGCTTTAAGTAAATTTACAATATCAAAACCGAAACGAAACTGAACTTTTGTGAAGGTCCAGGTTATTTGCCTGTGTTTAATACATCCGTAAATAAGGACATGGACTGGCATACAGATTATTACCAGCAGCAAAAATAGTTTTTTTTTACTTTTTTGAAAATTCCAATTTTTAAACAACGGGTTGAAAGCAGTAAATGCATCTCTTTTGTGTCAAAAATGATAATTTGTCAATGGTTTGCAGATTTTTAATGACGTCATATGGTCAGCGTCGATTTGAACGCAGTGGATTCTCAAAAGAAGTGGTTACCACAGAAACCACTAAAACTTAAAATTATTCTCAATTATCGAAAAGTGAAGTTGTATAAGTTTGCTGACATTTTATTAATATCAATGAGCAGTCTTTTTATAATTTTTGCGTCAATATTTAATCAAGAGATATTTCGACAGCAATGAGTACCTGCTTTGCTAGCGATGATGCAAAATTCTGAAAGTTTTAATTATTCGGTGAACTTTAATTGCAATAAAGAGGCTTTTTTTCATGTGGTATATACAGATAAAACATGGGTCCATCACTCCTGAATCGAATCTACAGTCTGCAGAGTGTTAAGGACCTGGAGAAAGCCAGGCAAACCGAGCAATATGCAGCAGCCAATCAGTTTTGCTTTAAGAAAAGAATGCATAGTAAATATTATGTGGCACCTTTGAATCGATTGAAAGGCGAAAATGACGGGAAACCTCACCGAATCGCGTCACAAATCAGTGTTTCGTATTGTCTGTATTGCCCAGATCTCGCCCCTAATTGATATTATCTGTTTGCGAATCTCAAAACTATAATAAGCGACTTGTAACAGTTAACGGACCCATAGATCGAGATCTGCAATATATGTTTGGAATTTGCGTAGGAGTCGATTTGCAGCGGATTTCAGTTGGAGTTGGTATACATTTTTCTGCATGATTCCCTCTCTGTGTCAAAAAAATATAAACAAATTGGTAAAAATTTAAGAAATGTTATGAAACTAAACGGAAAATAACGTCATATAATTTTTGTACAAATTTTTTTTACTTCTTCCCATCGAGCCCCTTTTTTCCGAACGGAAACAAGAAAATGGAAGAGTTTAGTGCAAAGAAAAAGATCCGCAACTCATGATTCAGAAGCAGTGAAAATGTGAATAATCATCGATGAAATTAACATGGGCTTGTCATAGGAGGGATGATAGTCTTTTTGGCTCCATTTCAGTACATTTTCACCAGGTCTCATAAGCCAGGGAAAAATTTAAGATTTGTATACGAAAAAAGTTGCTTTAGTAAGCGCTTACGGAGTGTTGCTTGGTTACTGTTGTTACTGTGAAATCATTCTAGCAAAAAAAATGTGTATTCAAAAAAGCGAATATTCATCACAACTTGTGATGGGAAAGTGATGAAAAATGACCTAATCACCAATAAAAATAACATAGGTATGTCATAAGAGGGAAGGTTACTATTTTATGATGCCTCTTTCTTATAAGTATATTCATGAGTAACGTAGGTGTAATAAAAATTCAAATCAAATTCTTAATATTCAAAAGAATTGTTTTTTTTTTGTTTGTATTTTTATTTGTACCATAAGTCAGTTTCTTAAAAAAAACTGAACCCAGATTTCGGCGGATTTGGTACTTTCTATAAAAACCCCAGTAGACAGGCACTGAATTAGAAGGAAACTTAATATTTCGTAGGACCGAAGTTTACACAGGGTGGGCCATAAGGGTGTTGGCGATTTAATTCTTCAATTTCTCGGTAACGCGCGGCGCGGGGTGGCGGGGGGATATATTGTTCGCTGCGTCGCTTCCTCGAAATTTAGTCGCCATGGAGTCGTACACGGGAGTGCAGCGATTACTGCACGATTACTGCACGACGTTTGTATCGGCATGAACACGGTTTACACGACTTAAGTGAAGTTCCAAGCGCCAATGTGATACGAAAATGGATCAGAATGTTCGAAACAACCGGCTCAACAGTACCAATTACGGTTCGTGGTCGTCCAGTTTCTGCAAGATCAGCCGACATTGTGGAGTGTGTTCGTGTTTCCGTTCAGCGAAATCCGCAACAGTCAACACGTAAGAGAAGTCAGTCTTTGGATGTCAAAGAACTTCAAGAACTTCAAGGCAATACCCCGAGGATGTGGTTTCAACAGGATGGGGCCACATGTCATACGGCTAGGGTATCCATAGAGCTGCTGAAAAATGGAAACTCATTTCGAAAAGGGGGGATATTGAATGGCCCCCACGTAGTCCCGATCTCTCTCCATGCGATTATTTTCTATGGGGCTACCTCAAATCGGTAGTCTACGAGAATAATCCGACCAATTTGGAGCAGTTGAAGAGGAACATTATTCAGGAAAGTAACAAAATACCGAGAACAACTTTTCAACGAGTTTTCCAAAATTTGCGACTTCTGTTCCAAGAGTGTCAAGCAGCCGAGGGAAGCCATTTGGACAACATTATTTTTAAGTCTTAAAAATTCCCATGCTTCTACTTTATAAAAATACAAGTATATTTTTTATGTTTCGTAGTTTTTTTTTTTTAATTGAATATTTAAACCGCCAACACACTTATGGCCCTCCCTGTACAACCTCTACCAACAGCAGTCCACAGTATTGTTGACGGACATTCTTAGCGAAATGAAGTAAAATTAAACTAATTGTTTTAACCAATTTTACTTCAGTACGGTGGTTTTGGAATTGGTTCAAAACTGCTTCATTAAAAGTGATAGATATGAATGTCTTGCATTTTCAGAAGTGGTGACTCTTTAATTCTCTTTAATGACTTCCACTTTTTTTGCTTTTTGCTGGGTTTTTAATGTTGCATCTCAGGAACACATTAGAGTGTTAGAAAAACACCTAACAATACATTCAATATACCACAAAATATTTTTTACGTTATTATTTAATGATATATTTACAAGTTTTTTAAACAGATACTCGTACATAGCTTAATCTATAATACGCAAATTGATTTTGTTTTAAAAAGAAATAGCCTTTAATAATTATAATTGCAAGTTATTAAAAATAGCTTCCTAAGAAATGGAAACGATGCTCTTACATCTTTCGTAAAAGCTATGAAAATGTTATTCTTAGGAAATGACTTCCTCCATTTTTACAGAGAAATGGAAGTATAAAGCTGATCATTCCATACTTTAGGACAACAGCAGATTTTTTGCGAAAGTAAACAGCATGAATTTGGGTAAATCGAATAACGTACAATTATGTAGGCTGCCAATACACAAGAGGATTCTGAAAAGCTTAAAATAATATGCTTTTGTTGCATGTCCAGATGTTTTCGACAGGATAAAAATGGTAAAGAGGCACGAAAAGTACCCAATTTAATGGGTAATCTTTGGTTTGTTTTTCATTAACAAGTAAAAATGGCATTTATTTCCATTTTGAAACAAACGATTTAAATAAATTCTTCAACTTTTTGACGTTAGAGTCACAGTTAAAGAAATCTAAAGGTATGAAGTTAGAGTTGGAGGTGCAGTTTCCTAAATTTGCCAGAACTCCACAGCTCTGTAACCAATCTCTCTGAAAGAAGGTTTCGAATTATTAAGAAAGCCTAGGATTTATCACCCTTGAAGGCATTTATTTTGAATAATAATTATGAATAATGCTGAGTTTAAAAAAAAAATGTTTTTCTTTCTCACTACTGGTGCTTATTGGACGATATGCTACAACTGGAAAGCACCAATTGCAATGTGAAAAAAAAAACTTTTAGGTTGTAATAATTCCAACAAAATTGAGTAATTGCAGTAGTAGAAATGTAATCTTAACAAACAAATTCATAAAATTTCTGAGCTGTGTGAGCAATATTATTGCACATTTTTGTGAACTGTAAAGTGTAATTCTCCTAAATCGTAGATGCAATTGCTATTTCAATAAGCATCACTGTCGCCATGGCTACGACATCTTTGGGTGCAAACGCATTCATTTTCATACCGTACAGTGACAGTATAACTGAAGCAGCAACAGGAATGGAGTACAACAAGTGGTAAAATACCAATTTTCTAAAGCTGTTCATAGTTTACTTTTGTTTTTGTGACTGCAATTGTAGTAGCCGTATATACCAGTAGCGGAATTAATGACTTCTAAGGCCTTCTGTTATGCATGATGTTGGACACCATGCTCCCAAACTCGAAAGTTGTGTATCTTCCCCTCTCAAGATTTACATATTTTATATCGGGTTACTAAAATCATAGCGGATTTTACTTGGTGTGGTGTATTAAAAGTGCTCCAATGCCATTAGAATTTTAATCAAAGACTTAATGGCTGATAGCAACACGAGCTTTCAACCTCTGGCCTACCTCGAATTAAAATAAAGCAATGCCTCAAAACTACCTTCAAGCATGTCTCTTCTGTGACATGCACAGGAAGATCCTCGTTCTAAGTGAAAGGATTAGGAATAGCAGAGACTTATTCCAAGACGCCTTTTTCTGGCATGCCTTCGTTATGCTTTCTCGATGTAGTTGATGTGAAAAGTATTACAGCCGATAATCCAATTCAAATCAATCGTCAGTTTCTTCATCTTCTTTTAACAGAGCTTCTATTTTACTATGGCTGATAAAAGAAATCTGTGAGGAAGACAAAAGCTTTCTACAGTGCATTCCTGTGGTAGGCATGTTAGCGATTTTAGAGGTTCGTTTAAATGCATCACGAAATACCTCCTGAATAAAATTGGTTGAAGAATTAGCAGCTGATTGATTGCAGCTGGGGCAAATGGACTGTTGTTGTTATTGCTGCAATCAATTTGATGTGGTGATCGACACTGGACCCGGTTGGAATAGAGTAGAGGTTGTGGACTGTATTTTGGGTTTGAGGTAGTCTTCTGCACCGCTGGGAAGGCAAGTCGACCAGCTGATGAATGTTAATCCGCCTTTTAATCAGATAATTTGGTTGTAGGTTGTAGAATAAAAGAAATTAAGATTATTAATCTCAATTCGATATAAGTATATTTGGGAAGCTGTGATGCTTACCGCTCGAACTGTGCAGAGCAACTGACTTTTGGTTTTTTTTACAATTTATGATAGTTACAAGTGTAATTTTTGGCTTTCGTTAAATATTATCTGAACAATTGTCTTATGAACAATTCACAATATCTTTACCCGAAAAGAGGGCAAAAAAGGTAGTATAAAGCACAATTTGATTTAATCTTATATTAGGTATGTTCATGGAACGTTTGCAAATTAATTTCAAATTCATTTTTAAATTCATTTTTAATAAGTTTTTATAAAAAAGATAAGTATAAATATTATTTATAACAAGTTTTTAGTAAGAAGGTAAGTATAAACATCATGTCTATACACCTCCTATAGAAGGCCTTGCCAGTTTCACTACTCGGTTGTTGTTCTTGTTGTTTGTGACTGTGCCTTTGAATGTTGTTTGACTCATTGTCCCAGCATTCGCATATCTTTTATGAAAGCCATAACCACGTCCACTTTCATTAATTTGAAAGCAGACAAAATATTGTCGAGGTTTCGATTTCCTTCACATTCTCAGCTCATCCGTTTTGCCTATACTTTTCTGGCTTGGTAGCCAGCAAAATATGAACATCTGAGCCGCCTAGCATGTCCTTTAGAATGTGGCAAAACAATAGTAAGTAATAAACATAGAACCTCACTTCCGCTTAATGGTATCATTTAAGGCCGTAGTCAGGAATTTATTTCGGGGAGGGAAAGAATCGCAAAATATTTTCATTCTCATAGAATCTAGGGGAGTTCTATTGGCCACAGAAGACCAAACTTAAGAATTGGCATTCTACATTTCTTCAGTTATTCTCTATTTAGGCTACGACTTTGGTTTCATTCTACTCCGGAATGTGTCTGTCTGATGTTTCATAAATTTTTGCAATTTGAAAGAATTGGACCAAACATAGAGTTGTGAATGCAGCAGCATTTTTTGCGCATTTAACATTGGTATTTTTTCCTAGAGCGTTGACAAATTTTTATCATGATTGTCAACAGTATGTGAATTGAAGTTCGTGGTTGTTAGGTAGTCCATGTTCCCTCAACTGAAAATTTTGGGGAACTGAAAGAAAGACGAGAAAGAAAAAAAACTAATTAAAACAATGGCTAAAATCAAGCGCAAGGAAATGATAAAATACAAATGGTTACCAATAAAATTGTCTGTTTGTTGCAAAGAGTTCAGAGGCGAATTTCCTAAAAATATGGGGAAAAAATTTAAAACTAACTTTCGATGGTACAAAAGGTTCGTGAACTATATTGTTTGATTACAAACCCAAGTTCGGCGATGCTGAAACTGATATAAACCCGGCTATGAATCACTATACACGATGTATTCTGTATCGGTTTGTTGTAAGCTACATAATAACACATCCGATATTAAGTCTCAGGTTTGAGGAAAGAACAACATTTAAATCCACTTTATTCATCAACATATTCTCCGTCAAGAGCGATGCCAACAGTTTTCCAACATTTCAGTGGCTTTTAATATAAGCATTTGGCAAGATCCTCGAAACACGCTCTAGTTTCCCCAGTTTCTCTGCAGTATCCTTTTTTGAAATCTGCAGAGCTAGAGAATATGGTGGATGGGATAAAAATTCTTCTTTTTAGGTGGCGACTGGAATAGACTTCCTTATCTATTATCCCGTAAAATATAATTCCAAGCGCTTCTCCTCCAATTCGTCACACCAAGCTTCGGCAGTATTTCTAAAGTCTGGTTTTTCCAACGGGGTTTCGGTCGCCCTCTTCTGCGCCGTCCGTCAAGTTCGTTGTCGAAAACTTTCCGTGCCGGAGCATTTGGGTCCATCCGCCCAACATGACCCAGCCAACGCAATCACTGTATATTAATGCGTTTGACCACGCCGATGTCGGCATATAGCTCATACAGCTCATTGTTCATGCGACGCCGGTACTCTCCTTTAGCGAGAGTATATATATTTTCCGGAGTTTTTTTCTCTCGAAAACAACCAGTACTGATTCATCCGCTTGCGGCATAACCCAGAATTCTGCGCCATATAATAAGACAAGTAGAACCAAGGTCTGCTACAGTCGGATTTTTGTTTGTCGAGAGAGGGCTTTTTCATTGAATCGTTTGTTTAGCCCACAGTAACATCTGTCAGAAAGCAATACTCTCCTCTTTATCTCCACGCTGACATCATTCGTTTTGTTTACAGCAGAAACGAGGTAGATGAATTTTTCCACCACTTCAAAATTATTGCTGTCAACGTTCACACAGCGTTCCAAATGAGTAGACTCTTTGTGTGTTGAAACCAATAACTTTGTTTTGTCCTCGTTTACCACCAGATCCATTTTCGCTGCTTCCTTCTTGATGCTTGAGAAAGCTACAGTAACATCTCGCAGTTTTCTGCCAATAATGTCTAGCTCATCTGCATATGCGAGTAACATATGGCTTTTATTAAAGATGGTAGCAGTCGTGTTAAATGCAGCTTTCCTCATAATCATTTCCAACAGTATGTTGAAGAGGTAGCTCTGCCTAAATCCAGTCGCCCTACCTAAATTCTCATTTATTGTAAAAAGGCTCGCTTAGATCTTTGCGTATCCTCACTGAAGACCTCGCGTCAGTCAGCATCATCCTACAAAGACGTATAATCTTTGTAGGAATTCTAAGCTCGGACGTGGCACCATATAGTTTTTACTGTATCGGATTATCGAAGGCAGCTTTATAATCGACGAAAAGATGGTACGTGTCGATCTGTTTTGCTTGGGTCTTCTCCAGGGTGTATCGTAGTGTGAATATCTGTCAGTTGTTGATTTATCAGGTCTAAAGCCACACTGATAGGGTCTTTGTGTTTAAAAATGGTTTTTTTGAGCAATTTTTAGCTCCTAGGCAATCCAAACAGTGCATACATGACGGTCGGACTCAATGATTTCCATCATTTTATCGATATTTTCGACAAATTTCCTTCTAGAGCGTGGTGCATCTTTGACAACAAAATTGTCATAACGAAATCAACGAAACCAAAATTGGCTATTATAATGTCGAGACCACAGATATTATTCACATTTTCGGCCGGCTGGCTTGCGTTTTCACGTTTATCGAAGAAAAACTTTAAAATCTTGCGTATTTTCTTTTTGCTGGGGTCCATTTTTGACACCCGCGCAAACAATTCTATGTTCAGCAATCACAAAACTGTCTGAGTAGTTTCTTGAGCACGAAGTCTAATCTATCTACCGCCATCTACTATAACGCAATCGCACTTATATAGGGTTATCCATTTAGTGGTTTGACAACTGCCAGTATGGTAAAGCTGTCAGCTGTTAAATATTATGTGCGCAACAAAGTTCTCTCTGTTTGCCAATAGGTGGCACCAGCTGTAAGTGCTAATCGATTCTGCCATAACCTAAACGTCATAAGCCAAGATTAGGCATATGGTAAATATACCGCCACGACACAATAGTGATTTTCGTTTGACGTCATATTCTTTTGGTTGTGAGAATATGTATGATTTTGTGCCAAACGGCTGCTGAAGCTCATCGAGAGCTTCAAAACGTTTACGGAGAGGCTTCTTTAAGTGAAACAACGTGTCGAAATTAGTTCCCTCGCTTTAAAGACGGTGATCTTGATGTTGTTGACCGTTCGTGTGAAGACAAACAAAAATCCTTCCAAAACATTGAATTGACGGCATTACTTGATGAGGATCCCTTTCAAAACGCAGGCAGAGTTTGCTTCAGTATTTGAAGTTACCTGCCAAGCCATTTCCAAGCGATTGCATGCGTTGGGAATGATTCAAAAGCAAGGAACTTAAGTTCCTTATGATTTGAAGCCAAGGGACGTTGAGCATCGTTTTTTCGCCAGTTAATAACCGCTTCAGCGGTAAAAAAGGAAGGGCTTTTTTCATCGAATTGTAACAAAAGATGAAAAATGGATTGATTACAGAAATCAAAAGAGAAAAAAATCATGGGAGCTGCGCGGTCATGAATCTACGCCGTCGCCTCGGCCGAATATTCACGCGGCGAAGGTTATGCTCTGTATTTGGTGGGACCAGGTCGATGTTATTTATTACGAGCTGTTGAAACCAAGCGAAACAATCATTGGGGAATAATCTGCCGTGGAATTCAACTTCCAATTTAATTTGTATTTTAATGTATTTGTATTTAATTTGTATTTAAATGTATCAACTTCAATTAATGCGATTGAGCCGAGCTCTGTGCGAGATACGCCCACAATGCGGAGAGGAACGGAAAAGTGATTCTTCAGCATGATAACGCTCGGCCCGTTAAAAACTACCTGGAACCGCTGAAATGGGAAGTCTTACCCCATCCGCCATATTCTCCAGATATTGCAAAGTCCAATTATCACTTGTTCCATTCGATGGCAAACAGTCTGGCTGACCAGCAGTTCGATTGATATGACGGCATCAAGAACTGGCTAGATTCGTGGATAGCCTCAGTTTTACCGTGATGTAATTTGAACTTTGCCAGAAAGATGGGAAAAAGTAGTAGCTAGCGAGTTGCAATACTTTCAGTGACTCATTTGTAAGCATGTTTTCATAATAAAGTTGAATATTTATATATAAAAAAAACAACAAGAATTTAGTTGAGTACCTAATACCTGTCTTCTGAAGTGTTATTTATTTAATGAAAGGTTTGCCCTTTACAAATATGGATCGTTTAACAATTGAAGAACGCGTAAAAATACTTAAAACTTTACTACAAAAGTGGTAATTCAAACGTAGGCTTTCAATCGAACAACTTTTTCTTACCGATGAAGCTTCTTTCTCATTCGGTAGTTATGTCCACAAGTAAAATTGCCGCTTTTGGGCTCGAAGAATCCAGAAGTGATTGTGAAAAGTACATTGTGTCCGTCAAATGTGACTATTTGGTGCGCATTATGGTCTGGAGGCGTCATTGGGCTGTATTTTTTCGAAAACTACTTTAAAGGATCCACTTCTACAACCAATCCAGTCATTTAAATCACATTGTATTTTGTACATCAGTAGGTTGGTGCATTATAATGAAACAAAAATTTCATCGAAATCATTGCTTTATGTGTGTTTTATTTAACCTTACTTTTGAGAGCGAAAAATGGATAACCGTGTATAACGCGAGATACCGATTACTAAATCAATCTACTCGAAATATAATGTACTCGAAATATAATGTATATTTTTGTTTTTTTTTTTTTTAGCGTATGCTTGTATGTTTTTGCTATAAGTTTTATGTAGGAAACTATAGGTTGTGTTCATGACAACGGTTATTTGATTTCCTCAAAATTTATTGAAATTTTCCTATTTTTGTTTGTTTCCTAATCCAATTTATTTGGAGAATTTCTTTCTCTAATACTATTTTTTCAACCAAAAAGTTCAGGAACAAAACATATATTTCGGAAAACGTAAATTGTGTACGTGCCCATGGATATTTTGAGTTTTTCTCACAACCAAATAAAAAAAAAAAAAAACTTAGCAGTTAAAGTTTCAAACTAAGCTTTGCCTAAAAATATTTTGCCACATAAACAAGTGACAGCCCAAATACTCAGTCGTACGTTAAGCTATCGAACTTGTGCAATCATTCTGGTCATGCATTCATCTATCTAATCCAGTTTATGCCTCTGGACACATAAATCGCCTTAAAGCAACCATAAACTTTGATTGCAAATGCATTCCGAAAAACATACTTCCACTATTATTGAACACAAGATGTTAATTCATCAAGGCAGGGATTGCGAATCACTGGGTGACAAAGTGCATTGCCTACTATTTCAGAATTTCCACTACAGTGTTATTTAGTTGTTTTTACTTAGAATGCAAAAAAAGGAAAATATGCACTATAAAGGATTTCTCCGCTGGAGGTGTTTTTAATCCCCTTCAATGTTTGCAGAGGATTTATGTACACAACGGCGTCAAAAAAAGGAAAATTATCTGGACGAAATATAAATGGATTTTGTATTTTTCACACGAAAGTCCATTTGTAATATGAAATATCAAATGGAATTTTCATCCGGTATGAAATGCGCGATGAGAATGGAAACGTGTGAAATACGTTAACAAATAATTACAATGTCATTTTTTTTGCTGCGGAAATCTATCACTAACAATAAAAACAATAATAAATTGAATCATTGCAATAACAATAACAATTTTTAATTGAGAAGTCTATTATAATTTTACACAAAATTTAGTTGGCAGTCGTTGACAAAGAACACAGACAGATGCCAATGTAATTTCTATTCGTAATTGTGAAATACGAGGAAATGCTTTATTTTGAAAAATTGCATTATCATCCATTTATCGGTTCCAAAAATAAAATTAAATAATACACACATAAAGCCTTGATTTCGATGAAACTTTTATTTCATTATAATGCTTTGATCTTTCCATTATGAAATACAATGTCATTTAAATGACCTCCTCTGGATCGGTTGAAGCAATAAATCCTTTTGATTCAGTTTTCGACCACCTTTTCGCACATTTCAGACGATATCTGGGCGATGACTTAATGAATGTAGGTTTCCAAATGCTCCAAAGTTTGGGAAGTATCCGCGTAAACACGGACTTTGACGTAGACCTACAAAAAAAAGTCTGACGGCGTCAAATCGGTTGATCTTAGTGGCCAATTATCGTCGCCAAAACGTGAAATTACGCATTCTAAAAACTTCGCATGCAATTAAGCCAAAATCTTGTTGAAACCACATATCGTCCAGTTCATAATCGTTAATTGCAGGCCAAAAAAGGTTGGTTCCTGACGGTAACGATTCCTCCAAAGTTATTTTCAAACAAATACAGCTCAATGACATCTCCAGACCATAATACGTACCAAAAAAGCACTTTTTCGCATGTAATTGCTTTCCCATAATCACTTATGGATTCCTCGAGACCCACATGCAACAATTTTGCTTTTTGACGTAACCACCGAATGAGAAATGAGCTTCATCGCTGAAGAAAATATTGTTCTAAAAGTCAGCACTGAAAGCCTGTTGCTGTGGCACCCAATTAGAATATCTGCGGCGTTGTGAATAGTCGGACAGCTTTAATTGTTGCATGTGTTGGACTCTATTCTGCAAATGCAAAAGAACGCCGTGGAATCGATAATTTCAGATTACCCGTCACATTTTCACTACAAGAAGCGATATTTTTGGTAGTACGTACATTGCATTGGTGCACAGCTCTAATCACGTCTGTAATGTTTCCAGTCTCTTCAAATTTTGTTAAAATCTTGCACAAGTTCTTGCACAATACAACTAGGTCGATTACGACGACTATAATTACCCCATTTGTACCACCACTTTTGTAGTATTTAAAATTTAAAATTATCTAACGACACAGTAGAAAATGTTACCAGTTGATATCTTAGGCGCTCCATTCACGAGAAAATGACCACCATTTCAGTCAATCTGTTTCAGTTCAATATTTTACAATATCAAAGAAGCAGAACCAGAACTTTGTTACATTTTTACAAATCGCGGTAAAACAAAAACAAAAAAGTAGTAAACTTTTCCATAAATTCTGACTTATCCGATTTTTAACCCGATCAATAAATATTGGCCCTCTCAAACCAAAGTTTCAATTTTTTGACTTAATCGGTTCGGTCTCCATCGTGCTTTAAACAGCAAAAATACACCTATATCGATACTGAGATGGCGGATAGTCTACAAATTTTATTTTGAAAATTTTAGAGGATTGCCTTTTTAGCACTCTCATACGTGGTTTCTGATGTATCTCTTGCAATGTAAACAGTAAATGAAGATAAACCTGTAGTGCAGATAATTACATTTGTTGAAAGTTTGTATCTAAATTTTGTTTTCAACATTTGACTCCAAACAAATCTTAAAACAATGGCAATCTTTATTATATTCAACGAATTTGTCGTCCGAAAAACAACTATTAAATTGAAAAAAAAAATTTATACTTTTCCAAATATTTCCAAAAATAGATCTAACTTAGAAAAATTATTTGCATTTTGTAAATGATTACTACTGAGTTGTTCAAACTTCGATCGGAAATCACTGACAGGATAACTGAGTTGGAGCATCAAATATGTAATCGAAATTGGATGAGTTGTTTAATGGCCACAAGAGCTGCTCTAACAATTTTTTTACTAACATTTGGACAATTAAATATTTGGAATGTAAAAAACCAGTAGTTCGAATTATTTTTGTGACATTCATTCTACTTCAAATCAAATTTATTCGTATTTAAAATCTATAAAATAGCATTTTTCTTTGTTCATAAATTTCCATATGAATTCTTACAACTAGCCGAGGTGACGTATAGATGGTGCCAGTAGTTTGTGAAAAATTATTCTAGTGATAAGTGGCAACCTTAGAAAACATATGTTTTAAGCTTTAAGGCGTCACGTTGTTTTATATTTTTATTTAAGCCATCAAAAGTAAACGATCGCAGTGAATTTGTAAACATGGAAAAAATTGCTCACAGTTATATGTATATGCGAGTATATGCTCGTATATACATATATCCAATATTTCAATTTAAAAAGCCCCAGTCCAACCAAATTTTAAAGCCGAGTTAGATTCTTCTCTGGGGTAGTCTGCTCCTTCGTTTACGACCGTAAAATATTGGGTAGCAGCGTTTAAACTACGCCGTACGAGCCGCCAAGACGAACACCGTAGAGATGTTCATGCCAGACACTGTTAAGAAAATCCACAAAATAATATTGGATGATCGTCGGCTGAAGGTGCGTGAGCTAGCCGAAATGAAACGTGGAAAAATTGGTTACCGTTATGTAATTCAACATTTCCATTTGAAAGGTCTCAATCCAATCAACATAAAAGCCGAGCTAGATTCTACTCTTTGGGGTGTCTGCTCCTTCGTTCGTACGACTGTAAAATATTGGGGTAGCAGGGCTTAAACTAGGCAAAACGAGCTGCCAAGACGAACACCGTAGAGGTGTTTACGCCAGACACGGTTCAGAAAGTCTACAAAATGGTATAGGATCATCGTCGGCTGATGGTGCGTGAGCTAGCTTAAATTATAGGCATTCCAAAAAGTACTATACATTGTATATTGTCCAAAGATTTGAAGATGAGAAAGCTGTGTGCAAGATGGGTGCCGCGCTTGCAAATACAGCGTCATGAAGATGTTTCAGTAGAGCAGTAAAGGAAGATGATATTTCATCGCAATAAAGACGAAGTTTTACACCGATTTGTAGTCTCGGATGAGACGTAGGTCCATCACTTTACACCAGAAAGAAAGGAACAGTCAAAGCAGTAATCTGGAATGACAAAATCGTATTCAAAGAAGGCGAAGGCGGTTCCATCTGCAGGCAAGATCATAGCGTCTGTTTTTTGGAATGAGCATAGGATTATAGTTATTGATTATTTTCAGAAAGGAAAACCATCAACGGTGTATATTATGCTAATTTATTGCAGCGTTTAGGTGATAACATTATGGGAAAAAGGCCGCATTGGGCGAAAAAGAAAATGTTGTTTCATCAAGATAATGCTCAAGCTCACACATCCACTATTTTGATATCCAAAATTAGTAAATTAAATTTCGAATAGCTTTATCACGCACCGTATTCGCCAGATTTAGCTTTCTCGAACTATTTTCTCTTTCCAAACTTGAAAAAAATGGCTCGGTGGTAAAAGATTTGCCAACAATGAGAAAGATGGAGTCTGCGGTTGATGGCTATTTTAAGGAATTTGACAGTTCTTACTATAAACAGGGTATAGAAGCTACTGAATATCGCTGGAAAAGTGTATCGACCTAAAAAGAGATTATGTTAAAAAATAAATACAATTTTTCCCAATTATTTTGTCTTCTTTGGTAGGTGGACTAGTTTTGGGACCACCGTCGTAAATTGGACATTATAGCGCATAGTAAGATGTAGAGTAAACTAGACTATCATTGCGTTGTCCATAACAACATGTTTTTCTTCTTTCATGTTGATGTTAGCTTGATGTAGGTAGACTTTTGAATAGTTCAATAAAGTTACGATGAGTAAGTAAATATAATATGGTCTCTCTCGCCTTTATAAATTTGCCAAACCTTCATTATGCTTAAACAACAAAATTCTAAACAAAAAAGTTTTGAAATACAATAATTTTGCTGTGAATTCAAATACTGCATTATTATAATGTAAAACCCCGAAACATTTAAATTGAAATTATCAAGTTGCCAATAATTCCTTGAAGAGTTTTGAGGGAAACAGTGTTCTTATTT
Organism: Philornis downsi; assembly: GCA_019455685.1. Taxonomy (NCBI): domain Eukaryota; kingdom Metazoa; phylum Arthropoda; class Insecta; order Diptera; family Muscidae; genus Philornis; species Philornis downsi. The sequence continues at coordinate 527,032 of JAHXMU010000056.1, read as the reverse complement.
GGTAATAGAAAAACGAAGTCCATTCCAGCGCAACGCATTTTAAGTGACGAAATATACAAATATTCTCTTTCACTAAGTATTGCTGCAAGAATTCTTGTAATATCGGATTAATATAAATTCAAAAAGAAAATTTCTGTATGCTTTCCATTGTCTAACTTATTTAGTTGAAGATGGAAGGAAACTTAGTTCGTTTAGTGCTCTTGCCTTCAAACATTATCCATAATTAATTTGCTTTTCACTAATCTACCTTTTGAATTTATAAATAAATATGTCTTACAAAAAGATGTACTGAGAAACACTTTCATGTCAAACATTTAAACTTAAAAAACCATACAATGAAAAGGGAAGGTAAGAAAAATTTTCAACTTTATATCTAAATTAATAAATTAAATGAATTAAAGTCACAGTCAGAACGTTGCGTAATCTCAGCTATGAAGTTTTAGCCATTTGTTAAGTGGTTAGAGAAGAAGTTTGCCTTCTAATTGATATTGACGATTCGATACAAATCATTCCACCAGACACCTACGAAAAAACATGGATCAATTTGAAGCTTTTGGACAAGATTTGTTACAAAGTAAAGACAACTTCAATTGTTATGTGAGTGCAAAAGAAACTTACAAATATCTCATTCATGGATACTCTTATGATATGAGTATTTCAAATGGTTTTTGATGCTGCTAAGTTTTTTTTTTTTTTTTTTTGGGAAAATAAAAAATTCGCCGGTTTTCGGAGCCAAATTGATGCAGACTTTGATGTAACATCAATACATTTTGCACGCTGAGTATCGTCCCATTATTAATGGCATCACAAAAACAAGCGGCATGCTCAAAGTTGTTGGAAAAATTGTATTGAAAATGTTTTAGAAAGTGCCAATTTTGAACAAGGTATGTTTAGTCTTGATGCGGATAATTTTTTCCCCCTACCGGCCAGATAACACTCAATCTCGAATTTAACCTACCTATGACGAAACTCAACCTACCTACGACCAGCTTTTTTATACCTCCAAGCAATGCGGCCTATTTCGTCTTTTCAATAGACATGTTGATGGACTGACGGACATTCTTAGATCAAGATCGATTTTGGTATGATCGAGAATATTTACACTTTATGGTATTTCAGATAAGTAAATATTTTAAAACAGAACACAAACTAAAGCTAGGCGTCAGGGTAAAGGACAGTTGTGCATATTAAGCAACAGAAGTAATAATATATAATATGTAATTTTGAAAACTAATTTTTATTTGAAATCTTTGTATGAATGCTTGTTAAATGATAAATTTCCTGCTGTTTAAAATATTTAAAAAAAAAAAAAAAAAAAACTTAATATCACGTAATGATAAAATTCTTATATTGGAAGATGTAAACCATCAATAACTCTTTGCTAACGTTTCGGCAACTGTTAACAGTCATTACATGTTCTTCAAGAGTTTATATATATATATATTATATATTTATATATATATATATATGCATATTATATTAATTTAGCAATTAATTTCTCGCTGGTTTTTTTTTATAAAAATACAATTTTATTATGAAAACATGTTTACAAATGATTCATTGATCCATTTTTCTGACAAAACTCGAATTCCGCCACGGTTAAACTGTTCATTATTTGAGGCTATCCACGAATCTAGCCATCCCTTGATGTTGTCTAATGAGTGGAACTACTGGTCGGCCAAACCTTGTGCCATCGAGCGGAACAAGTCACGTCGCAATATATGAAGAATATGGCAGGTAGGATAAGACTTCCATTTCCCATTTCAGCGTTTTCAGATAGTTTTTAACGGGCTTAGTCACGTGAGGCTGATCATTGCCATGCTGAAGAATCACTTTTTAGTACCTCCGCGCGTATTGTGGGCGTTTCTCGGGCAGAGCTCGGTTCAATCGCATTAGTTGAAGTCGATACCGATCCCTAGTGATGGTATCGCTTGGTTTCAACAGCTCGTAATAAATAACACCGACCTGATCCCATCAAATATAGAGCATAACCTTCGCAGGGTTAATATTCGGCAGAGGCGACGGCGTAGAAGCATGACCGGGCCGTCCCCAATGACTTTATTTTCTTTAGATTGCTGTAATGAAATCATTTTTCATCACCCATTACAATACGATGAAAAACTCTTCCTTTTTTGTCGCTGAAGCAGTTATTCACAGGCAAAAAAAAAAAACGGCGATCAACTCCCCTTTACTTCAACTCATAAGAAACTTAAGTTCCTTGTTCACATCGCATGCAATCGCTTGGAAATGGCTTGGAGGGTGGCTCTTAATACTGAAGCAACCACCTGTACTTGACATGGGTCCCCATCAAGCAATGCCGTCAATTCAGTGTCTTCGAAGGTTTTTCGTCTTCCTTCACGCGTACGGTCATCAACATCAAAATCTGCACCTTTAAAGCGATGGAATTAATTTTTGACACTCTCTTTCACTTAAAGCAGCATATCCGTAAACGTTTTGAAGCTCTCGATGAGCTTCAACCGCCGTTTTCTTCGATTGAAAGAAGAAAATAAACACATCCCTCATATGTCGATTATTTAGCACAAAATCATACATATTTACACAACCAAAAGAATATGACGTCAAAAGAAAATCACTATTGTGTCGAAGTGGTATGTTTACCATATGCCTAGGCTTGGCTTACGGCGTTTAGGTTATGGCAGAATCGACTAACACTTACAGCTGGCGCTATCTATTGGCAAACAGCAGGAAGAACAATCTTGGGAACAGGACAAAAGTCGTAGTGGGTCAAATCTAGTGAATACGGTGGCTGAGGCATGATAACGGTGTTGTTTTTGGCTAAATAATCTCTCACAAGCAAAGATGAGTGGGCGGCTGCATTACCATGATGAAGGAAAAGGCCATAATTATTTTCCACAATTCTGAGCGTTTTTCTCATGCAAACGGCGCATAACTTCAAGGTAGTACCCTTTATTTACCGTACGACCTTGTGGTAAGAACTCCTGAAGCACTGCGCCATGGTAATCGAAAAAAACAGTTAGCAAAACCTTGAAATTTGATCGAACTTGACGTGCTTTTTTTTTGTCTTGGCTCTCCTGGACTCTTTTATTGGGACGATTGGGCTTTGGCTTCGATGTAATAACTATTTACCACCCGTGATTCGTCTCTAGTTATGACCCTTTTAAGCAAATCTATATCATCGTTGACGTCATTCAACAACTCCTAAGCGATGCCCATGCGATGTTGTTTTTGGTCAAAATTCAGCAATTTTGGAACGAACTTCGCTGCCATACGCTTCATGCCCAAAATTTCCGAAAAGATTGCACGACATGAGCCAACCTATATGCCGACATCCTCTGTAACTTCTCTAATTGTGATTCGACGATTCTCCATAATAATTTTCTTCACTTTCTCAACATTTTCATCGGTTGTTGATGTGCTGGGGCATCTAGAGCGAGCGTCATCATTCACATCTTCTCGACCTTCTGTGAAAAGTTTTTACCAATTGTAAACATTTTTTTTAATCAGAGTACTCTCACCGTATGCCACCGTCCACATTTTAAGTGTTTTTGAGCACTTAATTTCATTAATTAATTCCATTATTAATTTCAAAGTAAACATGTCATATGGATAAAACCGTCAACATATTTTCGAGGCGAGTGTACCAACATAAAAAGAAATAATAATCGAAAGTCGAATGTATGTAGCCCGCGAAATTTTAAAATTCACTTTGTGTTTTGAACACATCTCGTATTTAAACTTTTCGGATAAATTTTTAAATTTGCACAGCTCAAATCAAACTGTCCTTCATGAACATGAAATCAATAAATATTTTCAACAGGGCCAATCTTACTTAAATTACTTCTTAGACTTTATGAAAAGGAGCGTCCATGGATGGGCACAGGCGCTGCCATTACATTCACATCCTTTTTTCCCTCACACCGCCTCCCTCCGCACCATGGACTAACTGACTGACCTCTTGGTTTATGATGATCCGTGTGTTGTTATGCTTCTAGCGTAGTTGCAACTGGTGGCGACTACGTTGCAAAGTGGTAACATTTCGCCATGGGGTTTTCATCATTCTGTCACTAAACTTATTATTTACAATCCTCAGGAAACTCACTCATCACTCTCAGAGGGTAAAGCAAAAGCAGATGGGTGTTAAACTGCCAACGCTAAGCTAATATACATGAACTGCACACAGCCGCACATACACAAACAAGTATAATTTGTGTATGAGGTTGTGAATGTTGCAGGATATACAGGCATGCAGTATGAAGACATCCAGGCATCGTCCGCAGCAGAACGAGCAACGGCAACATGCAACACTTATTCATATTCTGGTGCGTTGCGTTCATAGCACAACAAGCACTTTTTCATTGCATCAGTAAACATCGGTAACAAGTGACAATAGGTTTTAATTAAAATTTAATTATTGGCGAAAACACAGACGTGCACACATACAGACGCAGACAAAAATACATATCCTGATACACACACATGCACTCGCAGGCACGCACATCCGCCCATAAACAAATATACGAGTACAGTCTTTAATTACACCTAATTTAGCTATATTTATAAACCACACAAAATTAAACATACGAGTACTGCTCTTATGCGTGCGGATTGAATTTTGTAAACTTCATCCATCCATATTAACTCGATAAAACAACCATAAAGTTAGGCCTCTCGCTATTTGGGGAAAATATTGCACTAAGAAAATCAAATGTTGCACTATTTAAAAGCTTAAAAATTCGATTATTCGCAAAATAATTAATTAGCAGAATCCGTCGTACGTCAGGCCCAGCTTAACCAGTAGTGGACAAAATGAATGTGCTAAAGCGCCAGGGGCAAAAACAAAATGAAAATCGAAATGACAATATTTTAAAGAATATTAAATACTCGTACAAAACGGCAATTTGATTTTGTATTTGTGGAAAGAGATTTTACATTTTCTGCAAGTAAATATAGCAGTATTGTGTAAAATAAAGTGTTTCGATTGGTATGAACAACATTTGCAAATGTAATGGCAAATGCAAATGCAGATGTTAATGTATCCATCTGAAAATGAAGACTAGTCCTTTGTACCTTCGTCTGAAGTTATAAAGATATGCATCATTTGATACGGCAACCAATACAGAAAGTCCGAAAATCAGGGTTACTGCATAATCAGCCCGACAAATCTCCTGTGTTCACAGTCAAACAAATTTTATTTGCAGATGGAAATTAAGTCCATGAGATTTTCTTACGTTAACACGTATGGCACCAATATATCAAACTTTTTTTAGTATCCAGCATTATTCAATTAGTTTCAAATGGCCTTTTGTGCTATGTTTAGTTCCTGAATAATCGAAACATCCCTCACATGAAGGTGAGACTTGACTTGATTTCCATTACTTTGTCGACATTTTCGACAATTGGCAATCCACAGCGTGATGCATACCTTGACATCACAGTTACTGGAACAAATTTGACGAAAACATAATTGGACACAATTGGTTACATTTTCTATCGCATGGCTTAAGTTTCCGCTTTCACATAGGGTGGCGCATAAGTACCATAAATGGCGACTACATTGAATGCGTACTTGTGCATCATTTGGTTTTAACTCGTAAACCAATTGCATCTTATATGGGAAAAGATATAACATATGTAAAATTCTTCGCAAAGATCGCCTAGACATCTTTAACTGCTGAGAGCGTCGACTGGTGGAAGTTTCGGGGTTTTCCTAAATACTTGCTTGCACTCGACCAATGGTCACTTCATTTCGAACTGCATGAGGTCTTCCAGCAAGCGGAAGATCAGCCTCTTGTTGCCCAAAACGCTGAACAAATCGGTAAATTGTCGAACATGAAGAAAATTTCGATATGATTTGAATAATCGAAAGCTGACTTTCAAAGTAAAATTGAACAACTTTGGTTTTTCGTTCTGTGCTGAGCCTTTCCATCACAAATTTCCCAAGTATTATTTAGTTAATTCTGTAAAGAGACGAAAAACAAAAGATGTATTCACTGATCAAATCTTAACGTTCCTTATGCCCCACCCTATAGAAGAAAAATGGAAGAATATTGAGTATTTCCTCTTTGCTAGTGTCTATTTTGACGCGCGTTCAAATAATACTAGGTCAAGCAATTCCAAAATTGTCTGATTATTTCTATTGGTGCGAAATGTTATCTTTCAAACGCCATCTAACGTAATCCGATCGCACTTATACCATGCGAGATACAGATTACTTATTCCACCTATTGGAAAAATAATGACTTATTTTTTCTATATCTTTGTGAAACATCGCTCATAGACGAGGATATTTTAGCTTTTCAGCATGAAAATCATATTTTCTGTTCGAAGTTCTTATCTGAATTGTCTTTTGGTGGTAAATTTTAACTTATTTTTCAACAACTTCCGGTATTTTTACATGTACGTACAATTTGTTTAAATTTGTTTACTTATGTTTACCCACACATACATACCTATACATGTAGACGCATAAACCAAGTCCTTCTTTTGCCTTAAAACGTAGTCTGTGTATGATTGTTTGATTGACGTTGATAAGGGATTGTAACGAAACATTCGACAATAGCTTTGCTTTGCCTTTCGGAACAGTAATAAAAAACATTTTCAAATGTGACAAATACACTTCATAAAGTTGTTTATTTATATAACAATTGTTTAATAACTTTTACAATAAGGCGAGGGAAAAATAAACAGTAATTTTTCTCTGCATTGCGTAACAAAAGTACAAGAATGGTTTAAATTGCATGGCAACAATAAGACCAGTGTCATGAATATGACAAATACGCTGTGATGATCTGTTGACAACCCAATGATGACAGCGGAAAGTAAAGCAATTCGTTTCGTTCGTAAGAGAAGATAAAAATCTATTTTTATTTAATTTTTTTCAAAAATTCAATAATTCCAAAAAGGTCTTTCGTATCTTTTTTTTTTTTTTTTGATAACCCACTGTAATGCCGCAAATGAAGAGAGAATCTTAAAATATTGCAAATTGCAAGGAAATTACATTTATAATATTTGGCTTATAAATACCTGTCAACTGAAGTGTTATTTATATAGTGAAAGGTTTGGCATTTACAAATATGGATCGTTTAACAAACGAAGAATGCATAAAAATAGCTAAAACTTACGACAAAAGTGTTTCAAACGTGGGCACTTTTCGTGTATTACGTGCTGACTATGGGCGTCATAATCGACCTACTTATATTGTGGAAGGAATTGGGAAGATTGTAAAGAAATTTGAAGAGACTGAAAGCGTTACCGATGTGGTCAGGCCTGTGCATCATCGCAATGTACGCACTGCCGAAAATATCGCTTCTGTTAGTGAAAGTGTGACGGATAATCTGAATTTCAATTCAGAGCGCTATGGTCGTATGATAACCGACTGTTTTTTTGACTGCAATTGAATATTATGAACTGGACGACATCTGTGATTTCAATCGGCCACACAACACGGTCCATTTTGGCTTCATTGCATAAGAATTTTTCAGAAAGCATAATTTCACGTTTTGATGATGTCAAATGGCCACCAAGATCATGCGATTTGACACCATTAGATTTTTTTGTGTGGCTACATCAAAGACTGCGTCTACGCGGATAATCTCCAAACGTTGAAGCATTTGAAAACCAACATTCGTCACGTCATCACCGGGATACAGCCCGAAATGTGCGAAAAAGTAGCCGAAAACTACCTCATAAGGATCCACTACAGCAACCAATCCACAGGCGGCCATTTAAATGACATTGTGTTTCGTACATAATGGCAAGATCCAAGCATTATTTATAATAAAATAAAAGTTTAATCGAAATCATAGCTTTATGTTTGTTTTATATAACTTTACTTTGAAACCGACACATGGATAACCTGTGCATTAAGTTGTGTCTGACTTCAATGCTTTCAAATATCACAAAACTTATCCTATATATTGTACTCATGTTATTTGTACCACTTATTTGCATTTAGTTCTAAATGACATCCTTTATATCTTAATCATTTATCTGTAGTTCAGTTATTTTGTTTTGTCTGTTTTTGAATGTTTGCAATGACAGCTTTTTAAAGCATTGCTGGTTACCTAACATATTTCTACTAATAACAATTTCATTTTTCTTGTCGTTGTTTTAGATTTACGTAACAATTGTCAACCGCAATATTAGAAATGTCAAATGAATACTTCCCACAGAACAGAAAAGTGATGTATTGCAAAAAAAAAAAGTAAATGTTAAACTTTAATTTCCAAGATATTCAAATTGGCCACTTGCTTAAGGATAATGTCGCAGAATTTTAGAAAATGTTCATCTGTGTTCTATTATCTCAGTGAAGGGTATGAGACTAAAAGCAGCTATAAAAAATAAGGTGAATTTCAATTTTTCTCAAAAAATAGTTGTTTATTCATCCTCAGATATAACACACTTGTGCCAGCGTTTTTTCCAATCCTCGAAGCAGTTCTGATATGTAATTTTTGGTATATCCTTGAGCTCTCTCAGCGATTCGGTTTTTATCTCCTCAATCGTCACAAAATGCCGTCTTTTCATGGGTCTCCTCAACAGGAAAAGGTCGCAGGAGGCCAAATCCGGTAACGGTGTTGTTTTTGGCCAAATAATCTCTCACAAGCAAAGATGAGTGACCAGGTGCATTACCATGATGCAAATGCCAAGATCTTTTCCCCCCACAATTCCGGGTGTTTTTTCGTACAGCTCCACGCAAACGGCGCATAACTTCAACGTAATACTCCTTACTTAACGTAGGACATTGTGGTAAGAGCTCCTGATGCACTACGCCATGGTAATCGAAGAAAACAGTAAGCAAAACCGTGACACTTGATCGAACTTGGCGTGCTTTTTTTGGCCTTGGCTTTCCTGGACTCTTCCATTGGGACGATTGGGCTTTGGTTTCGATATTATAACCATATACCTATGATCCATGACTGGTTATGAGCCTTTTAAGCAAATCTGGATCATCGTTGACTTCATTCAACAATTCCTGAGCGATGCTCATGCGACGTTGTTTTTGGTCAAAATTCAGCAATTTTGGAATGAACTTCGCTGCCCACGCTTCATGTCCAAAATTTCCGTAAAGATTGCATGGCATGAGCCAACCGATATGCCGACATCCTCAGCAACTTCTCTAATTGTGATTCGACGATTCTCCATAACTTTCTCAACATTTTTGTCGATTGTTGATGTGCTGGTGCGTCCAGAGCGAGCATCGTCATTCACAGCTTCTCGACCTTCTGTGAAAAGCTTGTACCACCTGTAAACATTTTTTTGACTCAGAGTACTCTCACCGCATGCCACTGTCAATATTTCAAGTGTTTTTAAGCACTTAATTCGATTTTTTACACAAAATTTGATGCAATTTCGTAAATCCATTTTTTTCGATAGCAGAAAATCGCCGAACACGCAAAACACTTGTCTTATTTATGACTCTCACAAACAAACTAAACATACTATATGGATAAAACCGTCAACATTCGCCGAAAATCGAATATATGTAGTTTGAAAATTCATCTTATTTTTTGAACGCACTTTGTATATCGATTAAATATGGTAATCTGTATGGAAGGTACCAAAAATACCAAGTTAACGGGGGAACCTTAATATTCGCTTAATCGGTTAATTTGTAAGAGACGTCCGGGAGTGGCCAGGATACAGCAGTCTATATTCATTATCAAAACTATGTTTAGAAAACTCTTAGTAAATTTGCGCTGTTCCAAATTTATGATGTTTCATAAAGATTTACGGCAGTTTTCCAACCAGTCAAACAGTCGTACATCGATCAATTGACTAAAAAGTCATCAGACATATATGGTCAAAAGATATTTGATACGTTAAGAGCTTTCTTATAATTCACACCCATATATCCATATTCATTCTCAAAATTACGTTTATAAAACACATGATTTGTAAGTAATTTCACTGAATTTAATGCAACTGCTTGAAAGATGTGAAGTTGAAAATATTTGGGTTAAGTCGATCATTTATGTATGGGGGCCATTAAAAGGGGCATTGTTAGCCAGTAAATTGTCTGAAACTTTATTGAAAATTAGAAAACAAATCGATGAACAGAATTTCTTTTACGTGTAGGAAGTTACAATGAAAAAAATTTAATTTCAGAAATTTGAACAATTTGTATGAGAGGTGCCAGACGGGACGTGACAGTGAGATTTGCTTTCATTTTTAGAGATTATCTTAGTAAATTCTTAAGGTGTCGCAGTTACGATCTGACAAAATATTGCGCTGTTCCAAATTTATGATGTTTCATAAAGACTTACGGCAGTTTTCCAACCAGCCAAACAGTCGTACATCGATCAATCGACTTAAAAAGTCATTTGGTCAAAAGATATTTGGTACGTTAGGGGCTTCCTTATAATTCCCACCTTTGTTTGGGGTGAAGGTATGAGAAGATTGAATATTGTACAAAAATGCGTGTCATTCACCTCGAGGATTGAAGTTATACATCATTTGATATGGTAACATTTTCATATCGTCAATTTATTTGGATTACATTCGAAATTTGTTTTTCAATTATATTTGAAGCAGCAATTATTCTCATTTCTTACCTGAAACAAAATTAGAAACCTAAACTGGTTGGTATTGAAACACATTGAAACAGATATTTTAATTCGAGACCAAAAAACAAAATATAGTTCGTTTCTTAATCTGAATCATAATCGCTTTTTACCTGAAACGAGATTAGAAACCTACATTGATACTGTTCCTCTATTGAAGCATAATGAAGCAGATATTTTGATTCGAAAACCTGAAAAGGAAATTAAGTTTACGCAGTTTTATTTCTCAATATAAATCAGAAACCAAATAAATTTATTAGTTTTTTTTTTTGCACAGAAAAGTTCTAGCGCCGGACTAAGAGAGGTTAAAATTAATTTTATGCAGTTTCGTTTCTCAGTGTGAATCAGAACCCAAAAAAGAAAGATTTATTTTTTTCAGAGAAAATGCACCGGACTAGGAGAGATAAAAATGGCTCAAATAATTTATTTTCTAAATTTATGATATTAGGATTTCAGAAATTTACAGACAATCAAAAATTGTGTCTATTTTTTTAATTAAAAAATTTCAAATGAAATAGAAATAAAACTTCCCATAAACTGAATTAAAATCAAAATTATTTTCGTTCCGGGTGTGAGTACCAAAACAATTTTTTTTGTAATTTCCTTTTGGATGTAAGAAATAAAAACAAAATTCAAAATTCTGTCGAAAACAGAATAAAAATGTTGTATAATTTTGATTTTGGTTCCACAAACTGAATCAAATCAAATTTGATTTTGATTCGGTGACTATAGCTCTGGCTTCAGCACATTTTAAGTCGATTGGGTGAATTCTGTCTATCTGATCGGCTATTTGACACGTTAACGGTCGGAGATGAAACTTGCCAACATTTGTCATAGTCTAATATTTGACCTATTTTTTTTTACAGTTCTAATAATTATAACCAAATCTGATGCATGATTAATTATTTACGAAACTAGAGGTTCAAAAGGAAAATGCACCACATGCTATGTTCCTTCCGGTACCTTCTAAATGAGTCTATCTCCGGAAATGCAATTTTTTCTCTGTAACTCCTAATTATTAACTTGCTTGCTACTCTAGAATTCTGTTCAATATATATTGATATGTAAATCTGTGTACACTTAGAGAAAAGTAACCAAATAATTACACTGTTTTGATTCCTTCCATACAAATAGTCGGTAATCCACACATGCTTAGGTTCATATCCTTCATTCAATTGTTCTGAATTCAGTTGTTTGGGCGCATATCGTGGGTTGGTAAAATACGTTCTAAGAATGGGAATGGAGGGCATCGCTACACCTTTCCTGTACCGCCTATACAAACTGACGATTTATCGAAATTAAATTTGTCTCTTCTAATTCATAATTAGTATTCAGCATTTATTTACATTTCTGACAAATTTATTGCATTATTATGCTTTCTGCAATTTGAATAAATTGAGCGGATAACCACTCTCTTTTTTTCTGGTAACTCCCATATAAATTACCTAATTGAACTCACATACGAGGCGGTCCCAAAACTAGCCGACCCAACAAAGATGACACAAAAAGTTAAGAAAAATGTTCTTTATTTTTCAATTTAATCTCTTTTTCACCGATGATGTTTTTCCTTTCTGAAGATAATCAATAAAAATAATTCCTTGGGCATCCCAAAAAAAAAACAGACGCGATGACCTTGCCTGCAGATGGAACCGTCTTCACCTTCGTTGGCCACAATTCTCCCATTCCAGTTCACTACTTTGACTGTTCCTTCATCTCAGGTGTGAAATGGTGAACCCATGTCTCATCCATGGTTATAAATCGACAGCAAAATTCGACTTTATTACAGTAAAACATCGCCAAATGCTACTGCCCTACTGAGGCAACTTCACGACGCCGTTTTTGCTCTATTGAAAGCAAGCGTGGCATCCATCTTGCATACACCTTTCTCATGTTCATATCTTCGGTCAATATACAATGTGTAGTACTTTTTAAAATGGCCATCATTTCAACTAGCTCACGTATCGTCAGTCAATAATCATCCAATATCATTTTGTGGATTTCCTTAACTGTGTCTGACGTGTTCACCTCAATTGGTCGAACACTACGGTGTTCGCTTTGGTATCTCGTACGGTCTCGTTTAAATTCTACTACGCAGTTGGTTACAGTCACGCGAACGAAGGAGCAGACTGCCCTAGAGTACAATTTAGCTCGGCTTTAATATTGGTTAGATTGAGGACTTTCAAATGGAAATATCGAATTACGTAACGGTGACCAATTTTTCCCATGTTTACAAATTCAAAATTGTACGGCCTCGTTTAAACTCAGCTACCCAATATTTTACAGTCACGCGAACGAAAGAGCAGACTGCCCCAGAGTACAATTTAGCTCGGCTTTAATATTGGTTAGATTGAAAACTTTCAAATGGAAATACTGAATTACAATTTTTTCCATGTTTACAAATTCAAAATATAAAATTCATTAGAAATTACTTATGATGGCTCAAATAAAAATACTAATCAACGTGGCGCCTGCAAACTTAAACCATACGTTTCATAAGGTTGCCACTCTTCACCAAAATCGTTCTTTTTTTTCAAACTACTGGCACCATCTATATGTTAAGTATTACTACTATATTCATATCTTTCATTCAATAACAGTAAAATTAATACAAGTTAAGACACCATCAAACATTTAGCATAGCCACGCCCCTTAGAATGGAATACACACACAAACACATACATCCAAATTTATCACCTTAACAAGAAACAGTGGTCCCTCTATAATTTCTAAGCGGATGATTTCAAAAAGTTATAATTTTGGATTCTTTTATTGCTATTTGTTTCAGATACTCTGGGCAATTTTACTTTGATGTAAAAGGACGTTGGCTGAACGAATGTGTAAGTCAATTCATCTGACTGAAATTTGTGTACTGTGCTTTTTTCCCCTCCCCAAACTCACTGCGTTTGAAAACCGCTGCAAATTTTTAACTAAGCGAGGTTTCTGGCAGCTGGTTAGGCATAAATATTCAAAGTTGGAACAAAATACTACTAGCAAGATTCGTAATTTGGATTGAACTATATGTGTTTCGATTCCACTGCCCAAAAGCTATCACCGGCGAAAATTTCATTTAGATATATGATAATTGCTGTAATTTTTTCGCAATTCAAGTAATTAAAGGTTGACGTATCAAAACAGCTGCAATATTTCAGTTCGATATTGATACTTAAACATGCCGTGACGTAAGCAATGTTTTTTTCTATTTATTTTCCATGCAGTATTCTTGCACAAAACTATGATTCTTGTATAATATTGATTTTGAAATTCTTTACTTTTTACTGATGTCAATAGTTATATAAAAATTATTGCTTCCAGAATAATGTTACGACACGTTTACATTACTGCACTCCCCCACACTTACTTACATGATTGTATAATATTTCTCTTTGTACATAATATATGTATATTTGTATATGTATGTATATGTATATGCATGAAAAATCACACGCAGAGCGGTCACAAAGCAACAAGAGTGCAATATCAGTCATTCTGTCAAGTAAAAGGGTGGAATCAGCATGGAGTTTAATGGAACAAAAACTCACAGAAAGAACGAAAGTACAACTAAGAAAATGTAGTAGAGCCAACTCGCCAACTACAAAGCAACAGTAGGGATGAGATAAGAGGAAAAAATCGATTTGAAAATAAAACCGGATGACAGGTTTAAGGAATAGTTAATATTCACTTACCACAACTTGGCCTTTTCAATTCAATGCCATTTGTTTGAAACCTTTGGCCGGAAAAACAAATGAAAATCTGTGGGGAGAAAATTAAAGTGGAGATTTTTGAAAGCATTTCAGTTTTTATGCCTTATAAACTAAATAGATTTTCTGTTCCAAATAGATCTGTTTGTTCTACGATACAGCTTATATTGGATTGAATTAAATTGTTATAAAGGGTAGCGCATAAGTAACGTTAACAGCGACTATATTGAATGCTTTCTTGGGCATCATTTGGTTTTAACTCGTGAACCAATTGCATCTTATATGGGAAACGATGACAATTCTTTACAAAGACTGCCTAGACATCTCTAACTGCTGAGAACGTCGCCTGCTGGAAGTTTCGGGGATTTCCTCAATACTTGCTTGCACTCGAGCAGTGGTCACTTCATTTCGAACTGCTCGAGATCTTCCAGTACGCGGAAGATCACAGACAGCCTCTTGTTGCCCAAAACGCTGAATCAATCGGTAAATTGTTGGAGTGATAGGAGCATTTCGAACTTAAAAGAAATTTCGATATGATCTGAATAATCGAATGCTGATTTTCAATGTAAAATTGAACAACTTTGGTTCTTTGTTCCACCATGAATTTCCCAAATCGTTGGGTTGGCGGGCTCATGGAGTTTTAGTCGCTATGAATCACTTCGACGGGAAGTGTCGCGCATTTTGCGTGCGCACATTTTACGAGAAATCTCGTTCAAATATTGCTACTAGACGACTATATTGTGCTGAATATGGACTACGGACTACTAATTTAATTAAAATATGGGTAAACCGTTTCGAAGAGACCGGTTCAATATTTAAACCACAAGGTTTAAGACAATGTTGAGAGAGTTTTGGAGTCAGTACGAGGAAATCCACAAATGTCGACTCGCAAGAGATCGTCTGTCTTACAATTATCGCGACGAAGTTTGCAACGAATTTTAACATTGGATCTTGAACTGCATCCATATAAGTCGCAATTAACACAAACATTGAAAGAGTCTGACTTCATAGCAAGGCTGGCATTTGCTAATGAAGTGCTTAATCGATTTTCCAATTTTGACAATATCCTTTTCTTTGACGAGGCTCATTTCCTTATGAATGGGTTCGCAAACCGTCAAAATTGTCGTTACTGGAACAGTGAAAATCCCAAAATCAAACACCAGAAACCATTGCATAGTCCTAAAGTGACGGTGTGGGCAGCAATCTGTGGCAAGGGAATAATTGGTCCTTTTTTCTTCGAAAATGCTCGGGGCCAAAACGTCACGGTTAATACGGAACGCTATGTTGAGATGTTGGACGGATTTTTGGCTCCAGAAATTGAAAATTCAAGATAGGGAATTCCAGAACTTGGTTACAACAAGATGGAGGTACCTGTCACACATCAAATGACTCCATGGCGGTGGTGAAGCAGATGTTCCCTGGCAGACTGATTTCGAAAAGAGGTGATATCCCACGGCCCCCACGTAGTCCAGACTTGACGCCTCTTGACTTTTTTTTGTGGGGAAACCTCAAACACAAAGTCTACAGTAATAATCCAAGAAACATCGTTCAGCTCAAGGAGAATATCCGTGTTGAAATGGCAGCCATTACACCAGTATTACTGAAGAAAGTATTCAATAATTTTCGTTTGCGGTTAGAGGAGTGCCGTCGTAGAGAGGGTCACCATTTAGATGGTGTTATTTTTAAAAAATAAACTCCATTTATTACTCTACAATGCCTTAGATTTATTTTAATCATACCTTTTGTATTTATTTTTTAATCTATTTTTTTAAATATGCACGTTCTATTGCGCCACCCAGTATTTTGCCAGACCATAGTCAAAGATTTTAAATGGGCTGTATCAGCCCACTTCTTGCGGTACATCCCACACAAATTAATGATTTTCTGAAATTTAATGTTCTCCCCTTAACTCCTAATTGGTACACGACGACAACGTAAATTTCTGTCCATTGCATTGGTTTGTAATGCTTATCTAAATCTGAAAAATTAGTCAATTAATAGCGAAACAAAAATCGAACCAACGAACCAATTAATTAACCAATTAATTCTACACATACATATTCTTATCTTTTATATTGTTGCACTGAATCCAAAGAATTTCTAGGCTTGTAGAGTACAGAATAATCGGAGGAGTTTTCCGTTTTTACGAGTTAACTTTACCTTTCACAGTATAAGATATCCAACTGTTTTTTAGTTAAATTTGTACTACATTTGGATGTTTAGGCTATTCGATTTATTTCAATAGTTATATACTTTTTCTTATATCTGCTGTCAATTTGAAATATTTGGAACTTTAAACTGAGCTATTTTATTATTTGGAAAAACTTAAACTTCTTTGTCACATCTTCACTAGATAGAATGATAGCAAAAAGTGTAACAGTCAGAAGGAAGAGTTTCATGGATTTTTAAAATATTAAACCAACTTCATCCATTTGCTGGCTTGAAGTTGGTTTAACACAAGACACAACAAAAACTCTCGTAAATTTTTATAAAACTTTTTAAAAATTGCAGCCAAATATTCAAAATTGGCTATATCGACCTTACTCTTCAAGTATCTCTCCCATAGGAAATTTGATCATTTTCCCCTATATCATCTAGTTGGTCAGTTATCCTGTCCTTTGTCCACCATATTACATTAAATATGTAACAATATATATAAATATTTAACCGCTTGATAATGCTCTTTCCATCGCTTGCCATAAAAACGACAGATTAAATGTCTACATTCTAAGGTTCACATCTTTCATTTAACTTGGCATACGTCAAACTTTTCGTAATATTAAAACCAAGAATGGAAATGACCTGCGTTGCCAGACTACTGCTTGTAGCTTCCGTGTCAATTGGCCGATTTAGTTCAAATTAAAACTTTTAATTAGCAACTCGCAGTAATGATCATAATTCGCCATTGTGTTTCTTTATAATGCGGGCCAAACTTTGAAAAAAAAAATCGAATCACAACTACGCCTTTCATCTATGTTCGTGCATAATTTAATTCATATATTCTTAAGTTTCGTAGGGGTAAGTGGTCAAAGTGTTGCCAACGTCAAGCTGTTATACCAGTAATCAAACGATTAATGGCGGCGCGCTCACTTTTGATGAGAGGTGGGCGACATGTTGTTCTCAAGCTAACGAAAGTACGATACGTCGCCTTACGTTGTAGTTAAAAAAAAATATCGAAATGCAATACAAATACATCATCGAACAACGTCATGGAGGTGGACATCCAAAAGCAAAGGTATCGTCAGAAAGGATTCGAATTCAGCGTAATTCACGACAAAGCGAAGTTCAATTTTCGAAAAATTTCAATTTATTTGTTCGTAGGGGGCATATCAATACTATTGCAGCCCTATGAAATACAAAAATTTCTAGATTCAACACCTGCGCAACAGGCAGTTCACCTAACAAGACCAGAGTTGCTTAAACACTTGCATGTTATTGGTGAGCTGGAGCTTGTTATGGTAATCAAACCATTAATGGCGGCGCACTCACTTTTGATGGGAGGTAGTGCGACATGTTGTTCTCAAGCCTATGAAAGTATATCGTTTTACGTTGCAGTTAAAAAAAATTATCGAAATGTTATCATCAAAAAACGCCATGGATGTGGACATCCAAAAACAACGGTATCGTCAAAAAGGGTTCGTAATTCAACGTAATTCACGGCAAAGTAAAGTTCAATTAGCGAGAAATTCCAATTTGTTTGTTCGTAGGGGGTAGCCCTATGAAATACAAAAAGTGCTGCATTTAACACTTGCGCAACAGGCAGTTCGCCTAGCAAAAGCAGAGTTGCTTAAACACTTGCACGTTGTTGATGAGTCTGAAAACCTTATCTTTTGTGATGAAAACATTTATACAGTTCAGCAATATGTACAAATAAAACGATTGCGTATAGTTAGAGTTTAAACCAAAAGTCAACTTAATCCAGCAAATTACTCTACGGAAACAAACGCTTGCATTAGTGATGGGATGGGGCAGCGATAACTGCCTCAGGACACCCGCCACACGTTTTCTTCAAACAGAGCATAAAGGTAAGTTAACAAATTTGACACGGAAAACTTTTAGACGATGCTTTGTAAACTTTGGCATATCAACAATTCGGTAGGAACCATTGGATGTTTTAACAAGACTGCGTCCCATTCCATAAAAACCGTAAAACCTAAAGTTTGCAATGGTGGCCACCATATTCCGCGAGCTTAAACTTAATGGATTTTTCCATATGGTTCATTCTGGAGTCCATTCAAAGTACCATCTTAAAAATATGAGACGGTCACACTCTTAAAGGCTGCTCTTTATCGAGAATGGGACAAAATACTATATCAGCTCACATTCATGCAGGATGTTCCCGGAACTATAACATATTTTTCTTAAAATGTAAAATGTTTTTTACGGCATACTGAAGTTTTTAAATAAAAAATGAAAATCGTCAAAATTGAAGTATTTTTAAATGACAACTCTTCGTTACAATCAAAAGAATCAATTAAGGGTTTCTAAGTGAGTTTTGGCCGACGCCGCAACATGTGAACGAGCGTTATCAAGTGATTAGCACGAACTCGTTAAATGGTTTGTACAACTTAATGGGGTTGTACAACTCAAAATTCATGACTCCGCGTTAATCCCATCAAATACACAACAGCATTCGGCTTGGCCGTCGATGATGAAGTATTTCCACGTAGTGTCCTAGATTTTCTACTCTTTTATTTATCATATTAGAACCATTTTCCATCAGCACTAACTATGCGATGCGGAAAAACTTTAAGTTTATTCTTGGCAAGCAGCAATTCACATGTACAAAATCTACGTTCAATATTTTTAGCGCTCAGCAATTGATATGGAACTCAATTTCCTTTCTTTTGAATAATTTATTAGGGGGAAACGATGTAAAATTGCTTGTGAAGTCACCCCAAATGTGATTGCAGGCTGTTCTTTTATTTTTCATTTCTGCCAATTCTGCATCTTCGAACATTTTTGGAACTCCTCAAATTTCCCTGTCTTTGGCGTCAAACTCACCATTGTTGAACTTTTGAAATTGCCCATGACAACTTCTCCCGCTAAAAATGTAATAGAGGCGTGTCAGCTGCAGATTTCTTCAAATTAAAGAAGTAAATCAAAAATCGCTGAGAATGACGCTCGAGATATTTCCACGAAAAATACGTGATGTTGTTACAAATGCGCTAATATCCCTGACCAACAAGGTTTTGGACTGAAGCAACCAAATATTCATCCTAGGATAATTTGGTGGGCTAAATTCTCTATCACGTCAGGTTTTTGAGATACAAAAAACAAAATCTTTTTATTTGTTTTTTACTTACAAAATCATTAATTTATTTAAAAATGAATGAATTTTCAAAAGTGAATGGTAGTATTTGAAAGTCGTTTGTATTTTGTTGGTTCGGTTTCACGTATTAGAATTCAGTAATAGTCTCCCAGCATGTTTTTGTCCCAAAATCCTTGATAATTTCTTTCAATTTTCATTAAATCTTGGTGAGCACGCTCCCCTTGTTCCTCGCTCACCGCACCTAGGTTTTGTGGGGAAAAAATCTAAATGCCAATGAAGGAAATGCATTTTCAGTGACATTCCTCCACCTAATTCGTGATAATTTTTCAATAATTCAGCAACAATTAGTCTGTAGTTTTCACTCTTATTGTTTTCAAGGTAACTGTTCACGATGCTTTGGAAAGATTTCAAGGCTGCATATTCTTTCTCCAATAAACATTGTGAGAAATTTTCATCTTTTAATAGGTTCCTGATCTGAGGGCCAACAAATACGCCTTCTTTGATTTTAGCATATGAAATTTTAGGAAAAACCGCTAACAAGTATTTAAGTGCTGCACCATCTTTGTCCAGAGCCTTGACAAAGTTCTTAAAAAGACCCAATTTCATGTGCAGCGGCGAAAGAAGAACGCCATTTGGATCAATTAATGGTTTATTTGAAATGTTTTGTTTTTGTGATCAATACTGAGTTTTTTCTTGCTCTGCTCTGACGCAAAGATCACATGTAGCGCGACTATCCCATAGACAAAGGAAACAAAAATATTTTGTGAAACCTCCTTGCATATCAGTCAACAAACCAATGACCGGAAACAGATTAATTTATAGTTATTTACGATGGTGTCCTTAAGGTCACCACAGTTTTTCCATTTATTATCGCTGTATTTGAGTAATATCAAAATTTCAGTCATTGATTCGTAATTTTCCTTTATATTAACGGCATATACTTAAAGTCATCAATAAATAGTCTCTATTCTGGTTTGTCATTTTTTGAAATAAACCATCAATATCAGTACAGAATAGAATAGAGTGTTTCCTTTCAAAATATGCAGTCAATTCCAAACTTCTACCTCTATAGATTGTTACTTTTGCCTCCAACTGTAAGATGTTTCCACTGCTGCATGCGTGAAGCTAGTAAATCGGCGTCTTGCTTCGTTGAATGTAAATCCCGAATTGGATCATTCAGCTAAGCTTGAGTCAGTAAATGGCGTTCTTCATCAGCCTGAAACAAACTTTTGTCATTGCTGGTGAAAGATATTTTGGGACTCACTGCTCGTAGCACTGAGAACGACTGGTAATGAATGCATGATTTGGTGGACGTTGAAATGGTTAAAAAACCGATGAGACATTCGCGCAAGTAATTTTTTTTTTCGATTTTCAATATTGAATTCAGCAACTTTTGTCAAACAGAAATATTAATCGGCTTGGTGGTTACTTGACTCTCTTCAAAGTATTGGAATTGAAAAATCGAAATAGATATTCAGTTGTATAAAACAGTTCTGCAACTATTGCAAAACATTGTCAGTGTCCGCGGTTTGTTCAAGTTTCTGACAGCAAAACCAAAATACTGTAAATATGCATATTTTAATGATTCTGATATTGCATATTCTTTTTTTTTCCAACCAAACAATCACCACACGCCAAGCAAAAATAATTTGAATCAGTAACACACGATCTCCCTGACATGCACGCTTCTATTATGAAGATTTACAATGAAGGTGGGCTTCTGTCAAATTAATAATTGTGAAGTTGTAGTGTCATGTCAGTATTGACTATTTTACTGTATTGTCAGCAAGCGATAGAACGTGAACCGGACGTGCTAGCCCACTTTTTATGCCAGATTCATTTCTGCAGTCAATTTCAAAGTTGAAAACCAGTGCACGCTAATGGAGTTGCCAGACGACC
>JAHXMU010000056.1:449113-480622 GCA_019455685.1 Philornis downsi | reverse complement strand
GATGCAAAAGCCATGCATTTTTCCCCCACAATTCCGGGCGTTTCTTTCGTATTGCTTCACGCAAACTGCGCATAACTTCAATACTCCATATTTACCATACGACCTTGTGCTAAGAACTCCTAATGCACTACGCCATGGTAATCGAAGAAAATAGTGAGCAAATCCTTGACATTTGATCGAATTTAGAGTACTTTTTTTGGTCTTGGCTCTCCTGGACTCTTCCACTGGGACGATTGGGCTTTGGTTTCGATGTCATAACAATATATTCATTAATCGTTACCAGCTATGACTCTTTTATGCAAATCTGGATCATCGTTGACGCCATTCAACAATTCCTGACACGATGCTCATACAACGTTGTTTTTGGTCAAAATTCTGCAATTTTGGAAAGAACTTCGCTACCATACGCTTCATGCCCAAAATTTCCGAAAAGAGATTTCCATTGTCTACGATTGGACTTTGGTTTCGATGTCATAACCATATACCCATGATTCGTTAACAGTTATGACCCTTTTAAGCAAATCTAGATCATCGTCGACGTCATTCAACAACTCCTGAGCGATGCCCATGCGACGTTGTTTTTGGTCAAAATTCAGCAATTTTGGAACGAAGTTCGCTGCCACACGCTTCATGCCGAAAATTTCTGAAAAGATTGCATGGCTTGAGCCAACTGATATGCCGGAATCCTCAGCAACTTCTCTCATTGTCATTCGACGACTCTCCATAACAATTTTCTTCACTTTTGCAACATTTTTATCGGTTGTTGATGTACTGGGGCGTCCAGAGCGAGCGTCGTCATTGACTTCTTCTCGACCTTTTGTGAAAAGCTTGTATCACTTGTAAACATTCTTTTTAATCAGAGTAATCTTACCGTATGCCACCGTCAACATTTGTTTTTGAGCACTTAATTCCATTTTTTACACAAAATTTGATGCAACTTATTTGATCCTTTCATTTCAATAGCAAAAAATCGCCGAGAACGCAAAACATCTCTCTTATTTATGCCTCTCACAAACAAACTAAACATGCTATATGGATAAAACCCTCAATATATCTTCGAAACGAGTGTATCAACATAAACAAATAATAATCGAAAGTCGAATGTACGCAGCTTGCGAAATTTGAAAATTCGCCTTATTTTTTTAACACACCTCGTATATTTAATGTGAGTCAAAAACGCTTAATGTAAGTCAAATTTTACTAATTTAGTTCTCAATCAATCCAAAACGGGTTATGTCGGTTAATTTGTATAACGTGTATAAGAAGGAACCATGCTTTCCGACTGACCGAATCCCCGAATTAAACCTTCAATCATAATCGATAATCATCACTTTTATTTCCTCTTAGACTACAAGTACTGAATAAAAACCCCAAATATGATGGACCCTTTAGCTAGAATATTATTAGCAAAACTTGTTGGGGTGTGCAAGGCTCATATTAGGCATTAAAGACCATTAACAGCTGCCGGTGACAAAATTTTTCCATTCGATTTTTATATGAACGTATTTTCCTCTTTTTACATTATGTTTTTGCTTTTAAAATGAAGCTATTTCCTTAATATTAGTGTTTTATATCAATAAAAAAAAAGCTCGGATGTGAACAGAGCGAGTGAAATTCTTTTCAAAAAAAAAAAAAAAAAAAAAATTGGATAAATTTTTTTAAGTTTATTTTTTTTTTTTTAAAAAAAAAAAAAAAAAAAAAAATTCGATCAATTCTTTTAAGTTCATGTTTTTATTTTGAATATACAAAAGCTACAATTTATCGGAAATACATAATTAATTGATCCAATCAGTACAGAAGTTTCAGTTAGCTGAACAGCATTCTTTTGGGATGTTGCAAAAATACATGGAATTAGAGAGCAAAAAAAAATTTTCTGAAGTGTTTCAGTTAGGAAATTTAAAAAGAACATTAATCTTTGCCAAGTCGGCAAATTTACTTTCGTGGTACCCTAAGGGGAGTGGCGGGGCATACCTATACAATATAATTGATGAGAATTTCAGTAGTTTCAAGCTACGAATCATGGATTACGGTGGAAAATCAAATTTCGATGAATCGGTTCACTTGTATTGAAGGTACCCCCTTAGGTGTGGCACCATTGTCCATTTTCGTTCTCAAAGCATAGCTCAGCAAACATATGATATATGGCAAATTTGGTCGAATTTGCTACAATCAATCGGAAGATATGGAGGTAATTGTATGAGAGGTGCAAAAGCGGACGTGGTTGCTTGATCGATTTTTCCCCGATATGAGAGGAAATTGTATGACAATATAGAGAACGAAAAAAGAAGACTTCTACAGTCAACTAATTAGCAATTACAGAGAATTTATTGCATTTCGAAAAATCGACTAATCTGTACAGGGGGTACCAGAATGCGTATGGCAATCGGTTGACTTTTTAAAATTTTATGAAGTAAAACAATGCAACGGGCATAAATTTTAACGGCTGCTTATTACAAGGGAGGAGTCACAGCGAGGAATTTAGATTTTGAAAAATCAGGCTATGTGAATGGGGTTACTAGAAGGTGTGGGCCGATATAGCCCACTTATAATGAGCATATACAAAGAGGCGCACGGTGCAACAGTAGTTGTCATTGGGACAGTTATTTAAAGATGTTAAAGAAGTCTTTTTATTCAGAACTGCGCCGAAGACGTATCCGATTCAACAGCATTTAGTTTTTGTTTTGAAATATTAAATTTAGTTAAACGAAATTTATGTCCCCAAAATTATTCTTATTATTTCATCTACGTCACTGGCATTTTGGGACAAATTTTAATTATTACACCACATGATCATAAAAGTATATCCTAACAAAAGAAAAAATATCTGTCAACTATCGTATGATTTCGTACCCGCTAATATACTACTTATTGTTGTTGTTGTAATGCAACCATTGATTTTGTCATGACAATGTAATTGCTGTTGCTTAGCGAGGTTGCTTTATGAGTTGTTGTGCATCAATTAAAATTTACTTGTATTTTGATCATTGGAATGTCAGCATCGTTCATTGTGCAATAAAATGATAAGGTTTATATATTTAGAAAAATACAGTCCACAGTCGTTGGTTATTTTAATTTCCATCATTGGACTATAATATTTATTAGTCCAATTCATCACCAATTTTAACTTTCTGACCAGGTGTTGTATATGCGTGAATAAGCATGGAGGTCATTTACGATCTTTCATCTTCCAAGCCAATTATTTATATAAAATAAAATTGATTGATTGATTTCTATACAATAAAAAAAAAAATTAATGAAATACATTGATTACAAAAAAAAAAAGTTATTTTAATTTCTTATCGTAGCACAATTGGTGGGCCATCCTGTAGTATGAGTGTTCCACCGCAAGCTGGCAATATTATTACGTAATACTAATTAATATTATTCATACGTATACACATTTTTTTAACTAACAAACTTTACGTATGTCTTGTGGTAGTTACAAATTTGCACAGTTACTTATTTTCCAATTTCAAACTAAACAGTTAAAGTTATAACAATAAATGTTATACAAGCGTTTCCCGGACACATATATGGGTACGTAGATCAACTTTAAGTTCTGCTTGTCACAAAATGGTTTCTGTCCAACTTTTCTTAATACATACAAACAAGAGCAAACAGAATTTACTATAGCTGATATGAATCTAAATATCAACAATTATACTAATAACCAAAACAATTCTAACAAAAATTTTGGTTGCATTCACAAAACCGACACAACAAAACTAATTGTTGTCTGACTTTGAGTGTATTTGGTTGCCATATTTTCATATTTTTGGTAATGGAACTCATGAATTGCAATACGTGTGTGCGGCTTTGTATCTACGTGGTTTCGATTGCCACACTTGTGATGCTTCAGACGTAATTTGGCTAAATAAGTGTACAAGTGCAGGATATGTATACATGTAGTTAATGTTAGCATTAAAGCATTACAAGTACAGATAATGTAAATTTTAAATAAATTTATAAACTCAAAGGTAGTAAGAACAGACTGTGATCGATTTCGTGTAATGAAAATCACAGTAAAAATCTATGTCTGCTAAAACTCTTCATGGCAAGCCGTATATTTGCAGCTGCCAAATATAAGATGGAATGATGCCTTTGTATGGCAGTCATACCGAAAAGTGAACCCTGTTAACTGAGTTTTAATTAAGTTTTTTCTCTGGCAACATTTACTTGCATATCGTAGTCGAATTGTGCAAACAGCTCGATTTTAATTTTCATATCGTTTTGGATAGAATGTTTTTGAAGTCAACTTTTCCTGCACTTTTTCCAATTTCCTTATTACTATTATTCAGGAAAATATCATTTGAAGGAAATGGACCAGTTTTTGTTTCCAAATCTTTTTTATGTATGTTCGTAAAAATCTATATCGACCTCAGCAAGTCTGTCCATCAGCCAGTGCGACTGTTCAAAAAGCATGGCAAAAATGTTTGCACGCAAATATGCTACAGATATATTCATGCTAACCTCGAAAATCGGATGAATCGACTCAGCGGAACTGAAACCACAACTAGAAAAATAGCAATTTCCCAGGACTTTCAACCACTTTATCCTATAACATCTAAAGGTACGGGGCGGTCCCATAACTAGCCGACGAGACAAAGAAAATACAAAATAGTTGGGAAAATTTTTCTTCATTTTTCAACACAATTTCCTTTAAGAACGATGCATTTTTTCCAGCGATATTCAATAGCTTCTATACTCTGTTTATAGCAAGAAAATTAGATTTTAAAGCCAAATTATACATGTTTGCAGACGACATATGCTTACTTTATAATTATAATTATCCTTTAGTACTGCAAACACAAATAGAATGTGATGCTGCGATGCTTTATGTGAATATCTAAGGGTGAATAAACTAGTTTTAAATGCAAGCAAAACTAAAGTTGTGAGATTTAGACCAAAACTTTCTATTAATGATACAAATATGATCGTACATGTTGATGGTAACGTGATAGAAGAATCAGAAAGCGTGCGTTATTTAGGAGTGTGTCTTAAATATAATATGTCGTGGGATAAACACATCATGGACCTAAAGTCCAAAATATCGTTAGGACCTATAATTTTGTTCAAATTTAAAACAAATTAAATGTAAAGCCAAAGCTAATGTTATATCAGTCTCTGATACATTCTCATTTGACGAATCTTCCTTTCGTGTATGGTGGTGTAAGTCCACCACCTGTCTAAAAGCTCTACAATCGGCACAGAATAAATCTTTAAAAACTGTTTTTAATCTACCTATGAGATTCAGTACAACTTCTTTATATAAAGGTTATGCCACAAATGTCTTACCTGTTAAGGGATTATACAAACAACAACTTCTGCTCTATGTTCATAAATCAATAAATGGAATTGGAGTCTTTACAGCATCCTTTCATAGAAATATATCATATACCCAAAGATCAACCCGTCAAGCAATACATTTAAATGTTGTGTTTTGTCGGTTAGAGTTGACCAAGCGGAACGTGTTACATTTGCTGGACCATTTGAACATAATCAATTGCCAGTACACTTGAAAGAAGCTTCAGTTTTATGAGCTTTTAAAACCCAATTAAAAAAATATTTGATAGATAATTTGGAAATGCTTCTAACATAATTTTTTTTTTATCTCTCCTATTATTAAATATTTTAATGTTAATATTTGTTGTTGGTATTGCATAAATGGTTTTAGTTGAGGCAATATTATAACAAATTTTAGTTATCTTATTGAACTGTAATAAACAATTTATTAAAAAAAACTGTCAAACTCCTTAAAATTGCCATCAACCGCGGACTCCACCTCTTCATTGTACGCAAATATTTTGCTACCGAACCATTTTTTCAAGTTTGGAAATAGAAATTAGTCTGAGAGACCGAACTCTGGCAAATAAGAGAACTTTAATTTATTAATTTTGGCCATCGCAATAGTGGATGTATGAACTGGATCAATGCCTTGAAACAACAATTTCTTTTTCGCCAAATGCGACATTTTTCCCATATTTTCATCACACAAATGATGCAATAAATTAGTATAATATTCGCCCTTGATGGTTTTTCCTTTCTAAAGATAATCAATAAAAATAATGCCATGCATATCCCAAAAAACAAACGCAATGACCCTGCCTGTAGATGGAATTGTCTTCGCCTTCTTTGGACACGATTCTCCCACTCCAGGCCACTGTTTTGACTGTCTCGCCTTTGTCTCAGGTGTGAAGTGGTGGACCCATGTCTCATTCATGGAATAAACTGAAGCAAAAATTCGGTTTTATTGCGGTGAAACATCGCCAGACTGTATAGCTCTACATCTTCGCGACACAGTTTTTGATCTATTGAAAGCAAGCGCGGCATCCATCTTGCCCACAGCTTTCTCATTTTCAAATCTTCAGTCAATGCACAGCGTATAGTACTTTTTGAAATGCCTATCATTTTAGTTAGCTCATGCACCTTCAGCCGACAATCATTCAATATCATTTCGAGGATTGTCTTAATTGTGACTGGAGAGGACACCTTAATTGGCCGACCACTACAGCGTTCGCCTTGGCAGCTCGTACGGTCTCGTCTAAACTCTGTTACCCAATATTTTACAATCGTAAACGAAGGAGCAGACTCCCTCAGAGTAGAATCTAGCTCGGCTTTGATATTGGTTGGACTGAGGCCTTTCATATGAACATACTGAATTCCATAACGGTGACCAATTTTTCCCATGTTTACAAATTCACTGAGATCGTTTACTTTTGATAGCTCAAATCTTGCGATTTAACGCCTCTTGATTAATTCTTGTGGGGTTATGTCAAGTCGTTAGTCTATGTGGACAAGCCAAACCCTATTGAAGCCTTACAGGATAACATAACACGCATTATTCGTGAAATACAGGCCGAAATACTCGAAAAAGTGACGAAAAATTGGACCTTCTGAATGGACATTTTGAGACGGAGCCGCGGACAACATTTACATGAAATAATCTTTAAAAATTAAATGGCAAAGGCCAATTTATCGATTCCAATAAAAAATTTTAATATATGATGCAAATTTGAGTGTTTTATTCGATTTAAAAAAAAAAACTACGATTAAAAAATCACCCTATATTATCTTTTCTCCTACAATACGAGCATTTCACCAGTTATTTCTATGAAATAAATTTTATCCAATTCCGAAGTTAACCTGCCTATGGCAATGAATCATTTTCGGCCAAAATCTTAAACTTCAACGTCAAGTGAAACGGTTAAGATCGTTAGATCTTATAATTGGCAATCAGCACACAGGAATGCTCGAAATAACATAGATTATGGTTACGATCACAAACATGTACACTTTATGGGGTCTCATATGGATGTTTCTAAGTGTAACAAATGGAACGATAATCTTAAAATACGTAATTCCTATAGTAGTGGATAGAAAACGGAAAGACAAAATATTAAAACCGGCACCACGCTTGAGAAAAAATTTATCTTCTTTGGCAGAGACACATTGAAAAACGATGCGTTATTAAGGAAGCAAGATAAATAAAAAATATCCTGCAGGCAACGGACCAGAAAAAAACACAATATATTGTCATTAAGGAATCACCTACAGGCTGATCATTACTAATATATTTTATATTCGTATTTCATTAAATTTATTATCCATCTTTTTCATTTTATGTTGAAACACATTTTAAAGTTCCCATATAAATACAAAATCATCTCCATTGCTATGTAAATAGAGAAAATTTACTTGAAATGAAAAACAAATCAAATAAAATAGAAGAAAAATGCTTTGTTATTGTCAATATTTTCAAATTAATTAAAAACAAAATCCATTGTTGCTCACGCACTGCCACCACAGTCATTTCTACCAAATACCACCAATCGAATCCTTGATTAATTTTATTACTATTTTCACAGAATGTCTTTTTTAATTTCTTCTGCAGGACAACAATTGATCAATTAAAGTCCAACTGCCAAAGGGGCTCGCATTCAGTTGACACTGGCGACTTCAACCCTCCCATCTCAACCCCCTTTAAGATGGTTATATCTAAGAACGGGGATGAATAGGACAAAGTTGGTGAAGCGACTTCAGATGTTAAAGACGACGATGACGTTGGTGATGATGATGATGATGATGACAATGTTATTGTGCTCCCGCTATAGTTCCTTGAGGCAATAAGTACTATCACTACTGGGGGGGAGTGAAGTCCCTGTGTGATGCTTTCATTTACACGCCACATTCAGCTACCCCTACGAGTATCTTATGGTGGCAAATTATAGTGTCGATAAATGATTTTTGTCACGAAGAATAAATACTAGAGTTCGTGATGGTGTTGTAGAATTCGGAATTATAAGCGATTTATTTGTACACAAGTATCAGCAGCGGCATCGAAATGACAGAATGAGCGAACAGGCGACATCTTCCTCAGCTCTCGCTGTGTCAGAGTCATTTGAATACTGCCGCATTGACACCGAGAATAACAACCTTAACATTTTCTTGAATGAAATATCGATGCTTTGTGGCCTCTCTTGTCCAACAGGAAAAGGATAACAACAACATAACAGCAGGACGAAAAGGCAGCTGGTTAAAAAATGAATGTAGAAGGATAAAAAGAGGTAAGGAAAAGGGAATCGGCCAAAGCGACTTTATGTGAAAACGGGCGTACTGCAACCCACTTCACGATGTTTGCGTCATTGGTGACATGGAAGAACCCTTCCCCGCCCCAGAACAATAGATACAAATTTGATAACACAAATCGCTGTTTCCTTGCAAAGATTTCGTTTTAAGCAAAAGGCACGTTTATTTATTGAATAACAAAGCTATGGTTGATTTATGATGGTAATATCGAAAGCAAAAATCCTTGAAATTTGACACCATAGCATCTAAAAATGCCAGGAAGAAGATCGATTTGCATACACAATCGGAGAGCGACATTGAAAGAGATGTAATGGAAGACATTTCATAAAGGGGGTAAGTCTGCAAATAAACAAACAATACATTGCAAATAATACATTGCAAGTATATGAGCCATATGAGAAGTGTCAAAGGACAGTGTGTATTTATAGTGTAAGTCCAATGTGGCACAAGATCTACAGGTTTACAGCTGCTGAGTGTAGCACCCAAAAATATATGCTCAAAAAACTGTATACCGGATTGGTTCAGAATTATTTTCTGATTTCATTTAACATTTATTCTGACTGTATTTCTGTCTGACATCTGTGTCCCTAAATCTCAGATAGAGTGCATACTAATGTAATACTGCTGAACGTAAACCAAAACTATAAGTCCAAAAAAATTGACCAAAACACTTGTAAAATTAACCCAGATTACCTCCGGACTATATTCCGCTGCATGCAGAGCGCAATATATTGATTCAGTACTGCTGAGGGTAACAAAGTCTAGGGGGTTTAACGTGAGTCTCGCCGTGAAGGCCTTACCCACGGTGTGCGACTCACTGGGCGTATTGCAATGCGATTGCCAGCCTCTCCCTGGGATAGCCAAGTTAACGTTGACTATCTAGGAATAGGAGATGACAATTTTGAGGCTATGCTATAGTAACTGTCAGCCATTTCTTTCAGCCAGAACATAACAAATTGATTATGTTAGTATGAAGCATAAACCACGAATAAGGTGCGTCATGTAGTAATTCCAACTTTAATTCATTAATTTTGGTCATCGCAATAGCGGATGTGTCAACTGGAGCATTGTCTGAATCAAACAATACTTTCTTTTTCGCCAAATGCGGCTTTTTCCATAATTTCGCCAACTAAACGCTTCAATAAATTAGCATAACATTGGCCGTTGTTATCTCTGAAGATAATCAATAAAAAATAATTCCATATAATCCCAAAAAACAGACGTCATGACCTTGCTAGCAGATTGAACTGTTTTCGCCTTCTTCGGACGCGATTCTCTCATTCCAGTCCATCGCTTTGATTATTCCTTTGTCTCAGGTGTGAAGTGGTGGTCCCATATTTCATACATGGTTATAAATCGATACAAAAATTGGGCTTTATTGCGATAAAACATCACAATGCTGTTTTTGCTATATTGAAAGCAAACGCGGCACTCATCTTGCGCAGAGCTTTCTCATTTTTAATATATAACTCGCACAACTTCAGCTGACGATGATATATAGATAATATCATTTTGTGGATTTTCTTAACCGTGTCTAACATGGGCATCTTAATTGGTCGACCGTTCCGGTATTCGTCTTGGCAGCTCATACGGCCTCATTTAAAATCTGCCACCCAATATTTTATAGTCCTAAATGAGCAGGAGCGGGCTTCTCTAGAGTAAAATCTAGCTCGGCTTTAACATTGGTGGGACTGAGATCTTTCAAATGGAAATATTGAATTACATAACGATGACCAATTTTTTCCACGTTTACAAATTCACTGAAATCGTTTACTTTTGATAGCTCAAACAAAAATACTAAACAACGTGGCGCCTTGAAACCTAAAATATATGTTTTCTAAGATCACCACTTTTCAACAAAATAAATTTTTTCGCACTGCTGCCACCATCTAAACGTCAGGGCGGCTAGTTCTGGGACCGCCGTATTAATTTAACGTACATCAGGCATATAGCAAATTTATTTCTGCGAATGAAGGAAATCATCGACTAACTACGTCCATTCTTGCACCCCTCATAAATTTGCACCAAATCTAAATGATATTGATCATTATATATCAGGCACATATCAAATTTATTTCTGCGAATGCAAGAAATCGTCAACTAACTACGTCCATTCTGGCACCTCTCACACGTTTGCACGAAAGCAAAATGATATTGAGTGAAGTTCACTTCCTAACTGGAATTTCTATACTGATTTTCCTTTCTTTTTATAAATTAAAATGAATACCAAAGAATAGCCGTTTTCCGTAAAAATTACTTTTTAACCCAGGTTTTAATACCTATCGTAAAATTTCGAATTGGCTATCCTTGATCTAGATTTTTGTGATTAATTTGGAACGTTTTTAAATTCCCACGTCAAACACAAACATGTCACATTGCGGTCTTATTGCTATCACCCACATTCAGGGCAAGCTTAATATTAGTAAAACTATCAATTTGTTTCTAGAAAATTTTGTTAAAACCAAATTATATGCATATATATAGTCGTATTTACTTCAGTGTAGGCAAAATAGGGTCTTAATTGGTTTCATTTATTGTACATTTTTACACTGTACATGAATATGTCTATTTAGAAAAGTATTTCTATTGTAGTTTGTATAACAAACTAATGCAACAAGTATAGAAAAGTCAGTCAGTTGAATTGACTTACGAACAAATTCACTCAATATCCTTTTATGAATGAACAACGGATTCTCATTGTGAAATTGTTTTACCAAAATGGTGAAAGTTTTGCGGTTACAGTTCGCACACTGCGATCAATTTGGGGTCACAATGATGCTTCAAAAGAGTCAACTGTAAAGAGATTAATGGATAAATTTGCCAAAACCGGATCTGTTAGTTATGTAAAAACAACAACGCGCCTTCGACCAGGTCAATCGACCGAAAATGTCGCAGCTGTACCTGATGATGTCGCTCAAACTCCATCCACCTCAATTCGACACCGAGCTCAGCAAATTGGTGTCTCCAAATCCACTATGCAGCGAATTTTGACAAAAGATTTGCATCTTCATGCATACAAAGTTCAATTGACTCAGGAACTGAAGCCAGCTGACCATGGACAGCGAAGGGAGTTCGTTAATTGGCTATTGGAGAGACAACATGAAAATGGCGATTTTGCCGATAAAACCATCTTCAGTGACGAGGCCCATGTCCATCTTGATGGCTTCGTCAATAGGCAGAATTGTCGCATTTGGGGTGAGGAAAATCCTCGAGTGATTCACGAGAAGCAAATGCATCCTCAATGTGTCACTGTGTGGTGTGGATTTTGGGCTGGAGGAATCATTGGACCTTTTTTTATGAAAATGAGGCATGTCAAGCGCAAACAGTCAATGGTGTTCGGTATCGTGAAATGATAACCAGTTTTTTCGTGCCTAGAATTGAAGAAATGAATGTGGAGGGCATGTGGTTTCAACAAGACGGCGCTACATGTCGTGCAGCTAGAGAAACAATTCAATTGCTGCATCAGTCATTTTCCGGTCGTGTTATTTTGCGTTTTGGAGACCAGCATTGGACGCCTAGATCGTGCGATTTAACATTATTAGACTTTTATGAAGTCTAAGTCTATGTTTTTTTTGAAGTCGATGATTTACGCGAAAAAGACGACTACGGCTCAAGTCTTAAAAGAGGAAATTGGACGCTGGGTTAATGAAATACCACAGCATTTATGCAAAACGGTCGTTGAAAATTTCTTTAAAAGATCGCGTGTGTGCTAGCAAAGCCGCGGCTGTGTTTTATTTAAAATTTAAATCTTGCGTTCTTTTTGGGACACCCTTTATATGGGTTAAATTAGTCATTTTTATGGGAGGTACCAAAAGGAACATAGAAATGTTGATTTTCCCCAAGTTTCAGAAAGGGTTACATGGAAAAACTAATTAATTTTAGAAAAACGTTAATTTGTATGGCAGGTAAAAGAAGTAGCGTGACTTTACTTACCAACCTTACTTTAGCAAATCCTTATTGTGTTCGACCAACTCTAGTGTAACTATTTAAATGTTATGACCATAAGAATATAGTGTTAAATCGGTTATTTTTATGGGAGTCAACAGAAAGACGTAAGACGATTTTTTTTAATTTTACCAAACAATGTTGAGCATTATAACAGCTACAAATTAAAGTTGCTGCAATCTAAGAATTAGAAGTTACGCTAAAAAAATCGAATTTAAAAAAAACCCTGGCTACTATACGGAAAATATTGAAACGTAACAAATTTTAAGAAATTTCATAAAGATTACTAGCCAGCCAGATATACGAACATCGGTCAATGAAAAGTTATGAAAGACTTATGGTCAAAGTATACTTAGAGACTTCTGTATAGGCTTTACGTTTTTGTCATATCAAATGACATGTATCCATCTCCATTCTCCATCTTCATTCCTTGGAATGAAGACATAATTAAATATCGGGTTGTTCAGAAAGTTCGTTCGGTTTTTAAAAGAAAGTTATTTACAAATTTATAAACAAGGAAACAATTATTTTAATCTATTATGTAATCTCCCCCTTTTTCAACAATTTTTTCAATAGTTAATAAAACTCGCGTGGTTTTTCTGAAAAGCAGCGTTCAATCCGATTTCTCACTTTCTCGTCGTTATGGAAATTCAAATCCTTCAAGTGGTTGCTCAGATTGCGAAATAGGTGATAGTCGGACGGGGCACGGTCTGGCGAGTACGGTGGGTGAGGTAAAACTTCCCACTCAAGCTCTGACAGTTTCTGACTGGTGCGCAAGGCAGTGTGAGGCCTCGGTGAGAGAGTGAGGTACCCACACATCGAGGTTGCTCACAAATTCGATCTCTTTTATGATCCCGTGAACGAGTAAGACTGATTTTTTGATTATTTCAGCTACTTCCCTCCCTGGGATTAACAATAATTAAATCTCTCATCTCCTCGGAAACAGAGTCACCCTTGGAACATGTTTTAAACCATTTTTGGTTAGTTCTTTCGTTTACTCCGTTTTCTTCATAAACAGACTTTATTTTTCGGCTGGCTTCAGCTGCCGTTTTTCCTTCGCCTAAAATGCTCTTTTTTGCTCATTTTTTCTACTTTTTAAACACAACGAGAACACAAGTAAACAGTAGTAAACAGTTTAGAAAAGGGGTGGTAGGAAGTTATGATAGTGTTTGAAGGAACTCTACGTCATGAGAAGTGACGTACGGTGAACTCATGAATTGACGGAACGAACTTTCCGAGCAACCCAATATACGAGTACTCACATACCGAAAACAAAACAATGAAATGTTAATTTTAAATTCAAGTTTTATACTCAAAGTTATAAGAGAATAAATCCTAGAACAGTTTTTCTTTCATTAGCGTTTTGTATACCCATTTTTTCAAAATATTTCTTCGAGAACGACATCATAACCCTACTGAGAATACGACATCAGCTTTGAAAACCAATTATTTGAAAATAAAATACTTCAACTATAGCACTTCTAAGAAGAAACTTAAGGAATATAAGAGTGATCTGAGGAAGGCTAAGAGGAAGTCCTGGAGTGAATTCTGCGACACAGTTGAAGACACTTCCGAAGCCGCAACGCTAAGGCTGGCATCCGCACTGTGCACGGCCAGTTATCTCAGGAAGCCGCAAGGTGATTGGGCAACATCCAGTGAAGAATCACTGGAGTTGCTTCCGGATACTCATTTTTCTGGTAATTTCAGAAATGGAACTGTCGCGGACAGCATCGACGGCTGTTGCCAAACCCAAAATAGTGCGGGCAATTAAAATCTTTGAACCCCTCAAGTCACCCGGACTTAACATGATTTCACTGGTTCAACTACAAACGATGGCTGATACGCTGATTCCATGGCTTCAAGAGCTCCATATCGGCTATATCGACCTAACATACTCGTCTGTATCTCTGCTATGTGGAGTGAGACCAAGGAGGTTTTTATCCCCAAAGCCGGAAAAAGCTCCCTTACGGAACCAAAAGAATTTAGACCTATCAGCATGTCATGGTTTAGGACGGATAGACAGCATGCTTAGTGCAAGTGTAAGTCCACTGAGACTGCTCTGCACGATTTGGTCGGATTCATCGAAAGTTCACTCGCCGTCAAGTAGTATACTTTGGAAGCCTTTCTAGATATAAAAGGGGCATTTAATAACATTTCTCCCGATACGATAGTCGCAGCACTATCAAACTTGGCAGTAGACGTCAGTATTAGGAGGCTAGTATGCGATCTGCTACAAAGAGACGTATCAGGGCTACAATAGGGTCGTCGGACCCAAACAGATTTGTCAGTAGGGGAACGCCCCAAGGTGGTGGCAAGATTATCGCATATGCGGACGATGTGGCAATAACAGTTAGTGGGAAGTTTTTGGGAATACTCAGAGACATCCATCAAAGAGCTCTTCTCACTGTAACGAAGTGAGCGGGGAAAAACGGTGTCGGAGTAAATACAAACTACGGGAGGTACAAGATTCCACCTGTACATCTTATTTCCCTAGGAGGTACTAAAATGCCTTTTGCGGACTGTGCAAAATACCTTGGTGTTGTATTGAACAAGAAGCAAAATTCCAAACTCAACATTCTGGACAAAACGAAAAAGGCCACAGTAGCAATATATGCGTGCAAGAGGGCGATAGGAAAACATTGTCCACTGGTTGTATACTGCAGTTGTAAGACCGATAATGTTGTACAGAGTTACCGTCTGGTGGAAAGCTCTTGAGATATCCACATACCGTAGGATACTGGACAAGGTCCAAAGGATGGCTAGTTTGTGCATCACTGGTGCACTTCGCTCCAGCCCATCCGATGCACTAAATGTAATTTTGCATTTACTACCCCTGGACATAATTAGTGTGCAGACTACCGCAGCTACGGCAGTAAGACTAAAAGAGCTGTCACAGCGGTGAAACAGTGGTTATGATCACAGTGTAATCCTTAACATTATGCGTGACATAACAGGCACCATAGATTACTCTCTGGCTGAATCACTGTTCGACAAGAACTACTATAAGAACATAACAACAATCGTACATCGAAATTAACATCCCAGAAATTTAATCACAAGAATTTGTATATGTACACGTCTCTTGAGGGAAAAGATGTAGCGAAAAGCTCTGTTCAAAGATAATTGAATGAGTTTCATATATTTTTGACTAGTAGCAGGGTATACCTCTAAGCAGTACAAAATATTTGGCATAACTAGAACATGAACCAGTTGCTTTTTCACATGCAGCAGGGGAGACATATTAGTTGTGTATAATTGCCTCAATGCATAGTTAACACTTAAAACAACGTGATTAATGTGTTTCTCAAAGAACAGATTATCATCAAATAAGACTCCCAAACATTTTATGTTATGCACGAATTGTAAATTAGGACCATTACAAACTACTCGCAAACCCCCCTCAGTTCGGTTCGAATAAAGCATAGCTTTGAACTTAGAAGAATTGACACAAAGTCTGTTCTCCGACATCCACCAACGTATCCTACCAAGCACATAATTAATTTTCTCCTGAAGAACGTCCAGAGACTGTTAATCCCCTTTAAATAGCAACTGAATGTCATCGGCAAAGGCATACGGTTCACACAGAGTATCAAATTTTGGAAAAAGATTGTTTCCGTAAAAAGTGAAGAGAATTGGGTCCAAGACTGAACCTTGCAGGACCCCACTCTTTACGCTGGGCACATTACTATATCTACCATTGACACAAAATTTGTTGCTTCCTTCCTAAAAGGTAGGAGTAAATTAAACTACAAGCATTGTTTGCAAAAATGTAAAAATTGTTTACTGCGTTGAACACTAAATTTTTTTTACAAATTAGGTATTATCTATCACATAAGCAAAATGCCTCTCTGCCTATGTTTTAGAGGGGAAAACATTGGAAAAATGATACTTTGCCGATGTAGACGTGAGTTTGTCCTTTAACACGGACGACTTTAAATGTCCCGAATAATTAAATTAATAAAAAAGGAATATCATTTGCAGAAAATTTACTAATGCATCTAATTGTTAATTGTTAATTATTCAATAATACATCGAAAAGAAAAAAGTTTTTTTTTTATGACAGTCATAAACAAATGCAAAATAACATATGTTTCCAACACGATTGTCAATTTAAAAGTGTGCGGTAATGTGGTAAATATTTATTAAGTTTTTTTAATAATTTTAATAATTTTAACTATAATCATTTTCCCGTTCAGAATAGGAAAAAAGAAGGACAGCATACTATCCGATGGCAGTTCATAAGTAGTGAACAAACGTTAGTGTTTGTGCTAAGGAGGGAAGGGCCGATTGGTATCAGCGTTTTGATGATAGCAGTTGACGTCGATTCAAATCGATCTTCAGCGAAGTTGTGGTTGTTATAATGTGGACTGTATGTATCTTTGGTAAAGGCAGATTTCACCTATTTGCAGTAACGGGTTAGCTGTGGAAATTGAGGATAGCCTTAGACTCTTACAACCTCTTGTACAACGAGAAATTGCATTAACATTTAGGTAGGAAGAGAAAACCAGACATTTAACCCCAAAGGATTAGAATTAGTCGAGAGACATTTAAGGGTCGCAGGTTATCTTACCATAAACACTTATAAAATGATTGGTGAGCAACGGAAGTTCTGTTTACATTATAATAAGTAATTTTAATGTAGAATTCCAAATGGGGTTAAAAAAGTCTACTTGCTATGATGTGATTCAAAAAAGTGCCATTTTTGGCATACTAACTTAACTTGTCAATTTACAATTTATCTTTTTGCAATTCATTAATCAATTCACAATAAGTAACAAATAAATTTTATAGCATAGTTAAACAAAAGCAATTCACAATTGAAAACGTCCTGTACATTGACTTGCAATTGGAATTAAGTACATTTTTGAAGTACAAATTGAGTATTAACTAATTTCATTTCAAATTATTATAAGTAAGTATAAACGCTGTAAGTTTATACAAGTGGATAACGATCGTTAAAGAATATCATTGAAATGCAAGAGAAGTCTCTTTTTGTAAATGTTTTGGGATGAAGAAACAATTTTCAATGTGTGTGGAAGTTCGTTAAACTGCCTGACTACTCTTATTACTTTTCTATAATTTCATCACCTAAACGCTGCAACAAATTAGTATAATATTCGCCATTGATGGTTTTTCCTTTCTGAAGATAATTAACAAAAGTAATCCCACACGCATTTCAAAAACAGACGCCATTAGCTTGCTTGGCTTCTTTGTACACGATTCCCTTATTCTACTTCACTGCTTTGACTATTCCCTTGTCTTAGTTGTGTTCCATGTTTCATCCATAGTTTTAAATCGACGCCAAAAATTTGTCTTTATTGCGGTGAAATACCGCCGAACCCTACTGAAACATTTTCACGAAGCTGCTGTTCTATCGAAAGCAAACGTGGCACCCATCTTGCGCACGGCCCTCTCATCTTCAAATATGCGATGTATAGTACTTTGTCAAATGCCTATCATTTTAGCCAGCTCCTGCACTTTCACCCAACAATTATACAATAGTATTTTGTGGATTTTCTCAAGCGTATCTCGTGTGGACACCTCAATTGGTCGACCACTACGGCGCTTATTTTGGCAGCTTGTACGGTCTCGTTTAAACTCTGCTACGCAATATTTTGCAGTTGTAAATGAAGGAGCAAACTCTCCCAGAGTAGAAGATAGCTCAGCTTTAATATTGGTTGGACTGATAACTTTCAAATAGAAATATTGAATTACATAACGGTGACCAGTTTTTCCATGTTTACAAATTCACAGATGGCTCAAATTAAAATACTAAACAACGTGGTAAATTGAAACTTAAAACCTATGTTTTATAAGGTTGCTACTTTGCACCAAAACAATTTCTTTCAAGCTACTGACACCATCTATACGTCAGTTCGGCTAGATTTGGGACCGCCTTCGTATTTGTACCGCCGTACGCGCTCGTATGAAAAATAATCAGAATCCTCGGTGAAAGTTTCTGTTTGAAGTATTCATTTAAACTTCTATATTTATTGGAAAAACGGTACAAACCGATATATTACCCACGAGAAGAGAACGTTTCAACTGTGGCCATTTATCGTGCGGCGCATGCGCTCTCTAAACACTTTGGCATTATCATCAATTTAAACGCTTTGTCATCATTAAGCGTGGAATACTTATAATAAGAGCGGTATAAGGAGTCCTATGGTGGAATTCATTGCACCGGACGGTTATTAATTCTTGAAAATTTCAAACAATACTTTTCTACTGTACTTCCTCATTACGTCTGTATAAATGAAATCCAAAACTTTCAGATCGTAATTTGCCTATATTTGTTCATAACTTCAATAAAATTGTAACAAGTTTCACAGAGCATTTATAAATTGTACAAAATATGTTTTCAAATGTTTCACATTTGTGTTTACTGTTGTTCATCATTTTACTAATATTTTTTCTCCGCTCGGGGGCTTTGCCAACATAAATCTGCATCGGGATTTTTTTTTTTTTGCGGAATTATTCAGCTGTTTATTGTTTTTCCACCCTTCCTGACATTTTTTCCCTACACATATTTATTGTCCATCCTGCTACTTCATTTGTGACACCTTTTGGCATCGCCAACACCATCATCATCTGCACTTAGCCCGGGGGTCAATTACTCACACATACTCGTCTTCACAGAGCACTGCCCTCCATTTAGCGTTAGTTTAATCCAATTTAAAATCTGCTGCAACTACCAAAATATCCATATCCCTGCCAAGTTGTTGAGAATACGTATTCGCCCCGGTTTTAAACGTGATGGTATTTCATCGCTTCCGGACAGCATCTTCCATTGGCATTCTACATACAAAATTGTTGTCAGCAGATCTAATTATGGTTTCCTCTTTCGTTATTGAGTATAAATGTTGAACATCCGCTTTAATGTTATTAGTCAATATTTCTTCTTTGCGGCAATGATGACAGCCATTGCTGCCAACACTTGACAAAGTAGCCGTTTCCCAAAGTTGCAACTGAAATAAACTTATAATGATACCCTCGCCCAACAACAGGACATCGTGGTCTTTCGCTTGATGCATCCGCCATTCCTGTTGCACACTATACTCGTATATACGAGTATGTTGCAAATGCCACCATCAGCAGCAGCTCGAAACTTTATCTCTTCTTTTTGCCGTTGTTGCTGTTGCACTGAGTCGATTTGACGTTGTAAACAAATAAGCGTAAAAAGGCATTGAAATGTCTTCATTGGACAAATGACTGAAATATGGATGTGGACAGACGAAAGGACAGACAGACTTACGAGTGGATAGATAAATGATGGTTGCCTGGGTACGGCCACTTAGCTTTTGAGAGTTTTAGGGTGTGGGGAGTTCATAACTGAAGTTATGAAAAAAAGGGGCGAAGTCCCACCGCGGTTGTCAACCATAGGAATCAACAGCAACGGCAGCGGCAGCAAAAAGATCAATTTTTAATTTTGTTGATTACTTTTTGCGCTTTTTACAAAGTGCTCTCCATAAAAACACATTAACTTAAAAGAGAGATAAAAAAAGTCAGCTGTGAGCATTCGATAAAGGACAAATAAGTTTTACATTTCTTTGGAGAATTTTCTACGATTAAGGTGCTATTTATCCAATAGGTAGGGTGAAAAAAGGATGGGCAGCGTTAATGAATGAGTTAAGTTAAGTAATGGCTGGAATAACCAATTCCTGCTCATTATGGGAAACATTCAAAAGGACATTTTATTTAATTAAAATTCCAATAAACATAAAAAGTATCCAATGTTTTCGTTGCAGTAATAAGAAAGGCAAATGAAAAGGATTTGTATTTATGCAGCAACATGAGAATACGAGCATTTTCTTAAAATGCAATAAATGATGGGTTTTTGGTATGAAATTTCTTCATTAAGCAAATGATTGCAAATGAATTAAGCAGAAAGCAAAAGTTAAGAAAAGTTATGTTAAGCCATAAAATATCTTAAGAAAAGTTCTGTTTAAACAATTCGCCATAAAAGAAGTTATTGAGAATTGGTGTTGTTAATGCAAGAATTTGGAACAGGAGAAATATTTCGCCAGCATTTTTATTTGTACTTGTCTGGTCTCAACTTTCATAAATGCAAATACGAATAATATAACAATTTGCCGCTGAATGCAGAATATGGCAGCGCCATGCATCAGTAAAATCGACTTTAGGTTCAATACGTTTTGAAGGATTAAAAAACATCAAAGAAAAAACAAAACAAATTCTCTTGCACATCATGAATGAGGTGTGGAAGAGCTTCTCACATTCACTGAACTGACAGCCATTCTAGACGTACTTTTTACAATAAAAAATAGGTCCAAAGAAACCAATCTATGGTTGTTTAAAAAAAATACGTTTTTATTCATCCGACTTGACAGATTATTTTAAAGAAAAGCAGGGTATTTTCATGGAAGTTCAGTTTCCTTTCAATTTTTATATTGTAAATTTATTAAAAAACACGGTGGAAGTTTGTTTTCAATTCATATTACATTAATTATTTTTACATTTTTACATTAATTATTTTCTTAGCTGAAACCAAAATGAAAATATACAATTATTCGGATTCCTTATCGAATTACAGTAAAAGAGAAAATTTGCTCAGAAAAACTGAAATGAAAATACAATTTATGTAATTTCGTTTCTTACTCTGAATTCAAACTGAAAACTGATGCGATTTCGTTAAGTCGGCAAACAATGTAGATAAAAATGCTTCAAATAATTTATTTTTTGAATCTACTACACCAGGCTCTCAGACATTTTCTTAGTTATTTAGAAAAGTTGTTTGTTTGTTTTTTTTTTTTAATTAAACATTTCTAAATGAAATACGATAATGTAGAGAGTAAAATAAAACCAGCATGAAAAGTTCAGGGAGTGGTTCTTCGGCTTTTTTTTTAAATTTGCGGAGCATATAAATTTGAATAAATCCAATATACAAAGTAGGAACTACTGCGGAAAATTAAAGTTCAATAAATCGACCAATTTATATGGGAGGCACCGGCACCGAAAATGGTGTGGCAAAGCCCTTCATT
Organism: Philornis downsi; assembly: GCA_019455685.1. Classification (NCBI taxonomy): domain Eukaryota; kingdom Metazoa; phylum Arthropoda; class Insecta; order Diptera; family Muscidae; genus Philornis; species Philornis downsi. The sequence continues at coordinate 459,089 of JAHXMU010000056.1, read as the reverse complement.
CCCAGAACTTACTTCAGCAAACGTAAAACGTGTGCCAAACTTAACTGAACTCAATACCAATACTAGAAAGATGTGAAACTAAAAATATATGCTTTAAACCGCAAATTTGTAGGGGAGATGCCAGAAGGGTGATTACTTAGTCAATTTTTCTTAAAGCTTACAAAATATTGTAAGTTGATATACTGAAGAAGATCCAGCCTTCTGCAGCCAACTGATTAGAAATTATAGAGAAGAGATTGAATTTCGGCAAAACGATCGATTTGTATGGATGGTACTCGAATGAGTGTGACAATTCTACCTATTTCTAGTGTAATACATTATTTCCACAAAACGCTTAGTGTGCATAAAATTTGACGCAGTTTAATGCAAATGTGACAGAGATATGAGTCTGAGAACATATAGGCTAAACATAAAAAGGGACGTGGCTAGTTGGTCGGTTACAAAAAAAGAACTGAAATTCGGTTAATTTATATGAGAGATACCAAAAGGGGCAGGTCAATATAGCCCAATTATAACAATCGACTACAATCTGGCAAAATATTAGGCTGCGCCAAGCTTTGGTAAGTTTACTAAATCATGTCCACCAGCCATTCGGACAGACATACGGATATCGATCAATGGGCTTAAAACAGTCATGAAACACTTTTGTGATGGAGCACCATAAGAAATTCGAATAACTTTTGTTTTTAATCAATGTACTCGTATTTCATTCATAACTTATTTTTTGTTGTATAGAAAATTCAATCTTATTTTATGTAACTAACCATAAATAAACTCTGTCAGCATAATTGATTCTTGAGCAATTTTGACGTGATTTTTTTGAGCTTGCTTCACCTCTATCACTTTATTCCAAGCCTCAGCCGCCATAATAATGCGTTTTATAAAATTGATGGTGGCTACAAATTATAGGTTGATTTTTTATAATTTAAGTTTTTCAAGTTGGCAGTACTGGTTGGTAATGGCGCCCAAACGTCATCTGTCAAAATGAAAAGTGTACAGTATACCCTGCCGTTTCACCATGGAAAGACTAACAAACGAGCAACGATTGCAAATCGTTGAAATTTATTATCAAAATTCGTGCTCTGTGACAAATGTGCATCGTTTGATACGACCATTTTATGGTCGTCATAATCGACCTGCTGAATCAACAATTTGTGCTGTTATCTCCAAATTTCGCACTAAATTTACTTTGTTGGACATAAAACCATAGACTCGCATGCGTAGAGTGCGTACCGAAGAAAATATTGCAGCCGTAGCGACCAGTGTTAATGAAGATCGTTAAATGTCAATTCGTCGCCGTTCTCAACGATTGCGTATGTGGTACTCAACCACAAGGATTTTTTTTTGCCCCAATTGGCTGAGTTGAATTTAGTTGACACACTGCTTGTGAAACAATGGATATGTTGAATTTGGTGAGCAGCTTATCTCTCGATTTGGCCCTGTGAGTTGGCCCCCAACGCCTCTTGATTATTTCTTGTGAGGTTATGTCAAGTCGTTAGTCTATGTGGACAAACCGAACACTATTGAAGCCTTACCGGATAACATAACACGCATTATTCGTGAAATACGGGCCAAAATGCTCGAAAAAGTGACGAAAAATTGGACCTTCCGAATGGACATTTTTTGAGACGGAGCTGCGGACAACATTTACATGAAATAATCTTTAAAAATTAAATGGCAAAGACCAATTTATCGATTCCAATAAAAAATTTTAATATATGATGCAAATGTGAGTGTTTTGTTTGATTAAAAAAAAAAAAAAACTGCGATTAAAAAATCACCCTAATGTGTTAAAACGGGCATTTGCATAGGAGGTACAAGAAGAGGCGTGGTTAAACGGTCGGTTTTTAAAATTTGACCGAAAATGAAAACATTTTTACTGATACTATGTAGGAAATTATTATTACCTTCTATTTTAATAGCGTATATTATTTTCATTTCAGGTAGTATTGCAGCAGAGGGGAGAATTACTTTGGCGAGTGGAGCGTAAGTTCATGAACAGAATCAAAAAGTTAAATCATTTCATTTACAGCCCAGCCTTAAATTAGAAACAGTAGTTGTTAAACAAAAAAAAATATTGATTTTTAGTTAATCTAAAAAAAATAATGCTGCAACAACACCTTTTATTGCTGTTAAGAACCTGGTATCTTAACTATCAACAGCCATAACTTTTTTTAAAATAGTTGTAACTTTTTTTGAATTTAGGCCTCCTGTATTCGTGCATACAAACTTCTTAATTAACTTTCTGTCCAAATTTCTTATTGTCTCTATTCTCAATTACTTTATTTTGTCTTCTCTAAATGACTTTTAAAAATTGTTATAGCTGGCTGTTCCTACATAATCAAACATGAAGTTATATTTTCATGCAGAGGAAATAAAGACAGAGAGAGGAGGAGAGACACATTTGTGATTCCAACGCCAACACCTATTTGTGTCACACACAATTCGACCACCTGTAAAATATTAGCCTGGAAATAAAAATGGCTATTTTATTGCAAATATGTTAACACAATCCGTGCCTCTCCAAAAGAGTAGGAGGAAATGAAAAAATCTCAGTTTCAAAGGAATATAACATTTCACTTTATTGCACCTGCTCTAGGGTGTCAAAGTGGGCCACTCAATGTCTTACCATAATAACCATATATTTTAAGGGATGACCTGCAGCCCTCCGTGAAAACAGTGAACCAACACCACGACGACCGCATAGTTTAGGATTTATTTTCTAATTACACTCTGTGATATTTAAAACCTCGGAATCAAGTTTAATGCCTTTTCTTGTTATTTTTACGTTTCGTGTTATATTTTACACCTCTCCCCCACCCCTCTCCTGACTCCTGACCGGTTTGAATTTGCCCCAGATGGTTGGTGATGATGGCGGCAACGGCGAGGATAAAGATGCGCCAGCTGCTGGATGACGCTTTAGTCCCATTCAGCCAGTATAGTCACTGTGCCTTTTTTAGCGCTGTGTTTGTTTCGAGCCAGCTCTCCTACGGATTAACCTTAACAAAAGATTAGAAATAATTTAATGGGGTATAATAAAAAGCAATGCTTAATATAATTTAATTAATTAAGTCAACACGAATGTCTCCAGCCAGTATATCTACCAGTTACCACCAACTACGATATCGTACGACATCGACCATCAAAGATTGCGTGAAGGTGGCGGTGATACGACTGCAGGGAGAAACAAACAAACACATATGCATATATTTTTGTGTGGGTGGTATGTAAGTGAATGTGCCTGTGTGCATATGTATGTGTTTACCCGTGTGGATGATATAGCAGGCACCAAAATAAAGGAGATACGATTTTAAATCATCTGCTTTCGCCATCGTCACATATCCACATTTCGTACAGTTCTTCCGCACTGTGGCTTGCGATCACTGTATGATTAATGAATGGTTCACTCATTCAGAAATAAAAACAAAATAAATAAAATAATCAACTTTATTGGGCAGTTTTTATACCTTCACTCGAATGAAGCATTTAAAATAGCAACTATCTTTTGACCAAACATGGTTCATGGCTTTTCAAGGTGATTGAAGGATGTCGCTCTACCCGTAAATCTTTATGAAACATCTTAAAAATTGGGCAATTCTAATTTTTTTACAAATTATAATAGGGAATTGCAACCGGGCTATATTGGCCAAACCCTTATAAAATATCGATCTTCCGAAGTTCATATTTTACTCCACAACTTCTAATCCGTAAAGTGGAGCAACATACATTTTTGTCCATTATTTTATTCCCTAATGCTTGGAAAATTTCCATATAAATAAGCGACTTGATCCGTATACAAGGTATGTTTAAAACATAAGGTAAATTTTCAAATTTCGCGGGCTACATACATTCGACTTTCTATTATTATTTGTTTTTTTTTTTATGTTAGTACAGTCTACTCGATGATAAGTTGATGGTTTTATCCATATAGCAAGTTTAGAGTGTTTTGCGTGTTTGGCCATTCGGTTTTTATCTCCTCAATCGCCGGATTTCTTCAATCTTGAGAAAAGGAAAAAGTCGCAGGCTGCCAAATCTGGTGAATACGGTGGCTGAGACATGACAACGCAGGTGCATTATCATGATGCAAAAGCCATGAATTTGTTTTCCACAATTCCGGGCGTTGTTTTCGTGTTACTTCACGCAAACGGTGCATAACTTCAAGGTAATACTTCTTATTAACCCTTTATAAATAGTAAATAACACTTCAGATGACAGGTATTTAACAACTGACAGCTGTGGCAGACCGGCGAATTCTAAGCCACTAAATGGATATGTGGTACTCTAAGGTTATGGCAATGCTGTCCATTTTCACTTGCAAAATTGAGCTCACTAAATGTCTCATGCACGCTACATTAGACTTAGTTTACTGTAACTGTATGAAAGAATACATATATAGTTTAAATTAGGCAATTTGTGTGGAAGTTACCAGAGAATATAAGAATATTTTTCGACTTTTCCAAAAGTTGCCGCGCATTATAAAACAATACACTGCATAAAAATGTAAGTAAATGTAGCATCAAACTAAGCTATGGGGGAAAATTCAATTTCTATAAATCGGAATGAGTGTAGCCATGCCTTCCATTTTCATTCTCATTACCTAAGATTACTAATCATAGATGTGCCAAATTTGATTGAATTCAGTACAGCTGATTGAACGATATGAAGTTAGAAATATATGGGTAGAATCGATCTTTCGCATGGAAACTATTAGAAAGGGGCGCAGTTACTTGGTCGACTTTTACCGATAGTACCAAACGTTATAAATTAATAAAATAGACAAACACAAAGGTTAGGAAAATTGAATTTCAGAAAATCGGTCAATTTGTATGAGAAGTATCAGTATGCCACCCATTGTGTCATTGTCAGAACAATCTTTATTCACATGCTAACGCGTACTGAATTTGATTGAATTGACTGCAACTAAATAAAACATTTGAAGCTGTAGAATACATGGTCGTTCAAATGGGAGGCATTTTTCCAATTTTATCATACATTATGAAGCAATAAGATGAGCAAAATTAGCCTAAGGCCTTCGATGCTCTGGCTACCTCCGCTAATTAACAATTTTATTATTGTTAGTTAGCAATACAAATAAATAAATAAAGATGAGCAAAAATGTAAATTACTATAGTAAATGGATTAAGAAGTACGGGGGAAATTTGAATTTCAGGAAATCGGTCAATTTGCATCTGTGATATCAACGGCATCTGGTCGATCTAATCCGTTTACAATCTCCGACTGTGATCGGGCAAAATATTGAACAAAACAAATTCCCTTCCATCCCTTGAATGAGATGTGGGAGAGCTCATCGCATTCATTGAACTGTACCTACACAGTTTAAAGACGATTCAAAACGTCACAGTTCCGAATGTCACAGTTACAGAGAAGCATTTAACAGATTTGTCAGCCGTTCGTCTACTCGAAGTGTCGATTGCTCGATGTGTCGTTAGACACATATGAACTTATTTTTATTTTTTAATAGATAGCAGTAAATAAATTAGCCGGTATGCCATACTTTTTCTTAAAAGCGAAAAATGCATCATATTTGGCCATTCTGCATTGGCAACACTGAACATTATGCACATTCTCAGTTGCACATTCAACGTTAAAGCCCATACTAAAATTTTCAGCCCCCCTGGCTATTCCAGGTGGCGTTGGCAATCGCATTGTAATATGCCCGGTGTGTCTCACACCGTGGGTAAGGTCTTCACGGCGAGACTTACGTAAAACCCTCGTGGACTTCTTCTGTATTCCTGACCCGATATTACGTTGGCAACTTTTTTAAAGCACAAACGTTCATTTATAATGTGAGTTTTCCAGCTAAAAATTAATTAATAAATCTATTTGTTAATTCCGTTGCTATTGCTGATTCTAGTGCCTGCTGCTCGACATTATGAAAAGTATTTTTAACGCAAACTTAAAGTGAAAAAATATTTTTCACTGCAGATATCAAAGGAAGTTACTTGGTATAAATTTGTTGGATACAAAACATAACTTTCTGTGAGGGGAAACAGCTGTAATGGTGAAAATAATAAGCATTTTCAGATGAAAACAACTTAGTATTTGGCTTGAGGTAAAAAAATCTTTTACAAGCATCGCTATTTTTAGATGCCGGTATGAGAATTTTGAGCATCGACTGGTTGGAATTGGTTGGTTGCCGTTAGACGGCATAAGCGAAAGTTTATGTAAAAAAATAAAAGCAACAAAAATACAAACTGAGCTAAGTTTTTGGAAATATTTGCTTAATGGTTAGCAAACGCCTGCAGTTATGTGTCCTGCTAGTGACATTAGTGAATGCAATTTCCTGAAATTTTTTATTTGCCGGGAAATTAGGAAAAATGTTTCAATCTATTAACAACGAAATCTATTTTTGATGTAAAATCCAGATTTTACCAAAACCTAACATTTCGCAACCATTTCAAACAAATGTTTTTCACTACCTTGTTATCTTTTCTGTAGATTGCGTCACTGATCTTTCAAATTTTGCCACTGTTATCATTAATTGAAATAAATAAATGTAAAAAAAATAAACAAATAAGTAAATAAGTTAAAAATAAACTCAATAAAACAGCGGCATTAAAGGGTAATCGAGCTTTTATATGGGATATTCAGTGTTTAATTAATTAAAATATATCTAAAATATATCTATCTAAAATATCTGCCGAAAATGGTCCCCAGAATGTACATGTAAATTTTCGCTACAGGACGGAAACTTTGTTTAATAACAATAATACATTGCATGACAATTGTCCTCAATAATTTTACAAAGCTAACCTATGTAAGATTATTATTATATATTATGTATATATATAAAGAGTGTCTTAACAAGAACGCAAGTTTTAAATTTAGCGCCACTCGAAGTGTCATTGTTTGACATTTGGACAATTGTCATTGTTTGCTAGCAGAAGGTACGAGATTAGTAAAAATGGAGCGCTACACGAATGAACAACGCATTCTCATTCTGAAATTGTTTTACCAAAATGGTGAAAGTTTTGCGGCTACAGTTCGCAAATTGCGAATTTGGGGTCACAGTAATGCTCCAAAAGAGTCAACTGTAAAGAGATTAATGGATAAATTTGCCAAAACTGGGTCTGATAGTGATGTAAAGACAACAACGCGCTTTCGACCAGGTCGATCGGCCGAAAATGTCGCAGCTGTACGTAATGATGTCGCTCAAACTCCATCCACCTCAATTTGGCACAGAGCTCAGCTAATTGGTGTCTCCAAATCCACTGTGCAGCGAATTTTGGCGAAAGATTTGCATCTTCATGCATACAAAGTTCAATTGACTCAGGAACTGAAGCCAGCTGACCATGGACAGCGAAGGGAGTTCGTTAATTGGGTATTGGAGAGACAACATGAAAATGCTGATTTTGCCGATAAAATCATCTTCAGTGACGAGGCCCATTTCCATCTTGATGGCTTTGTCAATAGGCAGAATTGTCGCATTTGTGATGAGGACACTCTTTATATATATGTAAATGTCCTAATCACTCCAAAAATCATGAGCATTAAAATTTTAAATCAACATATATTTGAAAATACTATACAAAACAAAAAAACACCTAAGGCTGATATACAAGTTTTGGAAAAAGGAAATTCATTATTTCTGCATTGTTCTGAAAGTTTTATTAGCATCGTTAGAAAGTTACAATTTAGATCAAAAATGTACGGTTTTGTTCGATAACACGAGCCAACAAGGTCTTGGACTGGAGCAACCAAATATCGTTCCTATGATAATTTAGTAGGCTGAATTGGATTTGGTTTTTCTCTATCACGTCAGGTTTTCGAGATACAAAAGAGAATGTTTTTACTCATTTTTCCATATTTAAAAATCAATGAATTTTTAAAAATGAATGGCGTTATTTGAACGTCGTTTGTATTTTGGTTCGGTTTCACATATTAGAATCCAGCAATAGTCTTTCTGCAGACTTTTGTCTCAAAATCCTTGGTAATTTCTTTCCATTTTCATTAAATCTTGGTGATCCGCTCCCCTTGTTCGTCGCCCACCACACCTAGATTTTGTGGAAAAAACTCTAACTGCGAATGAAGAAAATGCATTTTGAGTGATATTTGTGCACCTAACTAGTGATAATTTTTCCATAAATTCAGCAACAATTTGTCTGTAGTTTTCATTCTTATTGTTTCCAGGAATCGTGAAGAGGATGCTCTTGAAAGATTTCCAGGCTGCATATTCTTTCTCCAATAAACATTGTGAAAAATTATTATCATTCAACAGCTTCATCATCTGAGGGCCAACAAATATACCTTCTTTGTTTTTAGCAAATGAAATTTTAGGAAAACCCACTAACAAATATCTAAACATAACAAATATCATCACATCTTTGTCCAGAGCCTTAACAAAGTTCTTAAAAAAGGCCAATTTTATGTGCAGCCGCGAAAAAAGAAAGTCGTTTCGATTAATTAATGATTTTTTTGAAATGTTTTTTTTTTCCTGGTGAATACTCAGTTCTGTTCGGCCACTCTGTTCTAACATAATGATGACATATAGCGCGACTATCCCCATAGACAAAAGAAACAACAATATTTTGTGAAACTTCCTTTCATACCAGTCAACAAACCAATGACCTGAAAGAGTTAAATTTACAGTTATTTACGATGGTCTATACTTAAATATATACAAAGAAATTTACATTACACATCTTAAAGTCACCACAGATCTTCAAGTTATTATCGTTGTATTTGTGTATTGTCAAAATTTCAGTCATTGATTTGTAATTTTCCTTTGTATTTACGGCATGAGCAATGAGCAATTGGTATGGATGGTTTTTCATTCCCATTACGCAAAAGTAGAGCCTTTAAACCTTAAACTATCAATAAATAATCTCCATTCAATTTTGTCATATGGCTGGTTCATTTTTTGAAATAAACCATCAACATCAGTGCAGTATAGAATAGAGTGTTTCTTCTCAAAATATGCAGCCAATTTCAAGCTTCTATCTCTATAGATTGTTACTTTTGTCCCAACTTCAAGATGTTTCTACTGCTGCATGCGTGAAGCTATTAATTCTGCGTCTTGCTTTGTTAAACGTAAATCCCGAATTAGATCATTCAGCTTAGCTTGAGTCACTAAATGACGTTCATTATCAGTCTGATACAAACTATCACTGCTGGTGGAAGATGTTTCGGACTCACTGCTCGTAGCACTGGGAATGACTGGTAATGCATCATTTGGTGGACGTTGAACTGGTTTGGAAACCGATGGGACATTCGCGTAAGTAATATTTTTTGATTTTTCATATTGAATTCAGCAACTTTTGTTAAACTTGTTACTTGACTCTCTCCAAAGTATTGGAATTAAAAAATCGAAATAGGTCTTTCTGCCATTTCACTACTTATACAAAACCATTCTGCAACTATTGCGAAACATTGTCGGTGTCCACGGTTTGTTCAAATTTCTGATAGCAAACTGTAAATATGAAAATACTGTAAATATTTTAATGATTCTGATATCGCAAATCCTTTTTTTCCAACCAAATATTCACGACACACAAAGCAAAAATAGCTTTAATCAATAACACACAATCTCCCTGACATTCTTAAAAACTACTATTATGAAGATTTAGAATGAATGGGGGCTTTTGTGAAATTAATAATTGGGAAATTGTAGTGTCAGTATTGCTATTTTACAGTATTGCCAGTATACGATAAAAAAAGAACAGGACGTGATAGCAAAATTTTCATGGCAAATTCGAATTCAGTGCACCCAGGTTAGTTAAAAAAAATGTCTCGTTTCTGCTGCCAATTTTTTCCAAATTTGTAGACCAGTGTAATTTGTTGGCATTTATGCCTCTTTCATAGAAACAGCCGTCCCTATTGGCAAATAAATGAGACAGTCGACTTTCACACTTTTTCTTCTCTTGAGATTAAGTTTTTTTGCGGCAAAATGATGATAATCACTTGAAACCAGATCCAGATTACAAAGAACTCGTAGATGCATAAGAACCGTCCCACC